>JAPQRN010000019.1:16661545-16672664 GCA_037367275.1 Coranthus polyacanthus | reverse complement strand
CCAGAAACTTATGGAAAACACTGTAATGATAATAAAATTACGTGAAAATGAATGCACAGTTTTTAGTCAAAGTGCACAGTTTTTTACTGTAATGATGAAAGTACTACACTACGGCTTGGCATTTTAATTTAGTGTCTGTTAATTAATTTCACCTGAAATGTGCTGAAGAACAGAGCCTGGAGAACAAAAACACCGTGCCCAAATACTTACAGTTTGGACTGTGGAAACCAACTAATATTATCGCAATCAAAATAACCACAAGGACACTAAACACCACCATGCCTTGTTTTGTTTCTGTTCAAATGGACTCTAATCTGCTCTCATCATTCAGCGCCAGTACTCAGAACCATTATATTGATTCTTTTCTTGTCTGCAGGTGCGTGGTCATTTTCCATCTCTGAGCTCGCGGCGCCAGGTGTGGAGGTGGGCCGTCTCACTGCCACTGATCCGGATCTGGGAGAAAATGCACAGCTGGAGTTTACTATCCTGGACGCTGAAGAGGCCGACATATTCAATATAACCGGGAGAGAGCGGGAGGCGGTCATTGTGCTGAACAAGGTAAGTGATGAGCGGCTGGCACAGACACAGAGTAACTGTGTATAAATCAATTTCAGATATTTTGTGGAAATGCTACATATTATAGCGTTAAAACATCCACTCAACAGGATGATTGATGAGAGACATATACAATATGTGGATATTTTATAGCATTAAAAACATTTTCTTTGTGCTGGCACTGCAAATTAATTAATGTAATCATTTAAACACAATGTGTTGCTGACAGGTTCAGGTTCCCAAGGCTCTCTAATGGGCAATTAATGAGTAACAATGGACTAATAAGCAGCTGGTGTCAAAAAAATGTAGCCACATTGAAGTGATTAGGCCATAAAAAAGGGGAATTAATGTAAATGAGTCATTTTACTTTTAAAGGCTTTCACAGCATTGGGCATTCACAGATAATTAATTAACAGACATCTGATGAGCAAGTAAAGTGAAATGAAACAAAGGGATAAGAGAGGGGTACAAATAAAAAAGAGTTAGAAAAGTATCTTATATAAATCATGAAGTATATGGGAAGACGTATAGAGTGCATCTGTATGAATCATATATGAAAGGTTTCAATAAAGCACAGCCCACAGATTGTTGCTGCTTTTTTTCTTTACTCAACAGCTGCTGGATTATGAGAGCCGCAATTCCTACACTTTCGCTGTGGAAGTTGCCAACCCCGTGGTGGATGCACGGTACTTAAGGAAAGGCCCCTTTAAGGACCAGGCAACAGTGCGGGTCATGGTACTCAATGCTGATGAGCCACCGCGATTCTCTCAGGCTCGGTACCATCTGGACGTCTCTGAGAATTGCCCCCCTGTCTGCTCTGTCGGTCGGGTCTACGCTGTGGATCCAGACACAGGACAAAGCACCAACATCAGGTGGTTATTGCCCCTTCACTCACTCAGTCAGTAACTCAGTCACTTCTTTATCTTTTTCCTTCCTGTTCTTGCTCATGCCTGTTTCTGTATCTCAGGTACTCCATCGATCCCCAGTCAGACCCCGAGGCTCTGTTCCGCATTGCCTCTGACACGGGCTTTATCAGCACGGTGATGGAGCTGGACCGTGAGCTGGAGCAGTGGCATAATATCACTGTCATCGCCACACAGAGGGGTATGTCAGCCCCTCTGCCCCTCAGGCGTTTTGAGCAACAGAGCTTACTCGAGTCATATGTCACTGCAAGCAGCGCCTGGAGTTTGGAATACAGAGTGTGGAGTAGAAAATTATAGAAATTCAGCGATCATTTTAACTTTGCGGCCGCTTTCCTTTTCTTTCAGACAATCCAAATCTTGTGTCAAGGGTTGTGGTTGCCATAGAGACACTAGACCAGAATGATAACGCGCCAGAGTTGGACAGGCAGTACACAACGTCTGTATGTGACTCCACCGCTCCTGGTCAGGTACGCTTTAGTTTTGTTTTTGCCCGATATCTCATTTAACCGCAGACTGTTTGCTGTTTGTTGCTGATACATTTTGTGATGTGTAAAATCCTGTTGTTTCGTTACACAGGTAGTTCAGGTCCTGCGAGCCGTTGACCGGGACCAAGGAGGGCAGGACACTCCGGTTCACTTCAGTATCCCTCCGGAGTCCAGCTCTGCCCTCAACCTCAGCATCAGAGAAACTGGAGGTAGCGCTGCATCTCTGTTTTTCTACTTTAAACCATTAAAACCAACCAGATCGGCAATACACCACTTCACAGTAAGGTTTGGGGGCACCGGTGGCGCCGCAAACTATAAACTGATTATCTCACATAATGTTTGGCCCACAGGTGAAAACTTTTACACAGATATAGTTGTCATGATGTAATACGGTGCTCAGTGCTTCTCAAAGATAACTTACTGAAGACAAGAACCAAAAAAAAGTTATCTTTTCTTCAAGTTTGAGCTGATGTAGTGTAGATTATGTCACTAAATGAGAGCATGTTGCCTTTAAAATCAGGCATATGGGTATTTTAGCCTTACAGTTAACATGAAGCCTGGGGTTATATACTGTTTATTGTCATTATAATCATGTGGCCTTTCATGATCATCTTAAGATCCACAACCCAAAATTAAAGCTTCAATATCACTGGGCAAAAATTTCATAATAACATTTCAGCATGTTGGAATTGAAGTGATTTGAGAGGAAACAAGACTTCAGCAGCTTGACTCCTTTTTCAGGTTATAGAATATTCTTCCGTCAGATGAAACTCTACGGCTCTCCTCCTTGGTTCGACTCACGCAACATGGCAGCTCCCCTAACAGTGATATTTAGGCTTCTCTTTTCCATAGCAGCATGAATCAACTCCGTATCATCATATCTACATATTTAGTCTTTTGATTTGGACAGAGAGGATAGAGCTGCAGAAGGAAGGAGTGTGTTTTCAAACTGTGCCATTGTCCACAGCTTTCTACCTCCTGGTGCTTACGTATATAGCTTAATATTTTGTTTAATCTAATCAACAGTTTAAAAAAAAATCAAGGCTGCTGCAACAGAAAAAAAAACGGATTTCTGTGAAATTTTTACTTCATAAATGCAATTAGCACATAGTTTTCAGTTAGGTTTCTGGCAATCAATAAGTCAACCCACTGTTTGAAGACAAAAAAACAAAAATATGTGCAGGTTGTGTTTTAACCCAATAGTAAATGAGCACATCTTCACAAACTAGAGCAAACTGCCTTTCAAATGAGTCCTCACGCATGCATTTTGGCCTTACAAGCTTTTTTGTTTTCGGGTATGCCCATGTTGAACTGAAAAAATGATGATTTTACAGGGCTTGATGCATGACACCAGCCAAAACGGGTGCCAGTTCTTTGTGCAGTCACTGTGTTTAATATCATATTTTGTTGTATTTTTTTGATCAGGTGTGACAGCCAGCCTAGTGCTCCAGTCAGCACTGGAGCCCCTCCCTGGCTTCTCCTCCTCCTTACTCACCCTCTATGTGCCAGTTGTGCTGCGTGACGGGGCCTCTGGTCTAACCAACACTGGCACAGTCACCGTGACCATTTGTCCCTGTCTGCGGGGGGGCATGCAGACCGAGGACAGGGGGAGGCAGAGGGACAGGAGATGGGAGAGACACATGGTTTGCCTCCCTGTGCCCTCCGCCTCTCCGTCTCTCATATTCAGTCTGGTCACCTTACTGGCCATGCTGGCTTGTGTCACCACTCTACTGGGTAAGTTTGTCAGTTCATCACTGCACTCCTGTATGTCTCTGCAGAACTATAAATACGTTGTTTGTGACTGCTTGAAAAGATGTTGAGTAGTTGTGTCAGGTTGCTTCTGTAATGTCTAAAGAGTATGTGGCCATGTGTCTCTTTTTTGCCCTTTAGTGGTGTGTGCACTCTCTCTGTCATTGCGCCATCAGAAGCGAGACTCCCACTCACCCTTCGAGGAGGATGATGTCAGGGAAAACATCATATCCTATGATGATGAGGGGGGAGGGGAAGCAGACACCGCAGCTTTTGACATCACAGCGCTGCAGAGCATGCACAGAATACAGCACATACACAACAACAGAAACATGTGAGCTGTGTCATAAAAAAAAGAAAAGTTTATGCTTGCGATGGTGGCTTTTGGGAGTGTGTGTGCGTTTGACTGTTTGCTTCTCTGACATTTATCTTTTGGCGCAGATGGTACACCCAGCAGAATCCGCCGAGGGCCAGAACATACAGCTGGAGTCGTAACCCGCGCCCCAGCCTGGACCTTCAGCGGCCGGGCTCCGCTCCACTCTACGGGCGCTTCTGCTACGGCATCCACACGCTGCCTGTTCTCAGAGATTATCCAGCTGGGCCCCTGGAAACTGGTTTGCAGCTAACTCAGCTGACCCATGGGCTCACTGGAGGTCATATCGGCAATTCCCTTGTCATCCAAAACCAGAGCACCTTTGAGCCTCTGCTGCACTCTCCTGAGATGAGCTCCAGTATTTGCGAGGCAGAACACATGGTGGCAAAGAGCAAAACCAAAGAGAGAAACGAAGGCAGTGAAGCGAATGCTGCTGACGTGGATACGAATCTGGACCAGGTTAAGGTCAGATGATGAAAATATGGAGCAAAAATCCCCGTAACAGTATATTTGGATAATCCGGCTATAGATTCATCTGTAACATTTCAATATCTTATGTTCAATATTTAATCATTTAAAAGAGAATTTTGTAAAAAACAAAAGAAACAAAAAAAAAACTCCAAAAAACCTTTAAATGGATTTCAATCTCAGTACGGTTTTGAAGTAGGGCTGGGCGCAGTATATCAAATATGCTTAATGACTCGTGACTTGTTCTTCATGGGACTGTATCGCAACATGTTTTTAATCCAGCAGAATGAGATTAAGTTTTCACTTATCTGTCTTTTCCTCTCACAGACAAGCTTTCACTTGAAATGGTCTGAGCACAGGGGTGAATACGGTATTTTACAGACAGCACCGCATCATGACTTGTGTGTAGCGTTAATGTTGCTAGGCTAGCAAGCGTATTTAAATCTGAAGATAGTGATTCTTCGTCTGTCAGCGCTAAAAGTGTTCAGTTATTCCATCTGAAGGAGTGGAATGCCACTGCTAAAAATTTAACCCACCTCAGAAGAAAGGTTGAGATATTTATAAAATATATCTAGTTGTAATCTTTTTTCCATAATGCTTGGACCCATTTTTATTTTGAACATGTTTTTTTTATATGTTTTACCGCATAAATTGTATTCCATCAAATTCCTGTTTTTCAAGGATGTTGTGAGGATGAGAGTGGAAAAAAATGAGGAAATGAATAAATTACATATTATACAAAAACACACACTGTTAGTGTTACTAATAATCGGCACAAAGATGAGAAACATGGTGTTTCTCACACCATATTCTCATACCATATTCTTTGTGTAGCTCTTTGTATAAAAATTTTATTTCTCCTTCCATTCCACCTGCTCGAATGTACCCATGAGCAAACACAATTAAGGAAGAAAATCCATAAGCAATTAGATGGTATTAAAGCTGAGAAAAGTGCCAAGCCTTATTTTGAATAATAAAACAACCTTTAAAAATATAGCTCATACTTCTCATAATTCATGCATGAAAGTGATATTCAGCAGATTATCTACAGACTGAATATGACAGTTCATCTGCAGAAAAAGCTAAACACCTGAATTGTTGAATCTGAACTAATAAGCTGTTGAAGTGTTACAAATTCTCTGTATGCGAACTGTCCAAATAAAGTGTTACAAAAGTCCCTAAAACATGTACTTCTGTGTCATTTAATTCTCTTCTTTTCTTTTCTTTTCTTTTGCAGACCAACCCAACAGAATCCGAGTTGACATCAGCAAACAACGCTGCTAATCTGATCTACTGTGACCCAAATGAGTCTTCATGCCAAAGTCACACCAGCTCCTCATCAAACCAGCAAGAGGGTCGACCCGGGTCATCACAGACTCAGATCAGCACTGGAGCCACCAGCTGTACAATAGATGACATTGATACTAATTCTTCCATCACTTCCATTTCAGAGCAGAATTATTCAAATGGTAGTCAAATCAATCCTGCTCTTTACCTAAAAGGAGACACATACAGCATTGTGGGCTCGCTGAATCCAAACAGCAGTGGGACGTGTATGAACGGGACTAGCAGCAGCAGCAGCGGGTTGTACCCGGGGGGGTTGCACCTACTGAACATGTACAGGCTGCAGAGGAAGGATTTGACCCAGCAGCCTTTGCCCTTACCTGGGGGAATGTTTGGAAACAGCAGAGGCTGGGCGTGCGGTGGGGCGGAGCCTGCGAGAACAGAAGCCGCCGCCACCAACCCACAGCCTCTGCGAATGGAAGACCTCCTGAAATTCCGTCTGGATCAGGTCACCTTTGACCTGTCGCAGCCGCCATATGACTCACTGCAGACTTATGAGTTCGAGGGCCGTGATTCAAGGGCTGAGTCACTGAGTTCACTGGAGAGCGATGGAGAGAAGGACAGCAGCAAAGTGGTGGGAGGGATGGAGGAGTTAAACCAGAAATTTCAGCGGCTGGTGGAAATCATTAAGGAGAGGGAGAAGGAGAAGGAGAAGGAGGGAAAGGCAGCTGAGGGAGGTGCGAGTGCACAAGCTACTCCCTTGGAGACACAAACCGAGGACCAAGAAAAAGAACAGCAGAGATGGGATTTCTAGAGACCCAACACTGCAATAAGAGAAAAGTTAAAGTGAGGAGAACCCTGTTGACAGTGATGGATTTTCAACGCAGCATGGCGGCAGAATACACCGCCTGTGACAGCAAACTTATTTTCCCCCCACTAGGAAAATCCAGGAGGCTGACAGTATAGTGAAGATTTGTGGTGGAAATCAGTGCACACTGTATAGTTATCACCTCCACTGTGTTTATAAAATGCATATGGATTCTGTCACTTTTCACGCTGCTCTTGTAACTAATATTAATAATGCACTTGGGCTTTCAGAGCTTAAGTTATGAAAAATTCACTTTTTGAAATATTGATTCTGGGCCCTGAAAGCTGCATTGTTTGAAAAAAAGACTTCATCAAATATTGACCGGATTTGTTCAATTTAATATTGATAGTATAATAGGGGCACACTCACAAGAAGTAACTTGGAATTTAAATGCAACATTTGCATCCGAATTGAAGAGTTTTAAAATCACGTAAGCGTACAGTACTGTAAGGCCACACTGCCATGTGTTTAGAGAAGGTCCCCAGTGAGTCTGAGTGCATTCCTTGCTCTGTGTACATTTCTATTGTGTCGAGAAAATCCTGCAAGTTGTGACTGTAAAAGTAGCAGAACATGCTCCCTATGCAATTTGCACACAGTTAGAAATGTTTAGATTGTCACTGTCAAAGGCCGTTGTGTACTGTTGTGAAAGTACAGTGAACAGCGTCCGTATGTAGATATATGTCAGCCTCGGCTTCAGTGGTTGTTGTTTTAAGGGTGGACAAAATTTGCAGGGGAGGATTTAATGCAATTCACACACAGGAAATGAAGTGTTTGATTTGTAGTTAATACGCAGACATAAGCCTACAATACACAATGTTCAGTGCTTCCCATAATTTCACCCACACAAGATTATTTATAATTCACTTTTGTGTTGGCATTTGCTCATCTAGAATTATCTCCAAAGGCTTATTTAACTCCCACCTAATAAATAGACGAAATTAGGCAAAAGCCATTATGTGACGCAGTACACACTGGTATTGTTCCTGTGATGAGCCAGAACAACAGAGGCAACAGCAAAATAATCATTTACTTTGAGATGGTATAATGTTATTCAGTCGGTCTGTCATTTGACAATGACTCATTTTTGCAGCTATTTCAAAACTCATTAATTATTCAGAAGGTATCAGGATGAGTTATTAAAATAATGACATTATTTTCAATAACATGATAAAATGTATTGGACTTTGCACAATCATTCCTACTTTGCATTTTGTCCCAACGGTGGGAATTTAGGTCTTAATCAACCGGCACTCTAATGCGATTGTGAGGCTTTCGTAGTCAATTTGACAGAAAATCTTTGGCGCCCTGACAAGAAAAATGAGGTGTAAAAAAGACTGGACTCCTCAGGCAAAGACTGGAAAGCAGAGAAAATGTGGGATATTACACGAAATGACAACTAGTCATCACGACACTGCATATTGTCATTGCACTCTGAATATCTTCTGGCATAACTGCAAGTTCCTTCGGTGAATAATAACAATTTATTTTATTTTTTTTGCAAACAAACAAGACATTTTCTCAGACAGATTGTGAACTGATCACAAGAACAGACTGAATCTTAACAATGAACTAAATATAGACACGAGTTAGAATGTGAAAGTCATTTCGTATTACCACTTCAAAAATAGTCCGACAGAAATAAAATGAAGTAGGAGTGAATTAAAATGTGTTTGAAATTCAAATGTTTAAACAGCATATTTGAAGAGGACTGAGAGGATTACTGTGAAGTAGAACACATCAGTGTCTGACCATGCTGTTTGTAATCACAGCATGTGGCGGTGCAGTGCTGCCACCTAAGGTTAAATGTACAGATTGCATCATCGAAATATTGCTGGAAAAGATAATAGTTAGTTTCTATTATTCCGTGAAGACAAAAACAGATTTGATTCATTTTGTTTCCCAAGAACGGTGTAGAAAAGTGTGCTGCTGTGAGACACTGTATACTGTTTATAACCTCTCATGTCAGGTCTTCATACACGGCCAAGCAGGAAAATAATAAGCCGATGTACAAGAATGAGGTTTTTTTTTATACATGTGCAGTAATTAGGAGCCATGGATTGCAACTCCTAATTTTAAGGGGGTAACAGCGGACACGCAAGTGGCATTTTTTCAAAAGGCATTTATGAAACACGGATGATTAACCTTTGTGACGGCCCCGGGGTCGGCTTTATCTGGCCCTTTTGTCGGCTCTCTCTTTCCGTCTGTTTCGGGAGACTGACGCGTGCAGCTGAAAATTCGGAGATGCAACACCTGAGCAAGCAGGGCTTTTCCCCTTCCCCTTGTTGGCCAGCTCACATCACTCCTTTTGTTATGTTTTGTGTTTCACCTACACACACTCATACCCCCTTGTGCACAGACATGGCATACGTACTGATCTACCAGCAGACGCGTGTTATTATGTAGTCATTTTACCTACTAAACTAAAACATTTAGCATTATATGCAGATTATGAGTGGCCTCCCTCTTTTGTCACACACTTCTGAGCCAGATTGTGACAAAATGGGGCTTCCACACAGTTTTCTTTGCCTGGTAAGTTTTCTATTGTTTTAAGCTCTATGTGTTCAGTTGTTAGGTTGTATTTAGTAGGCTACTATCATTTGCCATCTATATCTTACACTAATCTGCACTAGTGAAGTAACATGACATAATTCAACAACACAACAGAAGAACTTTAAGGCCAAGGTGAATGTATTAGACTTCTTTTGAACGGATACATCTAGTTTCTGGTTTTAGCGTGTGGCTAAAAGATAACCTAAATAACATCGGTTCAAACATGGCTCAGATGAAACCCTAACCTTTAAACGAGTCGCCAGTGACCTCTGGATGTTAAAAGACTTATGTGGTGTAATAGACTCTTTGCTACCGGTTTGGCCTGCAGGAGGCAGCACAGTCCAGCCACAAATTAAAACTCAACAGTTTTCAGAACATAATCTTCAAACTTTTCTCTTAACTCTTAAGTTTACAATTTGTTACTGCAGATTGAACCCAGGTCAAAGCACACTCCGTTTTTTTTTGATCTGTTCCAATACAAATGCAGTACAAAGTTAGTAGCAATGTTCTGAACAAGAGTAATACTTGTACAAATTGTACCAAAGTACAATTGTGCTGTTTTGACTGTCTTGTAAGTCACTTAAAAATGTCCAAAGATATTTTTGGACATTAATCAGTTAATCCCACTGGACACACGACTACAATACATCAGCCAAAGCCATCACTGATTTATTTAGATCTTCTCTTTTCAAAGGAAGAGTCACAGACGTCGGCTACTGTAAAGTATCCACACACATACCCCCCTCACACACAGATGTTTAATTTATCATCTCCTGCACAGACAAGGTATAGATATATTTAGAAGGTGACAGTGGCAGCATAAAACATTGTAAGAGCTTGTTTCTTTTTAAGGCAGCGGGTAAAAATGACCTCTCCAAAAGGAAAAAATAAATGTTAAGATATATGAAATCATTTAAGGGTGAAACTTGGAAGAATTTTTTTCTCTGATCAAAGTATTATTGTGCAATAAAAGTCCACATGGAGCAGCTTTTTGGGGGAGTTTTACATCTGTGTGAATCTATCGTCATCTGAGAATGACATGTTGTAAACGCCGTCCAGGTTCTCACATGCAGCACCATTTTCTGCTGCTTTCGCATCCTCATTGTGCTCATCTTCTGTTTTCTTGTTCTTTTTGCTAGAATAGGAGGTACAAGAAACAAGATGATCAAGCATTATAACGTGCACTTTTATCAAAATGATAAATGAAAAGCATCTTTTATCATCTGCCTACCGTTTGTTTTGGACCAGAGATGACACAAGAAGAAAGATGATGCCAGCGCCCACGGCTCCCATGACCACCCCAAACACGATGAGCCATGGAGGGGTGTCATGCTTGACTGGTGCTGCAAGGGTGGGAAGGATCTCAACAAACTCCAGAGTTTGATCAGTTAGCAGGAAGGCACCGTTGATGCGGTTCCTGGACTTCCTTATGGAAAAATAAAACATCCAAGTTTGAAATTGAATACTGACCCTTTTGGCTGTCACATAAAATTGAGCAAAGCGTTAGTTTAGGCAGGCCACAAAGTCAAGCTCCGCCACAGCCCTAGTACATCACTGGTAGTAGCTGAGTTCAATGTCAGCGCAGGTCAGCTAATTGCCTGCTGTGCATCCAACTGGCAAATCGCATTCAGAGCTGGCACAACTCTGCAAGCCACTTTGCAACCGTAGACTGCATATAAAAAGTGGACAAAGCCTCTGTCATGTTACCCATTGGTTTGTGCACTTCTGTTTTGAAGCTTCAGGTTTGTTTGTTTTATTTGGATAAGAGGGCGGAGCTGGGGAAGAGCATTTGATAATGGTTATCAACACACTAATCAGCGGGCTAGCTGACAGACCAGAGGATCCAATATGAATTAATGCTAAC
>JAPQRN010000019.1:16639063-16649643 GCA_037367275.1 Coranthus polyacanthus | reverse complement strand
TACAATAAATGTTCAAGTCATCCGATATGGCACTAAAAATCAAAGATGAAAAAAAGTCCAAAAGCAAATGTGTGTTTGTCCTTCGTGTTGAGCCCTCAGATTTATCTGGTGTCCTTGTATATAAAACTGGATATAAAGTAGTTCAGAGTAGCTCCACCTCCAGCAGCTACAACAATAACACACTTTTACTTTGCTGTGTTTGTACATTTATTAGTGGAAAATTTCTTCCACCACTGGTAAACAATAATCAGACAGTAATGTAATATCTCCTGCGTAGATCTACCTCTACCCAGATTTGTTGGGCTGCAGAATGACCCAGAGATGCGATACCCCACTGTCCCACCCAGCGTAGATGGCCAGGGGGCTCAGTGTGGGACAGTCCCTGGATCTGTCTCCTGGACTCCAGCGGACAGGAGCACCTTTAGACACCTGGAGTCCGGCGGGGAGAAGAAAGTAAGTCTGACACCAACCTCCCAAACACAAAACTTAACGTGTAGACTGCTCACTCTGCGGGACACTTGTATAGAGTTGACTGTTCAGTGAGGAAAGAAATTCCAGTCGGCTATAATCATCAGAGCAGAAACGCCTCACTGATGAGAGATAAGAGGAGTGTGACAAGCCTCCTTCCAGGTGCTGCGAGCCTGGCCTCGTGTGTGCAAACACTCCTCTGCAGGCAAACCTTTGTTGAAAAAGACTTCGCATGATTGGCATGAATCTGACCGCAGTGTAGCATTTTTTTCTTGAAGGCCACACTATTTACCTGGTGTGACTTCATAAGTTATTTTCACCCTTCAAGCCACTCAGCTATTCTACTGGAACAACCTGATTCTTGAATTAAAATCCTAATTCGCTGCTACATCATGAAAAAATTGGCTCAGGATGGTTACAGGTTCCAGTCGGGGAAAGTAAGTACTTTGACTGATTTTCAGTATAAATTTGAGGTACTTATACGTCACTATTTCAGAATCAGAATCAGGTTTATTTGTCACTTCCACTGCATTTGTCTGACAGATTTAGTTACTTCACAGATTACAATTGTTCATCCCTAATGTGTTGATTTTGAATGTTTGGGACTGAACTCTTAAATGCAATGCATTGTCGTGAAGCTGAAAACAGGCCTGTTTTTCTGAGCTCGTGGAAAACCTGACTTTTTAGAGATACGTGGTTCTCACAGGACAGCGTCGCTAGAAACATATGATGATCTTATAGAATATGATGCGCTGCTCTAGATGAGACGACCCAACAGTATATAAAGTAGCTCAAATGAGCTCAGCCTTAAACATCTACAGCAGTAAAATGCAATGTACACGTTGAAAATGAATCCAAAAATCTCATATATATAACAGTAAAAAACTGACAGGGACCAGTTTACTGCACAGTGACTTTCACTTTTCATACCTTAACTACATTTTTACTGATAATACTAAAAAAGCGAGATGTAGAATACAGAACTTTTACTTGTAGTGGAGTATTTCCATAGTGTGCTATTGGTACTTTTACTGAAGTAAGGATCTTCTACCACTGACAGGTTAATTACTACTGTTTAGATTTACACTTGCCTCCACCCTCATGAGATGTCATAAGAACAGGAATCCTTTAGGCATGAGGTGAAACACGCTGTTCGTAACATTCATGGTGCCTCTGAGAAATGTGTATCGTTCAGTCACATGAGTGTTTGTTAAAAGGCTTGTTAACAGTGTTGCAGGAGAGACCCGGAGGAATTTGGTCTATATGTTCTATACACACTGTTTACGTACTTGTGTGTTAATTAGTGGATATTCTGTGCCTGAAGGAACCTTGGTCCCCACCGCGATCACCATGCAGCTCACCGCCTCGCTCTCCAGTGAGCTACCGCGGCTACCCGTACTCCATGCAGAGAAATGGAGCAGACGCCCAGATGGGTAAGAACAGGTCCACACCTATAACAGTAATTAAGAGACCACTCCAGAATTCCAGACCTGAACCCCTTTGTGTATGTCTGGAATGTGAACAAGGGAAAGATGGATGGTCACGAGTCATCAAACAAAGCTGAACTGCTTGCACTTTTTGTGCCAGGAGTAGCATAAAGCACCCAAAAGCAACGTGAAACAGAGGTGGTGCCAAAACACATGATATATTTCTGAACTATTCCTTACATGGGGGAAGAAAAAAAAAAGTTGAACTTGACCAGTTTTCATTTTCTGCAAATAAATGCTCTAAATAACAAATGCTCTTTATCCGACACCTGTACGAGTCCTCTGAACAGCTCTGATTTTTATTCTTTCTTGCTCTCTTCCCTGGTGCTTTGTTCTGTAAAGGTCTCATTCTCTCAGATCGCATTTTGACAGGTGCAGTCCGTAGGAAATCAGGTTTCTCTGTGTTTTCTTGTTTCATCACCGCAGTCTATGAAAGCAAACATCCTTCCCGTCCGATCGTTCAGCTGGAGCAGCACTCCTCGCCCAGTAACTATGGGACCAAAGCCACTGTGGAGCATCCTGTTATTGTTCGGGTACAGTTTAATGTATTCACTCATGTAAATGATTGATTAGTTCTGTGTTTTGTTGGGGTTTTTTTTTTTTTTTTTACCTTTACTTTTTTGTGCATCTTCCCAGGCTTCTTCATCAGACAGACTCGATCAGCAGGGTGCGGAGGACTACTCTGACGATGACCCCTGGAGGATCACAGAGGAACAGCTGGAGTACTACACCAACCAGTTCAAAAGCCTGCAGCCCGACCTGGGGGCTCTCATCCTCGGTGCGGACTCATCCCGCTCTGTCTGTTTCCGCACTCAAAGATCCATTCCAAACTGTTTTGACACTTTGCTTTTTCCAGGAGCCGTGGCTAAAAACTTCTTCACAAAGTCCAAGCTCCCGATACCAGAACTCTCCCACATTTGGTGAGTGCCGACACCTTAGTCTTACTGTCTGTCCTTGTTCTGCTCTGGGGTCAAAGACCGCAGACCAGTACCAACCTTTCATTCTAAGACAACATGATTGTTTAGACTTAATTATACAGGCCCGTTCTCAGATTGCGCAGATATTCTTCATCTTTCCAACTCATTTTTTAAGGGAGTTGAGTGATGTGGATAGAGATGGAGCTCTCACTTTCTCTGAGTTCTGCACAGCCTTTCACTTGATTGTGGCGCGAAAGAACGGTTACCCTCTCCCAGAAAGCCTTCCTCCAACCCTGAGGCCAGGCTTCATACAGCAGGAAGCAGACATACCAGATACTCCTGAAGTAAGCGTTTGTTCTGTCGTCATATATTATTTATTTTTTATTATTTATTGCTGCGTTTTCATTTCATCCTTATAATCCTCATTCACTTAACATTCATGCCAATCAAACATATTGTATTGAATTAAAAGTGTAACAGCACGAACGTGTCGTCTGAAACCTTCTCTTAACCGTGCTGTTTTGCAGAGCGCCGAGCCTCTTATTGTCTTTGAGGATGCCGAGCTGAGGAGCAGTCAGCTGGTAAACTAAACTAAACCCCACATTCTCTGATGCTGTTTTTTTTTAAGTGTTGTTGACTGCGCTGTCCCATGGTGCCTGCAGGTGGCACTAATAGGCAGAGTACGGAGCTGCCTGAGTCCAAGTGCCTCCACCTCAGTGCATGTTGAGCCATATCATGATCTTTTACTTCCTAAAATGCCCTACACACTTGACTTGTACTTCACTCACTGCAATCAGTGATGTAATGACAGTGCTGACAATAGCAGATTATTGTTTTCTCTTCTTCGTTTTTTAGGATCAGAATATTATAGAGAGGCTTCAACCAAGCTTAGCGGCAACAAAACAAGATCTAAAAGAGGAATCCTGTAAACAAGGTAAAATGAGTTGCATTACATGTGATTTTATGTGGCTAATTATGCTAAAAAATATAGAAAAAACTGCTCTACTCTTAAAAACACCTCTCAATAGTTTGGTTTCACCATATGTCAAAGAAACAGGGTGTCTAGAAGCAATTGTATTTTATTTCTAAGACCTGAGAAATAAAACTGTAAACCAAGACCAGAGTACTTAGGGGTCTTTTTGGTTTTAAAGTGCAGCCTTTCCAATTTATATACACTATACTGCAAATTAGAAACCCCAAA
Source organism: Coranthus polyacanthus (assembly GCA_037367275.1). Classification (NCBI taxonomy): domain Eukaryota; kingdom Metazoa; phylum Chordata; class Actinopteri; order Kurtiformes; family Apogonidae; genus Coranthus; species Coranthus polyacanthus. The sequence goes on along the minus strand of JAPQRN010000019.1, from coordinate 16,645,570 downwards.
TTACATATGGCACCATGGCTTTTATTTTGAAGTGTGTACATGCTGAAATAATTAAGTCTTTCAGTCAGTCATACAGTCGGTTTGACTGCCGGTGTCTCATGTTACAGATACGACCGTGAGGATGACAACATCTCAACAGAAACAGACTCTACAACTTGGTGCTTTTCCTCAGAGACCAGGTGACACTAAAACTGACACTAAAAGTAAGAAAGAAGTCAGCCTTTGTACGTACATCATGTGTCACCGGTTTCAGATGTGGTCAAGTAGAGCTTTCACTGTGTTGGGAGTCTTTCCTGTTTCGTAAAAAAAAAAAAAAAAAAAAAAACCTCTGTTAATTTAGTAGTCGGTGTTGATTGAGAAACTTTACATGTGTGAAATTGCAATTTGTGGTTCTACAGGGAAGTGCTCGCTTCTCATTTACAACAAGCGACAAGACATGAAGTCTGACTTTGTTCTTTAAACGTATCCTTCCTCTCAGAGCCGCCTCAGGACCTGGACCCACAGCTGAAGACAAAAACTAGACCAAGGTGAAAATCACCCTATAACAACACAGACATGAATTTAATAATATCCTGCAGTCCCTAAACTGCTCATTAACCTCATTTTTCTCCTTTCTTCCATCCACGTGACCTCACCTGCAGGTCCTACTCCAGCACTTCTATCGAAGATGCAATGAAGAAGGCCGAAGAGCCGCCCACCCCACCGCCTCGGCCCCAGAAAACCCACTCCAGAGCCTCCTCGCTGGACCTCAACAAGCTCTTCCAACAAGGAGCTTTAGGTATGAACCACAGGCCAGAGGTGGGAAGTAACAAAGCACAAATACTGTCCACTTTTCAGGTATCTGTACTTCTTTTCTGAAAATGTTTTACTTTTACTCCTTACATTTTAGGGTCAAATTATATATATATTTTGCATCATCACTTCCCAAAATCAAGACTAATTTCAAACTAAACAGACAATAACACAGAGAAGACAAAACAGATAAGAATGTGAGACTAGACCGCAACTAGATCATGTATTTACACACTGGAACAAAGTTAATGTTCATTGTTTTCAGTATATTTGGGTGTTTTTTTAATTATATTTGAAGTCAGAATGGTCTTCACGTTATATTAATGAGACATGAGGTTCACGGTAGATTTATACTTTGAGTTCATTTTTAGAGCCTGCACTTATTCACTGTCACTGCAGTAAGCAAGTTTAATCAGTACTCGTACTTTAACCAGAGTCTTTTTTGTACTTCTACAGACTCTGTGTACTTTTGCCACCTCTGCCGTCTTCAGTAAGCTCCTTAGACAATACAAGTTTTCCATCACACAGGCTCAGAGCGGGAACTGCCAGGATTTGCATTTTGCAGCTGAGTTATTGTGTTTTGTTTATGATAGTTCTCCTTTTCACGGGAGAACATAGGGGGAACTAGAGACAGGTAGGTTTTGTTGTTCAGTCTGAAAGCGATGACGTTCACATCAGGGTGAGAAACAAAGAGCCAGTTTCAGATTGAGGCGATGTGATATGTTGGTAACATTTTGTCTTGATTTTAGGTGTAAAAAGCGGTTGGTTGCCCCCTCCTCCAGCCCTCCCTCCTCGACCATCGACCTCACAGGTAAACGTTGTTTGATTACAGAGTATAACGTCAGCAGTTCGCGCTGCTTTGGTCAGATATGAAGTGAACAAAAGCTTTGTTTTTCCTCTGATCTCCATCTATACTAATGTCTCATAAATGAATGATGAGAGAAAGCTCAGGTTGCCGGGTTAATCAGTATTTATCCTCTCTCTTTTCAGGTTTCTCATTTTGCTTCAGAGAAACCTCCCCAGAATAAGGTGCAGCAGCCAAACTTTGCCGACTTCAGTCACTTTAGAGAAGAGGTGAGCGAATTTACTACTGATTTTCTGCAGTCATTCGTCTTCGTTCGAGTGCGCAAATGTAGCAAACGGCAGAATCGTCTAAAATATGCAATCCATCCCACATTGTCAGCGTTTTCCTCTGCTCGTTTTTTTCCGCCTTCCATCTCAGATGTTGCACTGTAAATGTGTCACCTGGGTCGTGTTTCTCGAGTATATGAGCCACTATTTCGAGACACAAATGAACTCAAAGGTTATGACAGCGGCGTACGTCAAAGTCTGTGGACTGTGAGCACATCAGGGATTTATTTATGGCCGGAGTGACATGTTGCGCATTTAGTTTCAACCTCATTCTCTTTGTCCTTCAACTGTCTTTCCTGACACTTTGAATTATTTCATTTGGGTGTACAGTTACACCGCTTGACAGTCCAGCATGTGTTTAATATTGATGAACCTGTCAAACATTTTTTTAAAGAATGCAAAGCATATTATCCTCCAGCGCAATAAACATTGAAGGGACTGACATTTAGTACCAGGTAAAGCATTAAAAACAACATCGCTTTGACGTGACTGAACTGGCTAATTGGACATGAGCAAACAATACAAAAACACATATGTACACGCACGGATAAGCGGTAGATGATGGATGGATGGATGGATATGTACACGCAATGTGGCAATAAAACAAGATGTGACAAAGAGACAATCCATTTACAAAGTGCAATTATAAAATACAAGCTGTAGATTATACCTCATCCTTCAGGGAACTTGTTGCGTATGAAGTAGACGCCAGTCACTAAAGTTGAAACAAGAAGTCATATAAAAGGCACTATATATGCTTTTTTCAATGTCTGAAATTAATTAGTTGTCCAGTAAACAAAAGGGAGAGATTAGACATCTGTCGATTTTTGGCCTGGGCGATTATCGGATCTGATACTTATTTCGCATTTTTACAATTATCAGTATTGTTATTTTATTTATTCAATATTCAGTAAAATTAATTCATTTAGAAATCTGCTGCTTTGGCTCTGATGCAGTCACCAATGTCCCGCCCACAGTATCTAATGGTTAGAAGTAATAGCCTATGAACACTGGCAGTTAATATTGTTGATATATTATTGAATTGTACTTTTTGTTATTCGTTTGTGAGTCGGCTTAAAGCAGGGGGGGAAAAAAAAAAAACGCCAGAATTTGAAAATACACGCCTTCCTTCCGCAGCTCTCTCCTCTCGGTCCAAATTAAAAGACTGAATATAAACATAGATGACATGACGCCGTTTAATGCCGCTGTGGGAAAAAATAAACTTTCCCAAGCTTCTGTGTCGAACCACGGCGTAGAGCGGCAGAGTCTGACTGAATCCGACCAGCGATCGGTTATTACAGCTGTCAGTCACGTATTTAACCCCCTCCCTGACTGAAAACATCTGCGATTAACCAAAGTCTGCGTCACAGGGTCGAGTTTCTACAGCCTGAAAACAGTCCACAGAGGTGGGTAGAATTCTTGATTCCTCTCAGACCTGAATTACAATACGTTGAAAGGCAGTAATGGAATTTTTTGCCAGCGATGCCAAAAAGCTATCAGGTACTGCAGCTGTAAAGGCAGTTCAACAACGTTTTGTGCTGATACTGGGTATCGTTCTCCTTGATTACTAAGGGTGAATGTAAAGCTTCAGGGCCCTGCATCGCCCTGTCGGGGACCGTACTTCAGCCCGCTTATTACACGGCAATTTACTAATTAAACTGACAAAAAAAAAACCTTGATATAAAAATGATTTGGTTGATTTTAAAATGATTTGGTTCGAGTGGAGAATTTTTTTTTAAATCAGTATTGATATCAGCCCTGAAAAAGCCCCTAGTGCAGATAAAAAACAAAACCTTTTAAAATGCTCCTTCAAACTTACAAAATCTGCCATGTTGTATTTGCCTTTCTTTGTATTTATTTATTCATCTTCTAGCTTGCCTGCTGGGTTCAGGCCTTGATGGGGTTCCCCATGTTGAACAAATTAAGACACGTGGGCTTTAAGATCAGAGCACGTTGCAGCGCATGGTCTCCTGTTTGTTGAAACCACGACATGCCCTCTACATGTGCTCTTTTATCACTTAACTTCTCTCCCCTTAACTCTCCACCCTCTGGTGGAGTATCACTTTCTCCCTGTCTTTTCACAGCACGTTTTACTTGGTTGTAATTAAAACCAACCAGACCGGACAATCTCGAAGGCGGCAGTGCATTTGTGTGTATTTTTCACTTAGTAAGACATACCGACACTCACACCAGCCCAAACCCTCCGAGAGATATTCAATAGTGGAGTGAACTACAGGCAGAGTTAAAAATAGCTTCCACGCACATAAGATACGTCAATGTTAAGTTCTGGTTGAATATTTCATACTGGCTTTTGCAGGAAGCTCTTGGGAAAAGTTTAATTTGTAATCTAAGCATTGAAAATAGCTCTTATGCAAAAGTGATGCTTAAATAAAAAATAAAAAAAAACATCTACTCAATTCCTTTTACTTAGCTTAACCTCGTGTAATCCACATCACGTTTCTTTACTTGCTTTTGCTTTATCTTCACTCACCTTCGCTTCTCCAAAACGATCTTGCAGTTACTGAAAAACCGGGAAGGCAGCCAGAAGCGATGCAGCCTTGACCTAAATGCCACATCTTTATATTTTTTTATTCCCTCAAGCACAGCAGCACCAAACAGTCTGTCAGTCCAACTCCACGCTCAGAAAGGACTCCGTGTGCATTGATCCACTAGACAACTCAACACATCCAGACAAAGAGTTACACTGCAAACGCAGCCATGCCAGAGGGAAGCCACATATTAAGTATAACAAAACTGTTTGCCCCAATGGTGGAAGCACATTTTGTTTTGCTAGTTTTCTTAAAACTAGAGATAAAAGTCGAGACACTGAAAATGTTTTTAAAAGTAGAAAAAAAAAAAAACAACGTTTAAGCAAGTGGAGCTTATTACCAGTAATAGAAACACAATTGTGATTCAGTTTTCTTAAACAGAGAAGCAGTGAGAAGTTGTCTCACTCAACAGTCTTGTTCCTCTACTGGGATGTTATGCAAAGCATTGTTTTAGTGTGTTCCTGGTTAAATCTAGTTCAATATTAGCTGGAACCATATTAAGAAAAAGTTACATATTTTTTCTTAAAATGCAATTCTCATCCAATGAAAAACATAGCTTTTTTTTTACTTTCGTGAAATTCCTTTTTTGCAGTGAAGCTCCACTTCACCACAATCACCACATCACTCCATTCATCTCACCTGGTTTAACAAGTGTTTTTTGTAAACTTGCTCTAGATTAGTTTTGCTGTCGTCACAATTCTCTGACAGTGATGGCACCTCTTTAGTAACTTCTCCAGCTCTGGTACTGCCAGAGTAAAACAGCCTTGACCTGTGGCTGATGTGACCGCACGTACTGCAAATAGAGTTCCTGTGGTTTATTGCTACTGTAGCAACTGCTACAGTACCTTAAAATGTTTCCATGCTCTGGTTGTGTTTCACATCCAGTGGTGCATTGAATCTCGCGGCCATTTGCTTGTCTCTGCTTGCGAGATTTTTACGTTTCTCGGGTACAATTTACAGCAGAAGCATCGGCCTGTTTAAATCATTAGGAAGGTTCAGGCATTTCTACTGCCACCGCAATGGAGACAGCCAGGCTTTAGAAATTAGTGGATCAAATTCACTAAATCCAACATTAACAGATGGGAAATGTTGCAGCGCAGAAAACCTAGAGAAAGCACTGCCTGGTCAGAAATGCTAAGAAACAACTAATCTTGCAGTGTTGTGGCGTGTGTGCTGATTTAAGATCTATGAGGAGTCCCTTCTTGAAACTTGCACTATTAACCCCTCTGCTGAATGAAAGCAGGTGGCGATGCGATATATATATAATTTCTGGAAAAGAGTAATGGCTGAAATGCAGCAGGGAGATGCAATAAAAGTAAGTTAATCCATCACGACTGCTCCTGACCAGACAGGAAGCCACGGCTGGAGAGCTACTAGATCGTGGTCCCTGTAGGGAAGTAGCTGATTTATCCTCAGTCCGGGCAGGCACATTTCATCCTGTCCTCATTAGCAGTTCGCTAAGATTATCTCCTTTCATCACGTCACCACGTTTACGGTGGATGTTGTTATTAAAAGGGTGTGTTTCATTATGTTTTTATCTTCAGTGATTTTCTTTCATGTCCGTTTGCAGGAGGAGAGCAGGGTGAAAGTTGAGGAACAGAGTCCACGCTCCAGATTTGGGCCAAGTACTGAGGACTTGACCAGCACTTCAAAACAGGTCAGGGCTATTTAGTTTATTTAAGGTATAAAGAGTTGTACAGAGACAAAGATAAAGTTATATACAGCTCTGGGAAAAAATTAAGAGACCACAACAAATTTCCCAGACCCCACTGACAACTGGAATTGTGATCAAGAGGAAATGGATGGTCGTGAACCGTCAGACGAAGCCGAGCTGTTTACATTTTTGCTCCACGAGTGGCATAAAGTACCCGACTGCGATGTGAAAGACTAGTGGAGAGCATGCCAAGACACACGAAAACTGTGATTGGATGTCAGGGTCATTCCACCAAATATTGATTTTGAAGTTAAAATATTAGGGTTGTGTTGTTTAAAAAGGTATATTTGCTTGTTTTCTTTGCATTATTTAAGGTCAGAA
>JAPQRN010000019.1:16577226-16627144 GCA_037367275.1 Coranthus polyacanthus | reverse complement strand
ATGACAGAATGCATGATATTAAATATGATTTACAAAACCATTGTTCATTAAAGCTGCCTTATTGCACAAAATCATTTTATCCTCATATTCGCACTGTGAGCAACCACAGAATGAATCGAGAAAACGAGTAAAGAGTAAACTCATCCTACCTGCAGTTCGCGTTGCCTTGTTCATTGTCGTTTTTTTATTTCTATTTCTCATTCATTCGTTCAAACCTTATTTAAATCTCGAGGAATGCCCTCATTTTCAGTGATGCTGAGGATACAAAGGAAATACATAAAAATGGTAATAAACAGCAAACAGACAAACAGAACACAATTCAAAAGTTACATTCAAAAGCAGAGTAGTCTGTAACGATAGTTTTAAATATACCTGCATAACATTTTAATGTACTATATTGTAAAATGTTCCAGGTGTATGCACTAGAGGAAAAAAAAGACAATTATTTCTCACTGCTAGTTTAGCTTTAGTGTTTCCATGAACTCTAATAACCCCGGATGAGGCTTGTCTACTTGTACAAAGCAGTTTGTGTGGTAGATGTTACACACATCATGACATGCAGGCTCATCACTCATAACTGACACTTCTCTCTCTTTGCATCATTAAATGCCAGCTGACTCCAGTTTGAGTTGGCAAGGGAATAAGCGCAAAACCCTCTAGCTATAAATACACGGAAGCTTTTATTGGATTCTTGTCGGATATATTTTAGCAAGTTTTTGTATTCCCAAGGTGCACACTTCCCAGACCTTTCCCATGTGTGAAATGGCGACAAGGTTATCGGCCGAGTGTCTGGCTGTAGGATCCTCCATGTAATCCATCAGAGCCCTATTACAATGTCTCATCTATGCTACAGAACAATATAAAACCAGCCTGGGGGGATAGAGGGCTCCTCCTCGCTGCTCACTGAGGCAACCCAACACCACATGAAGGCTGTTTAGGAGAAAAAAGTGTCACGCTTCTGCAGGAAAATTGGAACTGCATGTGTGCATTTAATTGAGTTTTTTTTTTTTGTTTTACTTAAAAGGTAGTGCAGACTTTGCTGTTACATTAAAGCTTATTTAAAGTCTGTCCCCTCGTATGGACTGAACATTATCCTTGGCTCTCCCATCAGTATGAATAATTGACCTCGCTGACATCGGATGCATTGTATCGCCAGGCACCCTTGGGACGCTTTATCACTACAGATGGACGAGGGTTGACAGCCAGTGCAGGCGGGACCTGTGTTTTGTAGTGGTGTCATGTAGTGAGAGGAAAGCAAACACACAATGAGCTTATAAAAGCACATTAACTACAGGGAGCAGATACGCAGATAGATCTCTGTCGGCGTAACCTTCCTGTGCAGATATTGTTGTTCGGGTGGTCCTCTGTCGGGCAAATTAAAAGCTTCCCTCCCTTCAGCTGCATATGGCTAATCACTCCAGGCTTAACTTCTTCAGCTGGGGTCCTTAAGCAAAGGAGAGGAGTGGAGGAGGGGAGGAATTGATGAAAATCTAAAAGGAAAAACCTTCCAACCCTCTCTCTGTAATCAGGAAAGAATAAGCAGAATAACGAGCAGGGTCCCCCAATGTTTAATGTTTCATATATACTATTATACATTAAAGCTGTCTTTATTATACCTGAAAAACTAACACTAAAACTAAATAAAAACTGAACGAAAATGAGACAACAAGCTGTCATCATTTCTTTAGTTTTTGGCAGGTCTCTGTTTATCCTTTAATTGTGAATTACCATTTCCCATCTCAATTTCCTGTGCAGTGATACATGATATACAATAAACTTATTCTCACACAGTTGGTCCGTAATTATATACTTACAGGGAACTGAAAGGCCAATCTATATTTTTAATCGTTTATTTGTTTTTCCATACTTGTTTTTTTTTCAAGAACAAGCTGCTACAACTGTGTCGAAACTAGTCTAGTTTTTTTTGCATTTGTAATTTTTTCCCCCTCAGTTTTAATTCTATGGAGTATTTCGTTGTTATTGTTAAAATACAACTCTTTATAATCCTAAATAATTAGGATTAGGACTGTGAGATATGACCAAAAATCTCATATGCCAGTTTAGGTAACTTCATGTCCGGATGACGAAGAATATCACAAGAAGATGCCCACAAGGAAAGGCCTATTTCTGATTGAATGATGTACTCAACTAAAAAAAAACATACTTAACTCATATTGTATTATTTTCAATTATGCAAGTTCAAACTCTAAAAATATGAATGTGTTATTATGTTACTGTTATTACTGTGATGTCTGTGGCATTGTTTGCAAAGTCCAGCTTTCTGGACCACGTCAAACTTTTCACACTCAAACCACGTCCATGTGACAGAAGGTGTGAGGTGCTCGTTTTTGTCCCGGCTGGTCGGAGTCCTCCTCCTGTTCTGAATCACCACCTTCTGTGTCACGTTCGCTCTCCTTGTTTGTTTATGTTGCCTTCATGCAAATTTCCTGCCTGCATCAGCCATTAGGAAGGACGCAGTGTAATCCAAATTACAGAAAATATTGGCATAAATAATATGATAACAAATTAGCACAATACGATATTTTTCTATTGTCATACAATATACAGTATATTGTTAGATCACCCAGCCCACGATGTAAGTGACGAGTTCTTCAGAAGGTCTTGTTCAGTTGATTTTACCAGACTGTTTCCAGTTTTGGTGACATGTATAATTGATTGTTGCTGAAAGAGTAAACATTGTGTTTTCTATGTTACAGGGCTGGCTACAAGAATAATGAATGCGACCTGTCACTAGCACTTGATGAAGATTTCGCCTCAGTCATTAGGTTGAATAATGGAGGGCAGTGACAGTGCGTCGGTAAACATGGCACAGCCTCAGACTGATGTGTGCAACGCAGAGGTGGGAGGAGGAGAAATCTCGGGTAAAGTAGAGAATGGAGTAAATCCACTCATTTCCACTGAGCGCTGTGATGACAGCGCAACGGGACTGAGCAAAGGAGGGGTCCCTAACTTAGTTGAGACCCCGTCAGTGGTGAGTCCCACGGCTGAATCTCCAGGAGGTGTGTCTCTTAAAGTCGCAACAACTGTGCTTCATCCAGTGTGCCTGGGAGAGAGCCCGCTGATGCTGCCCATCCACCTCCAGATGGCGGGAGCAGCCGGGCCTCAGCTCAGCCAAATGGGGGCCGCCCCATACTTGATAACAAGCCAAAGCCCGGTTTCTCTACCGCTGGTCTTGGATCAGCAGGTCCTCCAGCACATGAGTCCCTCTGTGATTCCTCAGGCTGCTAATTGCCCGCAGTTGCCGCTCCAAAACAACGTCCTGTGTCAGAATCCTTTAACGTTCGCCTTGCCTCCAGGTGTCGACCAGAAGTCTGCGGGACAAGCGCAGGATGCCAACCTGCTGTCTCTCCTGCAGAACCCAGCGTTTGCGGCCATCTTGCAGGACCTCTTCCCTTCTTCCCAGGCAGGTTCATCCACCTGTCAGTCACCAGGCTCCAACTTCTTCCCACTTCCTCCCCTGACGCCTCCCTACACCTCCCCTCTGGCCCCTCTGGTCCCTCCTGCTACTCTTTTAGTCCCATACCCCGTCATCATCCCTCTGCCAGTGCCTCTGCCTGTTCCTCTCCCCATCCCCATTCCTGTCCCTCAGACCGAGGACTCAAAGGGGAACGTGCCAAAACCAGTTTGCACTGTGAGCAAAAGCACTCAGACTTCTTTAAAAGATACTACCTCTCCTCCTTTGTCTTCGAGCAGATGCATGACCACATTCCAGACACAAACTGCGTCTCCATCCTCGCTCCCTTTAGACGAAGGACAGGCTCTGGACCTCTCTGTCAGAGCGGTTGAACCAAAACAGGAATATCCTAGTGTGCAGCAGGACAGTGTGCTTGACTTGTCAGTGCCTGGTGTAAGGAAAAAGTGCGTTCAGTCATGCAGCTCCAGCGGTTCAGCAGGACAGAGAGAATCTGGTCAGGATAGTAGCGCCACTGCTCTGTCTCTGGGCGTCGAATGCACCCAGAGTTTAGATTCAAAACTCCTGGGCAGTCTGGCTTCACTGGAGTTCAGCCGGCAGCATAAGTGGGTGGTTGACAGCACTGCTGGTGGCTCTACTTCTCTGGGCCCGGAGACGTCTCTCAGCGGAGGTGGAAACCTTGAGATAGTCAGCGCCTCACAGACAGCGAAGGTCATCGTCTCCGTGAAGGACGCGATCCCCGCCATCCTCTGTGGAAAGATAAAAGGCCTTTCAGGAGTATCCACCAAGAACTTTTCCATCAAACGGGACGGCAGCCAGGGGACGTCTCTGCAGCAGCTCTACGGAGTGCAGTCTGTGTCCCAGGGAGAGCAGCACGACCCCAACGACCCACTTAAAAAGGTCCCAAAAAACAGAGCTATCAAATTGAAGAAGGTCAGCTCACAGGAGATCCATTTCCTTCCCATTAAGAAGCAGAGACTTGCAGCGCTGCTCCCCAGGAAGTGAAAGTGCTCAGTGGAGGGGGATTAATTGCTGCACTGCTCTCTGGTAATCCCTCTGGAGCGTATAACATAAAACACATGTGGGGACATTCTGTAATCAAACTCATACACTTATATGTCCAATCACAGCCCGAAGTTTGGGTACAAAATGTTGCATAAACTCATGAATGTGCGACACAGCAGTAACAGACTTCAGAAGTGCTTTTCCATTGGAGTTTTCTGAACTGCTGTGTTTTTCGCTAATGCACTACTCTACAGTGTTACACTAAACCAAGTTTAAAAGAAATGTTTTGGCAGCTTAATGGGCTCTCCATGTGGCTTTGGAGACTGTCTTTATAAATCTGAGATGTTCAAGAACATTTATAATTACAGAAAGACACATGGGTTAAATTTTTCCATCTCGGTCCATGGTTTGTTTCCACATGTAGTTTTTATCTAAGTGCACTGAAGTCCTAAAAAACCTGATAGTTTAGGTTCTAACCGTTCGGGGGAAGAGCATTATGTAATTGCAGGACACGACTGAGACTGTTAAAACACGTCCCATCATTGGAAATTCCTCTAGTCATCAGTAGCTCACTGAAGCGATTCGTTCTTATTTGATTGGTCGGGGTTTAGCATGACAGGCTAATAACAACTTGGCAGGAAGGCCAGAGCCAGGATTTCATCAAATGAACGTTGGCAACGGCCGCCAGTCGCAAACAAAATACTGTACATTCTTATTTTGTTGAACAGCAGGAAAATAGGGATTTCTTAATTGTCTGTGGGCCTCTCCAAATTCACTGGTAATCAGGAGTTTGTTGACTCATTTACTGAATCCAAGAGGAAGTTGAACTTAAACTGTGAAGGGGAGATGAAGTTAAAGGGAAAAGCCTGAATAACGTTTGTATGAGAAACAGTGCAGTGAAAGAAAACACTCTGCGTGTATTTATTACGTGTGTGATTAGTCTGTTGATAGAATCAGTATTTGGTAAAGTCCATCTTGAGTCTTCATCTCCCCTTTTCTGAAATGTGTTGGTGTTTGTGGTTTGATGTCATTTTTATTATTGTTTTATTGTGAAGCATGGTATTTTTCTGTCCCATGATTATGATCCGAGATGTGAATGTGAGAGTATTGTTGTGTGTCGGTTTATTTATCCTATTGAGTGCACTTTGTCATAGTTTAGTTCAAAATGTCACAGGGTGTCCTACCTATTCTGTTGCCCCTTAAATCTGGAAATGACAAGCCCCGAGAAACAACAGCCATACGCAGAGACCGTCTGTATGAAGAGGAGAGACATCACTGAGGGTGGGGAAAATACCTAAAAAATTACATCTGACGAGTTTGTCTATTTATATTGATGTTCATAAGTAATTACATTTTACACTTAACTCATGTCTGCAGTCCATTCAACAGAAAACCTTTGTTCCCACGGTGACGTAGTTTGATTGAATTGGTTGTACAGGACTTTATTTATTCTTTGTACAACTTTTATTTATACAATCTGTGTGTATACTGTACAGAATGGTCCTTTAGGAGACACAGTGCGAGTTGATATTGAGAAACAACTTCCTTTGGCTGTCTCGAGAAGCATTTTTAGCTTCCGGAAACTTATTTTAATGAAGATGTCAGTGAAGTTACATCAGTTGAAATGTGCTGGCAGTCCATGTTTGCTTACTGTACAGTGTATGTGCTTTTTATATGACGGTGAACTAAAAGTCATAAAGCCTAAATTTGCGTTTTTGTCTGTGTTTTTTTTTCCTGAAGGATGTTGGTTTTAAAAAGGTAAAAGGGTCAGGGGTTGAAATGTTGGAATAAAAGTTAGAATTCACTCAGTTAATTGGCCTGAAGGTAAAAAAAAAAAAAAAAAAAAGTGTGAGGGCCACGGCAAGGATAAAAATTTTGATATTTTGAGAATAATGTTGTAATATTTTCAGATTATGTCAAAATGTTATGAGAAAAAAGTAGCAATATTTGTTTTTGTAAAGTCAATATGTGAAAGAAGTCATAGGCCTTATATTAACAGAAAAAATATTTTTATGAGAAAAAAGGCTCATTATTAAAAGTTGCCAAACGCAGCCATTTGAGTCGAGCAGTTGCTGTGTGTACTTGATAAAAAGGTTATGGTACTAAATATAACAACCTTTTTCTCATAATATTATGACTTTTTTCACATAACATTCTGACTCTGTTCTTGAAATATGACATTTTTCCCCTCACCGTGGCCCTGATTCTCCGTAGTACGAAGGAGACGTTTTATCTTCCCAAAAGGTTTTTATCTGCTGCATGGTAGTCATTCTTACTTGTGGTACATTTTGTGGGACTGAAAAAGGGGAGCGGGTTTCAAATAATTTGGCTCCTGATTCACATGAATTTTCATTCCCATCAAGTAGTCCAATAAGCAAGAGGCTCCTTACAGTTTTTGAACTCCAGCCAGGTCAGTGACTGAAAGGCTCCACAGGCTACTGAAAAGTACTCTTGTTTAGTCCTTCAAGTGTGTAAGCAAGTGTTGTGCAGTTTGGAGACTGCAGTGTTTGGATGCCATGTTACAGCAGGACGTTTACTATGTATTTAGCAAACACACACACACACACATGGCGCAAAGTACTGACCGTGTTGCATGACAGTTTAATCTCTACATGTACTGAGGTAAAAATTAATATCATTTCTCATAATCGTGTTTCACTATTTAAGACAACTGTCATAATTTCCTCTCAGTCTAAGCTCAAAAGCAAAGCTTTGTGCTGTTATTTTACTGAGGGGGAAAAAAAAAAACCCACCCAAAAGTCTTTAAAAATCAATTATAACACATGCATGTCTGTTGTCTTGTAGGTTTATAAAAAAAAAAAAAAATAATACACAAGGTCATAAACACAGATCAGATTGTTTATCTGGTGTGACATAATGGACAAGTGACTTTATGCAACACATATTTTTCAAGTACTTTAAGAAGACGCGAGAGGGAAATCAACAGCACTTCGATCCTGTGTTGAATATCATATGGCACAAGTACTTTTAAATCAGAGGAGGGAATAACAGGAAAATTCTGTTATGTATTATAAACAGTATGCTACAAAAGTTGTACTAACAAAGACCACATAAACCTGAGAAATGTCATATAGGTAAAGCAAGGCAAAGTCTATTACTGAGTATTTCAACTAAAAGCGCTGCATTAAGTATTAAAAAAAAGCAGAATGGAATCCAATGGGAAAGATTCACCATGTCCCCGACTCTTCCTCTTCACATTTCTAACTTATGTATACGATTTCCTTAAAATATTAAAGTTTCTACAAAATGTACATTCTGTCGCTGATATTCATGGTTAAACCCATAAAACTGTACACATCTGTTTTCATTGCTAACAGTGATTGCAACGGTCAAAAGTGACAACACTGAGGTTGCAGGCGTCCACGAAGCTAAACTAAATGATTATGAAATTCAACTAAGCAAATAAAGCCCTTAGAAATGTCTTATTTGCGCTTCTTCAATCTCCGTCCATTGAAATTAATACGGCCCAAATCGCTAAAACAACTCAGAGCTTGGCATATAAACGGTTCGACATTGATAAGAACTGCATGGAGACCGATGGGAGGCAACTTAGGGCTCACTAAGACACAATACATGATGCCATTCTTTCCCAGCATGCCACAGCACACAGGACACAGTAGATTGTGCAGGAAAACTAATGAAAACGTTAAAATACAAGATGATCCCTTAATAGTTGACCACCATGACACTGAAAATGTCCAAGCAAATGAAAACCTCTGTCTGTTTGTGTGAAAGAAAAGGAATGCATTGAGAGGCATTCTTCAGGCAGATGAACCTATACTTCAGGCAAATGTGAATAAAAAGGAACTGAAAACAGCTAAACAGCACAAAGAGCATCCAAATTCTCTTAAAAGAGCACGGGTGAGAACGTCTGATGGATTATTTTTTTCAGTATACCAACCCTTCCTTATTAACTGGAAATTCAACAATAATAAAAACATTATATAAGAAGAAACATTCTCCATCTTTGGGGATCCAAAACCAGGATCAAAAGATTCATCTCCATAAAAAAACACGTCCACGTGTGCACATGTGCTATGCAATGTAAACACTACGGGGATTATTTTCCTTTGGGATTTCATAAAGTCAATGGTGTCCGTTAGACTCGAACAGCTTTTTGTTCACTGATGAGGGGATGAGGTAATGTGTCAGCAATGCACGGCACACTTCTCCACTCTGGAAGTTGCAACATCGATCGTGTCCCTCGAGGTGGAGTCTGGAGTAACATGTAGCCTCTGCATGGCCGGTGGCGGCGGCGAGCAGTGTCCGAACACTGGCCCTCTGGAGGCTTATTGCTCATGAGTCTGGCAGGGATGGCTGCCCCGCTTCCTGTTACAGTTTGCCTTGTTTCAGCCTCTCGATGTGATGGCATAACTTCAGCGCTGGCCCCAGCTTTAGACCCATGTACTTCATGATCATGTCGCTCCGGAGCAGCATCAGGGCTTTACCGTCAATCTCCTGTGGAAGAATGACACTCATTAAGGAAACCGATACAGAGCCAAAGCTAATGCTGTACGCATAAATGGTGAACACTGATCAAAAAGAAAGGACGAGAAGCACTTTGACTGTATGTATGAATGCATGTATGTGTGCAATATTTTTCAATATATATTTTGAGTAAACTGAATATCTGTGGCTAAGATATTTGAGGAGATAGATCAAACAACCAACGGATTAATCAAGAAAATAATGGACAGATTTATCAACAGTGAAACTAATAACATGGTAATGCAGGTATCATCCAGCTGTAGAGTTGTTTTGCTGTACATTTTCCACAATTTTTATTCTTAATATTCAAAGGCAGGAAGCGAAAGTCCAACATGTCACAAGTCACTAGTGGGAGAAGTGAGTCCAAGTCGTGTTGCATGACTTTTAAGTTTATCTCAAATCAAGCCTGAGGTCAAAAAGACCCCTCTGGTATGTACACGTAACTGTTACTAGTTCTGTGATCTTTTTGAAAATAATACAATTTACTTACATGTTTTCTGAACAGTTCTGCATGTGGAGCTAATGCTGTGGGGTCAGCATCCCTCACAAACTGCATGACCTCTTCAATGGTCCAGGAGGAGGGGTTTTTACTGGGCAACTGCTCCCGCTCAGACGCCTCCGGACCTGTAGTAGAACTGGCTGCTGCCAAGCCAGAGCACACAAAATGAGCTTACAGGATGAAAACCACCCAAAGTCAAAGATACTGTATGTTCTCCACAGAAAAATAATCAGACCACTGTGTTTATCAGCCTTCTCCCGTTACATGAAGATGGTTTTCTGGAGGATTTCTAAACAAGTGGGCAGATTTTTACTGTACCTTCAACTCGTCTCAGAGGCTGGGTGGCGCTGAGCTCTGCGGGGTTCGAGGAGAGGCGGCGCATGGGTGTGGCGTTGCCGGGGTGATAGAGGCTGCTGGCCTGGGAGTGGTACTCTGAGGAACTCCTCACTGTCTGGGGTCGGGGGGTCATGGAGTTAGAGGCTGAGTCCATGTAGCGCTGCTCCTTTATCAGGCCGTTCTCTTCATGGGGCAGGGTCTCTGCTGGAGAGAGGAAAACACCACCGATGTTCAAATGCCATTCTTTACATGCTTTCATAATACAAAGACCTTCATGTGCAAAGTGAGCCTTACCCTCTGAGGGGTGGGCCTCAGTACGTAAATGTTTGGGTGACAGGGGGGCTGCGTATGGTGGAGAGACTCCAGAGAGACTTCGTTTACTGCCTCGAGCCAGAGAAGGAATGTCCAACGCCTCTTCTTTTACTGAAACGGAAAAACAGGAAAGAAATCACTGATTATGTCTACATGCACAAAATATTTACATGCAGCCATACTGCGATTAACGATGTCCTAACACAGTGATCATCAAATGGCGGTCCATGGGCCACAGCTGGCTCACTATAGCGTCCCATCTGGCCCACAGAAGATTAATACAGTCAGAAAATGTGAGGCAGAAAGAATGTGTTCTGGTATTGAGGATATGTAGCATTATTTTCCTATACTGAAGTAATTCTAAAACAAATGACATGGAAACAATTTGGAATCATTTACTGGTTCTGAATATGTGCACTCGACCCGCGGTTGCTAAAGGCCATAAATCCATCATCTGCATCCAATACAATCCACTGTGAGCTTTTCCAAAAATCAGAAACACTGCATAATAGCAGAACCAGCTAAATTTGGTTAATGTGTCTTTCCAGAGAGCTGTATTCTGCAGTTATATTTGTAGAATTGCAGATTTTAACCATCACTCCTTAGTGAGCTGTTTGTGTCCTGTGCTCTCTGTCGGCTTGGAGACATGCAGATTCAACGTGCAATCGAGTACGGCTTGTGAACTTCGATCTTCATGGTGCGTTCAAGTGCAGGTCGTATATTCTGAAATCTATACTGAAATGGCCACGAGGGTTGTTTAAAACAGGACAGTTTATATGTGTTCTGTTCTGGTGTACAAGAAAAATTGGCTTCACACAATATGGGCTCATTTAAGTAACAGTGGTTTTATCATATTTGATGCCCTGCATTCTTTATTGTTATCTGTTATTCAGCTTCTGTAAATCAAGGTTTTTCCTCATAATACCTGAAAACCCAAACTAACAGTAAAACTAAATAAAAGCTAAACTAAAACTAGCCAATTTCTCAAACTAAAACTAAAATGAAATTTAAAAAAAAAAGTAAACTAATAAAAACTTTCAGAAATTTTTTCAGAAATTATTTCAGAAATATTGTAGCAGGGAATTTTTGTAACTAAACTCTATCAGAAAATCCTTTTCTTTCCTGATCCTGCTGTGATGTTTCTCTTCTCGATGTGATACTCTGCAGCGACCGCAGCGTTTACCTGACTTGGTCCTGTCATAAGCAGTGTAGTGGCTGAACGGCTGGCTGCTGAACAGGTTGTCGCATTGCAGGTGACGACACATCGTTTCCAAGAACCGCAGCACAAACGAAGCACTGGACGCTGAGGGCAGTTTGACCACACAAACTCCGCCATCTGTTCTCACTGGGAAGAAAGACAACCTGTTTTATTGCTCTATCAATCATCTGACTCAGATTTTCCTTAACTGGTGGTCCGATACTTGCGGATTCCAATACACAACAACTGTAACAACTGGTACTGGCTGTGTGTTGGTACCTCGGACAATCTCTCCTCCCCCAGAGTGGGTCTGTAGTGCGCTGAGCAGGACTTTGGGCTGGTATGCACAGTCTATACAGGACTGGACCACCTGCTGCAGCACAGCGTTCACTGGCCCGGGGCCAAAGTGATCTGGCAGATGCTGCATCTGCTTCCTGTCCAGGTGGGGACCACAGTTACCATGCTTGTTCACGTACACACACACTGTAAGGACACACAAACACAGTGAAAAAAATTAGATACTCTATTCGCATCTTTAGTTTAATGCAGAGTATGTGCATTATGAAAAAGAAGTCCTTACCTGTTGAAACCACAGAGCTGAGACTGGGGGGACTCTCTTGTGGGACCTGGATGCTGGGAAGTTGTGTGGTGCTTTGGAAAATCTTGGGCTTTCTCTGAAAAATACATTTATTTGCAGACACAGTGTTAACACAGGCACATACAGTATATAGAGCTAATTTTAGGCCAAAACCTAACAATCAAATACAAAATGTTTTACAATTGCCCTACAATTCACAAAAAAAACACAGCACATTCCTAAAACTTCATGCTCCAGAAGCAACTACAGCATATCTTAGAGTCACAAAAAATATATATATCCTACAAGAAAAATATCATGTGACTAGTTTCATGTGGTTTATTTTCAGACATTATAAAGATGAAATCATGGCAACCACATTATATTTTGTGCTGTTTCAAATCAAGGAATAAAGAATGCGAATCTGGGTGACATAATTTGGTTCGTATAGGTGAATACGTAAAAGTGAATACATGACTTGGCAGAGCTGATTTCGGCAGAACTCCACATAACAGCAGCACTTTTAGATTGACTCATAGCTCCACCTGCTGTAGCGGAGGGCGATTTACTCAAGACGTTTGTTAGAAAATGGGCAACACAAACACAATGGATAGATTGTGCCCAAAATATAATGTGGGTGACATAATTTGATCCTTACAATGTCTGAAAATAACACTGTTAGGATCAAGTCACAAGATATTTTTTATCTTTGTAAGCTATATTTTTTGTGTTTGCTGTAGTTCTTTCTGGTGCACAACGTATTACAAATACATTGTGTATTTGTTTGATACGTACATCTTTTATTTGGAAAACCAAAGGCATTAGTTTGCTAAATAAACGGTTGGTTAATGAAACGTAGGGCATTTTTAAAACATGTTTTGCTGATTAGGCTTTGGCAGGGAAGTAGTTCCTTACACATAAAGTGTTCATGTAATTTTTATACATCTCTAAATGCGACATACAAAGTCAACTCCACTACCTTGCTTCCGGGCTTGGGGCCCCTTTTCTTGTGGGGCCGAGGTTCCAACTGTGTGTTCTCAGGTACGGTGCCGTTCTGGGCAGCTGCTGCCTCAGCCACAGCTTTGAGCAGAGCGATGGTCTCGCTCTTGGGTCGACGGCCTCGAACCCCCTTCCTGACAGGCAGAGGGGGCAGAGGGTTGGGGAGTCTGTAGGGGGACTGCATGGCCCTCCTGTTGGGCTTGGAAGGTGATGCCGTGAGAATATGCAGGTTCTTAGGCAGGGTAACTGTAATAACAATATGCAACAGAGCAGTTAGCATGAAGGAAGTCATCATTTAAACACTCTACAAATGCATAAATTAATCCTTAATTAGCCACCAGGAACCAATGGACCCTGCTACACAGGGGTTTGAACTGTCTTTGACCAGGCTTCTGTCTGCCAAAAGAGAGGATTATAAAAATGAAAAATGGTTTGCAACGTGTCCTATAACTCCTGGCTAATTGGCTACAAAATAGTGTGCCATTATCTCTGACCCAGTGACCAGCAGTGTCAGTCCAGTGTACAGCATCGCTGCTGCCGCTGGCTGTTATCAGAGTCAAAGTAAAGATGGTACCAGTCTGGGTTTGGGGAGGCACATCTCATTAAAGGAAAATGCAGGGGAGGTGCTGTAAATTATTTCATACAGTTCCAACAATTTGTACTTATATTTTACATGGTGCGTGACCAAAGTTAGAACTGACTGTTCAGAAAGGCATTGGTATTATTTTTTTAATTCAAAGCAAAAGAGGGAACAGG
This sequence comes from Coranthus polyacanthus, assembly GCA_037367275.1. NCBI lineage: Eukaryota > Metazoa > Chordata > Actinopteri > Kurtiformes > Apogonidae > Coranthus > Coranthus polyacanthus. The sequence continues at coordinate 16,613,520 of JAPQRN010000019.1, read as the reverse complement.
AAATGAGAGGAGAGACAGGATGAACTTTAACTGTGGTTCATGGTGGTTCATTTTTAATTCCTTAAAGCCCGAGGCAACCAGGACTCCAAGTACCACTAGTATTATAACCCTATTCCAACAACATCTAGTTTACTTCATGTTGTGGCTTATTGTATGCTACGCTACAGATTAACTGCCAGGTTTTGTGAAAGTGTGCTGTGCCCATATCGAACAGAATGACAACAACAATACTAACATTATTTAAAGATCAATAAAGCATTGTTCTTTTCCTAAAGACAACAGTGCACACTTTATATTTTGTGAATGCTGCCTCTCTATAAATCACAAAAATCCTAGCCAAGAATAGGGACAGATTTACTGATGGAGCTCACTGTCCTGAAGGGAAAAAACATTTTCTGACACATTACCACATAAAGCAACAGCCCTTTTACTCAGCAAGTAAATATATTGCTGTTACGTAATGTGCTCATGCTTCCCCAATCAAACCCATACACAAAGAGCCAACCAATAAATCTTCACCCAAAATGCATCATAAGCTCAAAAACAAAGGCCACACTGACAGTGGAGCTGGGGTAGATAGATGGATCAAAATCAGTTAGGAGAGGAGTAGACAAGACAAGCTGCCAAATTGTATGTACTCATATAGCAGCATATTGCTGTCACTCCAGGAAAATATAAAAAATTACATTATATTGTTTTGTTAAAGGCAAAGTATGTAACATTTCTCACTTGTGTTCGTAAACCTAACTGTTAAAACTTGGCCCCTCCCATCGGCTCAACAAAGGAGGGAGAGAGAGCAGTGGTCGAGCAAGCAATAGACTGAATGTGGAGAGCGAGCGCCAATAGCGAGAAAAAAGCTGTGAAATAGAAACGTTATTTTCAGATTGTTTTCATCGCTATTTTGTTCTAAGAAACACATGAACTCACCCGCACCATCGCAAAACTCTATGTGTGGCAGGCAACAGGAAGAGAGGTGTCTGTGTGTGTGATTTGCCCAGAGTTTTGTCTCTCAGACAGAACTGAAGTCTCTGTAAGAGCAGTGCAGTGAGAAGGGCAGCTTTGTTTTTATACATGCTGTCATAGGTTGGAGATACAAACTCACTGGCCAAAGGTCGACGAAACGTTTAAAACACAGCAGAACAAGAGGAAAATAGAAAATACAGGCAGAGGGCAGGGTCTCTGCAGGTAAATACACCACCACACACTGACAAGGGATCAGAAGTGATGAGAAGGATTATTAGTGTATTGTTTTTTAAGGAAAAATGTTACATACTTTGCCTTTAAAAAGTAAAACGCTTCACATTATACAGTGATAAGTTCTACTGTTAGAATGTGGAGAACTTCAAATCATGTAAATGAACCATACATACCGTTTCCTGCATTAACAATACAGAGCAGATTTCATGTAAACATTGTTTTACCATATAAACAGGTAAAACAGGTTCCACCTTTACTTTTGCCTTTTTTCATCCTATTACTCCCCCACCCCAACAAACACACACAGACAGACTCAGCTCCTACACCTACAGTCTGTCAATGCTGTCCGTCTAGAAGGGCTAAGTGGGTTGGTATGGAATGACCCACTATCCAGAAGGTCATGCTGAAAGAACCTTAAACATCAAATTTCTTACTAAACTTTCTTTAGCACTCTGTCAATATGTTGTGTGGCAGATAATACACCACAGAAAAGATCTTAGTTCTTAGACCTTAGTGTTCCTGAACACATAAAAACCTTGAATGTGATCAACTTATTGCTGAGGCACAAGCAGACCTCTGCTGCCACCCAGAGGGTAACACTTACCACTGTTGCCTGGTGGCTGGAGGCTGTGCTTAGTGAGGGAGCACCAGCCCACGGGGAAGATGTCCCGGGAGTCGTACTTGCACCAGTAATCAAAGGCGCCCCTCCATCCATCGAACATGATGAATACCTCATCGCCCTTCACTTCTCCGATGGTAGCGGGGCAGATGAGGTACGGGTTCTTCTTGTCCACTGCCTCTAGCTTCATGCCTGGCTTAAAGTTGTTCTGAGTAGGCCTCGGAGGTTCCTGAAAGTGAGTGCAATATCCTCATTAGAACTTTTAATTCCATATGCTGTCATGATAGATAATAGGAGACAGCATATATTTGAAGACATACCTTTTTAAAAGCTGCTGCTGGTGCCATCTCTGCTCCATTTAATGTTCTCAAGAGAAACATAGGCCATGAGGAAGCATTCATCCGAAATCCTGGAGGAGACAGTTTCATCAAATTAAAATCAGAACTCTTTTGGATTCTGGATTTTGACTCCCTCTACCTAATAAAAAGACAGTGAATTTCTGAAAGTTTTGTTTTGTTTTTGTAATGCTTATGTACTGAGGTGGGTCACACAGACACTAGTATTGAAAAAATTCAGCTATTTATATTATACAAACAACACTTTCTAAATAAAAGGGAGTATATGTGCAGTGATAATAAGAAAATTGAGGATGATTGTGCATATGAATCTTAATCGAAATGCATCACACCTATACAGGACAGAACTTTTGTGCACAAATAAAATAAAACTGACAATTAATTGCAGTATATACCACAGTAGCAGAAGAGCAGGTACACATCCTTATGGCAAGTCATCTCTAATCATTTTGTTCTTTGTTTCACTCATGGTGTAGGACTTCTACGCTGAACCACTGTATGGCTCCTGCATGTAAATCTGACTGGTGCAGGGTTGGATGTGTCTGAGACTGATCAGCTGGTCACTGGTTATGGCCAACCAAGCTGATAATGATCATAATCTGTCGATCGACTGGTGCTTCTCTGCCAGCAATGTGACGTTCTTACCCAGTGGTGGCTGCAGCATATCCCCATTCTTCTCACAGGTTCCAATGGGCTGAATATCAGAGGAGTCGACCAATCTCCAGAAGTCATTGCTGTTATCACTGCCGTCCAGGCGGAGACGCAGACGAACCCCAGTTAAACCCATCACTGTGGCAATACAAACTGATGTGGAATTGCGTGGGTCGTGGGCTTCAAGCTTCATTCCCACCTTGAAGTCATTGGACGGGGGAACTCGAGCCTGCAAATCATTATGAAATCACCCATTTAAGTTTAAATAATGTCACTTAACTTTAAGAGATGCATTAAAGCAGGAAAAGCCTGAAGAAGGTGGTGATGTATACAAAGTCATAACATAGTAATGATAAATTGTTGCTATGGCAATTAATGGTTGCCTCACTGACCTCATACAGGACACTTTAACTGTGATACCAACTTAAAGCTTCTCTAATCTGTTTACTATGATGTCAACAATGACAAAACATCCAATTTCTGTTTTGAGTGTGCAAAGCAAACATTTTCATTTTTTTTGTTTGGTTAAATCAAACTTTAGTTTGTTTTCACCCTTGCTGTAATTCATTTGAGCAAATGTGAACACAGTAACTGCATGTCTCGGTCCAGTCCCAAACGAAAGTGGAGCAGTTCATTTATTAGGCCCTTTCACACTGTAGGAACCTTTTGTAGTTCCTAGAACCTTTTCAGGAACTAGGAACCTTTTTGCGCGTTTGCACAGCATAGGAACCAGGAACCATATACCATAGTTCCTAGAACTATTTTTGCCCCTACTCCCAGGCAGGGTCTTTTCATGGTTCCATAGGAACTATATGACGTAAGTGTTTGGTGATTGGTAGAACCGAGGCCACGCCTATTGCTAGATTTCTGCATCTTGCAGTACCGCCATTTTTAAAACTACTGTGTAGCGTGAGCTGTGTTGGAGAAAATAACAATGGAGAAAGCGACAATGAAGTACAAGCCCTTCTGGCCTTGTACGCTACAGAGGAGGTACAACGAGAATTCGAAGGCTCACAGCATAATATAAACATTTTTGCAAAAATCAGGACGGACTTAGAAAACGCCGGGGTATACTGTCACACGCGTTTGCGTCACACCGGTCCCTCCCATGGTTCCTTACTGCCTGTACGAAAACCGAAAAGTTCCCCTCGGAGAGAGTAGTTCTAGAACCAAATTCGAGGTGGATAGTTCCTAGAACTAAGTTCTTAGAACTATTCTGTGCGAAAGCGCCTATTGTGGGAACACAAACCTTGATCCGACCCATACTGCTAGTTTAAGCTAAGTGGCTCCTGTAGCCAGGTGTGCTTTGCATTCTGGGTATGCAAATCCTAGCAGCCAGCTGGAGAATGTTTCTCTCACAGAAATATGCTCCAGTCGACAGCACAGAACCTTCTTCCTGTACTTAGTTTCTTGCTTCTGCTCCAGACATGACCAACAAGTGGAGTGAATGTTCTCATGTGGTTTGTAGCAATGCATTTTGGTTTATTAGGATTTTTGTCTGTGTGAAAAGAAACTGAACCAAGGGGAAAACGTTCCAAGTTTACAAACTGATTTAGATCAGAGCAAAAATAACTCTAGGTGTGAAAAATGCCCTCAAAATTCTCTTAAATTAAAATAAGTTTTAGATCCATCTCCATGCACTAATGCCTGGGAAATAAAAATAATAAAATGAAAACTGAGGAGGACATACCTGACGAAAACAGCTTGGTGGAGCAGGTATAGATGATGTTTCTTTAAGATATTCTTCCCAGCTAAAAGCATCTGAGGAGAAATTGTATATGTAATTAAATGTTTAGTAAAAGTAGTGGTATTATGCAGAACAAACCTTTAAAAATGTCAGCTGAATGATTATGTAAACATCTGATCTACAAATCTTCTCATTCTTTACCAAAGTATCCTAAGGTAAAAAGTCATCATTTTAAAGAATCTTGTACAATTCTTTTGGAGAACTTCACCTTTAGTTGCTGTGGGAGTTATACCTGTTGGTGGAACAGTCTTTCCTGGTTTCTCTTTTTTGCCATCTTTCGGATCTAAAAGTTGACCAAATGAAATATTTAATAAATGCAGTAAAAGCAGTTCCAGAGCAAGAATGAAGATACTTTTAAGTGCCATATTATATATCCCCTCAGATGTCTTAAATATTTTTTTGTTGATTACAGGTCCAATCAGACAGAATAAGAGAAAGCAGAGGTGGGTTACACAGCACAGACACGTGTCTTTTTTTAACTCTATAGAATATTTTTAAAAATAACAAATTTATAAACACTCTCTTGTTAAGTATCATCAAAAGACTACTTACCTTTTATCTGTGTTTTGCCCATGGTGACTGATGAACAGGGATGACAGTCAAGGCGTATGATGGTGACCCAGTGTGCCTTTGTGGTTATTTAGTTTTTTCCTAAAAATATAAACAGATATGTCATATGAAATGTAGCACACAAGATTCAAACACACTAGAGCTGATTGTGATTAAACATTCAGAAACTAACCAAACACTAGCAGGTTGTCTTGGTATAATAATCAACCACTGGCAGGGCTCTGATACTGGTGGCACTGGTACCCCTGAAAATAAAAAAAAAAATGTACGGGCACAAAAACTTGAGTGGAAAAATGACAATTTGAAACATTACACAATCAACACTGAACATATGGTGTGCATAACACACCAGGGGAAACAGGAATGCACTGTGCTTGATGCGCAGTGCATGAATAAATATACCCATAGCAGCAGACACCATGAAATATTGATTGAACATGCATTATATAAATATGTATGTAGCCTGTTCACTTTGCTGTATCTTATTTTCTAACAGCTACTGCTCTACATAGTAATGGCTCTGACTCCTAAATAGAAGTTGATCTGCAGAATTTACGAATTCAAATTTTAACCGGGATATTTTGACAGCTGAAACTGACGTGAAACATCAGCTGATGGTTTTACAGGAGAACGCGGCTCATAGAAACACACTGCACGCGGAGTGATGCTTCTGTTACTATATAGATAACCTTTGGTTGAATGCAGACACAGCGTCCGAAGAGAGCACAAAAAGCCTACAACAGCAAAGTGATATTCTGGTCTGTCATCGATAGCTGATATGTGCATGACCTGATGAGGCACCACCTCTTAATGTACAGTATGTACACTGAACTTTGCCAATAAGCTCAAGAGAACAACTTGACAGCCACTTGCACCGGTGCATCAAAATAAATTCACATCCACATATTATCAACTTCAAAATGTGGGGAAAAACAACTGACTTTTTTTTTTATTATGTTTGGTTGGTGAAATGTTGAAAAGTAGCTGAACACGCCCATCACAATGTCCCACGTTGACACTTTGTAATTCCCTGTTGGTGTAATTTACAAGGACGAACAGTAGGAAAAAAAGGTTTTGTTAAACTAAGCCTTCCAACCTAATATGAACAAACGTACGGTATGCAGTTTATACGACAACAATAAAGTTGTTACTTCTACTCTAAAACGCAACAACTCAAAACAACCATTAGACGGCTTACAAATCCGTTCCGAAATGAAACACACGAGACCCTCTTTCGTGCACAGTGCTGTGGTATTCCAGTAATGGACACTCCCATACGAGAGGGAGCCTGAAACAAGGTGTTTTTCTCTGGTGTTCAGCGCTGTTACCACAGGCCTGAGACGTACAAACTGGGACAATTTTCCTCTTTTCGGTCAAATGCGAAGACGTCACCGTGTAACTTCGTGACAGAGGCACCAGTGAGTTGGTGCTGATGACTAAACTAGTTAGCTAAGGGAATTAAACCCACCGCCCCACGTCTCTTTGATATATGTAATACGAGGAAAACAGGGCTGCGTGTCCTTAATGTCAAGTGACCGTTTACGGCAAAATCTCATTAGGTTGGCGTTAAATTAGCCATTTTGGGACACTATCATGAAGCTACATAATCGTTTTATAAGCTTAATGTGCGTCGTATTACAGAAGTTTTCTGTTACCTAACGCTACCACTGTAAACATTGACTTAAATCTGTTACTTTGCCGTATTTTTCTCACGTTTTTCCCCACAAGTCTACGTATCAACCTTAACAGTCTGTTATCTCACCTTATATTAGGCATCGTTAACTTAGCTAATAACAGCTAGCTAAACGCCAAGGCATTGTTTACTTTGTGTGTACAACGAAAAAGCTGTAAAGAAACAGACTGTGAGATTCTTCTTTATTCTCGAGCGCTGTATTTTCCGTGTAACATTAATGCTATGCTGTTCCATGTAATAGTATGTTCCCAGTGTTGACAAGATTTGCTAGCTACCGCTCCTGGCTAATAACTAGGTTGGCTAACGTTAGCGTTAACGTTAACCCCCTGAAAGCAGTTTCTCACACATTATCAAGGAGAAACACACATAACCCGGGACGTTTTGCTCCAACCGACATTTTCCCGAGACCCTATGTTATTTAGTGTAAAGAACAAACTTACAAGTGCCGTCTTTTTCTGGTTAAATCGAGTGAGGATCCAGACACTTTTCTCTATTCGTCAGCTGCCATTTTTTTCCACAAATGTAGTGTATGCTTACGCGCATGTAATTTATGCCAAAGATAGTATTTTGGAGCGAGTTAAGACAAGCGATGAGTGAAAGCGACTGGTCTTGCGGTTCACCAGGCCAATAAATTCTGGTGTTATTCACAGGTGCAGCCAATCACGCAAAGGTTTATTCGTTTCATCCAATCAGAGTCTAGGCCACTCAGTCTGTCGCGTCGGTTCAAGTAAAATAACACCAGTTGACCATCTTCATTTTCTCTCTTCTTTGCACTATTTCTCAGGCATCCCCTGTTGGTTTTTCAAAACCTCTAAACATTATTAAATGGTGAAACATTTAATCTAGTCTAATGGCACTAGACGAAAATCTATTAACGATGAAAATACAACTTAATGCCACCTAATAGGATACCTCATATTAAAACGTAAACAGGAAGCCTAGATTAAGGAATTCTCTTCAAGAGAAAGTGTTGTATTAAACGAATAACCTAAATAGCATATCTTATTAAAACATTGCAAAGGTGTGATCGAAATAAAAAAAAAACACTTAGAATGTATAATAAAAAATAATAGCATGGGTAATAGAGCAATAATATACACAAAATAACAAAATAAAAAAACTAATAATGATGACAGTAAATAGGCGTAAAAAGGGATTCGGTGCTTTCTCAAATAAAAGAAGCAGTAACACATCATCTCCTGACTCAGAAATAACTGCTGTCCCATATCAGTTTCAAACGCCTGGATTTCCCCCACCCACAACTTTCCTTTAAAATGAAGATGTTTCTGTTTGTATCAAACGCACATGAAAACCTACCATATCAGTAATATAGGCTAAAACAACCACAGAAAAAAACACACACAAAAAAAGTGGATGAAGTTGTGACTGTTTTCACGATGAACTGCCTCCTCATCCCTCGCTAAACACAAATCTACTGCCACCTTAGGTCTTAAAGTATCAGCGATTTTAATAGTTGTTCATAGTTGGTACAATTGTTAGGAGCAGAAATGTAAAACATGCAAATGACCTAAATGCAGGCTGCGATGTGAAGTTAGATTACTGACACATTAGGTTACGTAAAATGAATGTTGGGTGTCCAAATATGCCTACAGTGACAGCCTATAATGTTGTGAATATGGGAGAAAAATAAAAATATATGCCACAAAATGAAACTGCATTTATTAACTAATAATTAATTTAATAACAAAAAATGTATGGACGAGGTACAAAAAAAATCTACTGACCCAGGAATATTCAGTCACACGTTGATGTGATCTGTGGTTTAATATTAAAGTTCTCAGTCGGAAAACATTCTCAAGTAGGTCACTCTGCACTTATAGGAGTTATTCATTCACAACATGTTGACTCCTGAATAAATGGTAAAGCTTTGGTGAAAATATACATGGGGCATCTTACCTGTCTCAAGACACTGTGGCAAGTATTAGAAAACGTAGAGAATAAGGACAGTAGGTGTTTGACATTAATTGAAACAAAACCGTGCGATCACATCCTCTAAAATGAGAAACATCACAGTATGTTACAAACAGAGCTCATGTGTAACTGACATTACTGTTCAATGAAAACACAAAAACAGCTGAAAAATATGTGAATTAGTTGTCATGGTCATTTTCTTCTCAAAGCATTTTTTTATATGTGTTACTGTGTGAAGACCTCATTGCGCCACCACATGTCAGAGAGATGAGAGTTCAAGCATGTGATACAAAAAAACAAGCTGAGTTAGTTTTAATGTGGCCTGTGAACCAGAGCTGTGGCATTTGACCTCTCTAATAACCCTGACCTGTTTCTGAAAACGAAACCAACAGCATTTTCGTTTACTTTCAGGAGTTTCTCATATAGAAACTGACCAAACATTTCATCACTGGTTTGTAATGAGACTTTATGTTACCTCACGCTGACAGATCTAACAACTGCACTTAATGATTATGTTAATAGTGACATTATGAAGACAGGATGTGACAGTTCTACTATGCTCCCACTTATGATTGCGAATATTATTATGTTAATATTTTGTCAGAGCGGCAAAGTTAATCACCGCAAGCCTGTAGTTGAAATGAATTAAGACCTAATTAATTAAAGGAACAGATTTATATCAAAGCAAATTGTCCTCCTCGCCGTTGTATGCAAACCGCGCACAATCTACGCCATTAAACATAAATACAGATAACGTTAGATATATCAGTACAGGGGTTTTCAGTTTTCAGTGGGTCCTGTGGGTGGCAGCATGGTTTCATCTGAGAACACAGACGTGGAAAAAGTTATAGGCCATTGATCCTCTGGAGTCTTCTCCATCTCAACAGCTCAGAATTTGGGTTCGTCAATATTAAAAACTGAAGAATTCATCAGTCATTTTCTCTTTGCTTTCCTACAAAGAGTATAGTGTACAGTGTTGTATTTTTCTCCTGTACTTATGTGGGCCACGTATGATCACTCTTCACATACTTATGATAACAAGGTTGCACATCTTGACATTTAGAAGACACTAGATATCATTTTTTCATGTGCTCAAAGAGGAAACTCTATTTATTATTTAATTATTTATATGAGCCGTGCACTCACCTGAAAGGTAAGTTATGAATTGTTGTGTCTGCTGTTTTAGGCTATGTGTTAAACTGGATAAAGTTTGTTTTTGCCAGTTGCCACTTTTAATCTCTAATTGTACTGTTTCATTACACATCCTCCCCTAAGATTCAGGGACTGCGTTAAAAAATGTATTCATAAGAGAATAGCAGTTTCTAATGGGTGCTTCTCAACCTGACTACACTTGAACGAGGCACTTGTTCCTCAGCCATTTTTAGAATTTAGCCCACTGTTTTTGTTTTGTATCTTTATTATTTCCTTACAATGCAATGTTTTTAGCCCTAAATGTATTTTGGTATGGGCTTTATATAAAGTATGTTATCATACTGAGCGGAGGGTGTGAGCTTCTGAATTATGTAATTGAGAAACTAGAACAATAATATCCCACCTCGTACAAAAAAATCCGACCGCAACACACGGTTTTCCCTCCCGTGTCTCCGTTCCGCGCGGTGATTGGTTCAAAGGAAGTGGGCGTTGGGATAAACAAGCCTTTCGAGTGTTTTCATTGGCCCTCGTCGCGCCACTCAAAACTGTTGCCTGGTGATCTGCTTGCAGCTTGTCAACCGCACGATCCAGTTACTGTAGCTGCCTGCTGCAATGAAAATATCTTCGTTGGTGGGTGGATATATGGGCCCAGTTCCATCATTTTTTTTTTCCCCAAACACTGACTGAGTGAGTAGTTTATTTTATCATTATTTTAATAAGAAATTCAGGCTCGGCATGATGTGAATATTTCTCTGACAAGCTCACCAGAAAGGTAACGTTACCAAGCTTGAGGTTTCTGTAGCTAATTTGCGGTTTTGTATGTTTTGTGAAACAGGCAGAGGACCAGTGAGCACAACTAGTTAACGTTAGCTAACTACCCAGAGTCCAGGCTAGAAAGCTGTCAGTGTTGTGGCATTTTTACTTAGTTGGCAGCAGTGTAACCATATCTTTGACTTGTTGGATTTATTGGTGTTCTGCATTGGAAATGTGGGAGCTACAGTCATTCTGTGGGCAGTCACAGCTAACAAACACACACTCACTTGAACGTACAGTACAGAAGCCTTTAAAAACAAATATCAGACAGTGCTGGAATTATTTTAGCTGCTTTTAAGGACGTGAGTGGTTTTGTATCAGGACGCAACAGGACCACTGGACGACTGATAGACATCTCTAAAGATATTATTTACACTTTTTAAAATCATAATTCACGCGTTTACCTTCAGTGTAAATATCTGCTGGCTGCTTCTGCTGTTCTAATTTTGGGTTGTTACGAAAAATGTTTATAGAAAATGAGCTGTAATGGCAGTGACGTTGTAAGCTGAATCCCTGTTTCTTTTTTTTCTTTTTTTTTGTTGCAAAATCCTCACCGTTATGTCTACTTTTGACAAGTGTAAAACCGATTTAGCTATAAATAACAGTGCATTGATCATGTGAAGAGGTTTAAAGGTCCTGTTTTGTGAATTCCACAGACTCAGTCCATTACCACGCATGAGTCATTCTGTTGATAGAGACAAAATATATGATCCACAGCAATGCCCAGTGCATTCCTCATCATATTAGCCTTCTAGGTCTAGGCCTGGAGAGTAGTTGGCAAAAATCGGCTCTGGAAAACAATAGGCTGCATGCCTCTGCATGTAGGTTGTTAAATCAGGACAGAGGGGAGTGCGGTGATGTTTAAAGAGATAGTATTCTGTGAGTTTAGTATGGTCCTCCTCAAGTTTACTCTGTCAGTCTACCTGTGTTGATGGTTTGTGGCTGAGTAATTAGGGAGTAATAGACCACACAGTGGTGGTTAGTGTTCTGGGAGACCGAGTTTATTTTGGTGCCGAGGTTTTGCATACTGATGAGCAGCTCCTGTGCCCACAGCGCTGTAGGAGACTGGGAGTGTGAGTAGGCTACGGAAGTCCTTGAGCTTTTCAGTGAAGGAGAAGATGAAATGGAGAAAGTGGTATCTGGAGTCTTATCAGATTTAATAAGAGTAAAGAGTGTGTGGATACCAGATGGGATGCTGTGATCACATGAAGACTGCGCTGTGTGATTAAATGTGTGTGATCAAATTTAATATCCTTGTCCTATATTTTTTCACGAGGACATTAGACTATGTATTTGTGATACATGAAATTTGACTCCAAAGTTCTTCACCTAATTTATGAATACCAATTCCTCCTTAAATTGCCTTAAAGAGACTAACCATGAGACAAAGCAACATTTGCTGTCCATTTTTGAGCTGATATTTGTGCGCCGAGGAATAAGAAATCTATTTGAATTTCACATGATGTTTTTGTGCAGGTGAAGGCGAGCCACTGGAGAAGGCATGTGGTGGATATTATGGCTTACAGCCAGCGAACGCCTCTTAGGAGCCGACAGCTGGCCGCCTTACCCCATCCTGTAGCCAGGCCCCCTCTGTCTGAGCTCCGAGCGCCTCTCTCTACATACCTTTTGACTTCATGAAGATCCCTGACATCGGTGATGTAATGAATAAATTTGAAGTCCTTGGGATTGTGGGTGAAGGTGAGAGTACTTATTTTACTTCAAATGTAACAATTTGAAAAATAAAAGCAGAATCTCTATGCCACTAACAGCTAATCCAGACAAGCTTTTTGTGTGCACTCACAGATAGGTTATAGGGCTTTCAAGTGAGTAATCATTTGATTGTTTTTATCCAGTTTGCCTGAGGAACAAGGTCATTAAAAGCCTGATCTACTGTTCATGTGTTTTACAACTCAATAAGGTCAAGGACATTTTTGAAGCTAGGTACTGTGACCTGAATTCACACTCTGGTGATGTAAGTGCAGAAATAAATAGGTGGGCTATGGCATTCACTTTAATTCGTGTTAATAGTAATGAAACAGGGGGATTTGATGGTTAGAGCCCCCACCCACACCAAAAAAGCTTCTCATGGCTTTTCTTTTTCCTTTAGTCATTTGGTTGATATAAAGTGGCAGAGGCCCTGAGGTAAGGCCACCCACTTGTCCCAGTTTCTACACCCCTACTTCAACCTCCTTGAAGTTTCATAGTGTGTGCGTGATGTGTCGTTAGAAGACACGGGCAAACTTTATGCTGGATTTTGAGTGGCTGTCCAATGATAAGTCGCTTTGGAAGGCAGTCAGCACTTTTAGTGCCACATTAAAACTATGAAGTTGTTAAAGTTTTTTTTCCCAGTCCAGCTCTGCTGCCTTCGCACTCATAGCACAGTGCGCTCCACTTGGTCTAGAAGCATAGATTTTTCCTCAGTGATCTTCAGGTCAGTCAATTTTGTTAATCATTTTGGACTAGCTGTGGTATGTAGGCTCACCCCAGCAGTTAGAAAACAGAATTGTGGCAAAATGTAAGTGGCAAAATGCAAGGAGGAAAGCAAGCAAGTGTTTCATTATTTCATGGTTATGGGTTAGTCTAGAGAGAAGGTTTTTGCTTCTTTTTTTGGTGTGTTTAATTGCTTGTGTGAAATACAATATTCATATGACTGATGGCAAATAGAGTATTACAAAGCAAAAAGTATGTTGGATAATTGCTTATGTTGAGGATTTCATTTGAACTTGAAGGCGGCTTGTGAATTCCATATTGCAGTGTTTCCATTACATCAAACAGTATAGCATTAATCTCAAGTGGAAAATACAGCATCCAAGAATAAAGACACATTTACAGCGTATTTTTTAACACCCTTCTCATTGTACGCACGAGTACACAATATCTTGGCGTCAACATTGAATAATATGAGGTGACATAAGAGACAGTTGACATTGATATATAGAGTTGGGGAGAAAAAGCATGAGAAAAAACACAACATGTACAAGGCGTTAGATAATTCCAAACTATTGCGACCTATATTAAGCTTATAGAACACTTGTGCATTTAACTCCAAACAGCCACTTTGACGTCAAGGACGCGCAGTCCTGTTTTCTCCATTTTAATTACATATCAAGGGTCATGGCATTAATTAATGGCATGGCACGTGGTTAATGGCAGTCTTTGCAAAATCTGTGGCTGTAGTGTGTAGCATGCAATTTCTGAGATATGTGTTGATAGATTTTTTTAAAACCCTTACATGCAAAGTTTATTTAATGCCATTGGAGTAAAAAGCTGGTGCACCCTGTTTTAAATGTACAGCAAAAAAATATTTCACCTAAATGTAAGGTCTTTATAAATATCTAAACTCTGTTAGAAAGAACATAACTATATAGGAACAGCTTCTTGAAGAATGTAGACGGCTTCTTGTAGCACCGATGTGCTGGTGAAGGAGCACCGAGCAGTTCGTCATATGCCTCCTCAGTCCAAGAATTCCTCTTGAGCCCTCAGGGGATATGTGTGTGACTGCCAGGGTCGATAACATCAGAACTACAGTAGCTTGCCAACACTTGCGTCCTACTTTTTAAGCCACCTGTCCTTTTATAGAGGGGGATGTTTTTCCTTAATTCATGAGGAGCATTAAAAAAGAAGATTTTAAAACCTTTGTAGCAATGTGCTGAAATAAAAAGGCTTCAGTTGTTCCTAGACTTGTGCATTCACTGTTGGCCAGCTGGTCTTTGCTTATTTATGACTAAAGGTCACGCTAGCATGTTAATTACAAATCAACATTTTTGAACTAAATTTATCCTGTCAGTTTTTATTATTTCATGTGGGCTTGCTTTTAAGTAAAGTTGGCCTACTTTGGCATGCATGAACACTTTAAATATTCATGGAATGATTAGCTGCAATATATCTCCGAGTTAAACATGCGGTTTGCTTTTTTAGGTGCCTATGGTGTTGTTTTGAAGTGCCGACATAAGGTAAGACCTTTTAAATTTTTATGTAATCACCACAGCATGTTGTCATTTAGTAGTTCTGTAAAAGCCGTTACTGGTGCTCAGCCATTTCATGTACCACAAAGTTGGCAAAAGAGTTGGTTGATGGATGTTGGATATAAGGATATTGCTTGTTGGAGGGGACCTTCAGAAACCATCAGACCCAGACACTATGTTTTTTTAAAGGTGGGTGTCTGAAGGAAGCGGTCTTCATGCACCTGGTCACTGCACTTAAGCTAACTGCAACGGCTCTGCGCCTTAGAATTACAGAGATGCCTCTAATTACTGAGATTAGAGGTTCGTAAGGGCCACTTAGGCCCCTACAAACCGTTGGCTAATTTGTTATAGTCCCTTTGTTTCTGCTGAGGTTCAGTTCAGTGAGATGGATCTGCTTTAAATGGCTGCAATTTTCTCAATTTAAATTCTTGTTCTTACTCATCCTCTACTCTGCCACTTCATATGTATTCATTCATGGAAAGGCAAAACATGATAGCTTTTTACCAATTAATTTTTTGGCATTAGTAGATAATTAATAATAACATCAGGACAATGAAAAACAGACAATCCATACTGCAGTAATAGCCTTGTCATCTCAGTCCATTTAAGGATGAGGCTCTGCCAGGAATTGACAGCACTCCAGCATGAATAAGAGACACTAACCACCTCCTACTTACTGAGATCTGCAGGAAACAGACAAAACACTTTAGAAACCTCCCTAATCTTTAGCTTTTCCACTTCGGCAATTGGCATGCATATGCCTTCATTACGATGTTCATCGCAGCAATGACCCTGCTCAGTGCATCCATTTGCCAGGTTTCTAATGTCAGTCAGTTACCTTAAGAAATGTAAAAGAAAACAGCGCTCAGAAGCGAGGGCAAAGAGGGAAAGCCCTGCTGTAAAGCGGAATCACAGCCTGTAATTACTGAGCTTTATTATTCAGACTGATTGATCCGAGGCTGAGGCAGCTGCAGATGCCAATGCCCCCATTTGATACAGCAGAGCTCGGAGCCACAGGCGTCTCTGAGGTCCACACAACACACGAAGGCTGCTGCTTTCCCTGCAACACTCTCTTTACTGTGTCTGTGTGAAAATCCATCATTATCCTCATAATTGCAGTATTCAATATCTGTTTTCTTTTAACTAACACTGACTGAAAAGTTTATTAATTCCCAATTCAGACATTAGTCTGTCTTATATATCCATCGTATACAGTATATCTAGTATGAGTGAGACTCTAAAATGAGACTCAAAAGGCAGCGTCTTAAATTGTGGGTGTAAAGGATGGGAGCTGTCACACCAAATGGACTCTGCTTTGTTGAAAAACTGTTTGTTATACAGAACAGACAGTCTTGTTTATTGAGTACAAGTGATTTTGCTGTGAATTTGCTGCTCTGTTCGGAAGGTTTTTCTGCTTGACAGTAAGAGAAAATAGCAACAAATCAAGGAAATGTAAAAAATAAATAAAGAAATGTCGTGGGGATCAAGTTTACTAGAGAATTATTCATTTCTGTTCTGTTGTTTGAAATCGTGATTGCAATTTGAGTCTGTTCGCTTGATATCAAGGAAAATGCACAGATTACCCATTTTGAAAGGTGTAACAGACACAATTTCTTTTTTAGTATAAAAAAAAAAAAAAAACCTTTAAAAAAAATCATTTAGACATTTTGCACATTTTACATAGTACCTTTCTCAGATCAGTGTCACTGATACAACAGAGGTGGTGTTTTTTTCCATTTCTGCAATTACATCAAGGCAATGCATTGAGGCATTGCATTCATAGTTTTTGGCCCACATAGACTGAGTTAACTGGTGAATATAGTTAAGCACATAAAGGGACAGAATTTTTTTAAGACTTGGTGCAGACCAAAACAGAGCTCAGAGGAAGTAGGACTGTCACAGTAATGAAATTTTAGTTGACGATTAATTGTCATACAAATAACTGCAATTAATGATTTCATTGTCTTTTTCTGTTCATTTTATAGTATTTGTATGGTATAAGCCTAACAATACACATACAGTACACCTAATGAAGAAGAGGGGCATTTATTAGCATTGAACACTGCAACACATAAATAAAAATGACATTCCTGTTTGACCTTAAGGCTTTAGAAACAAATATTCCACAGGGCAGCTCTTTTTGTGTAGCTGAATGAAAACATTATCACAATTATGCAAAATAATTGTGGTTAGCTCAAATAATTACGAGCAGGAGATTATGTAATAATTGTGACAGGTCTAATTTGCTAATGCTGCTCAGTGTCTGCTGAATGCGCAACGTAGCAACAGCTCTCCAACATGTTACCACTGAAAACCTCCTGTGTTGACAATACTGTATTGTATCATTTTGCAGTACAGTCCAAGCCAGAAATCAAGTCAAAGAAATCAAAGACTTATTCAATTATGTGGCAAACTACATCAACATGGTTTGTAAAAAATGGTTTAAAATTTAATTAGCCCATTACCCCCTGCATTATAACAGTTTAATGGTGATCTTTCCTGATCTTGTAAGATTTTACATCCCGCAGCACTAATTTGTGTGATTTTTTAATTAGGTCATTCCTCTTCAATAATTTCTCCTATATAAAATAGATATTCCTCTTCTTCTCTGGGCCTTGTGTGTGTTGGTCATTCAATAATATATGCAGTTTTGATCGAATATCTCTGGGTAACTTCATTGCTTGATGTGTGAAAGCACAGGAGGATGAATTCTCTGGCTGCAGATCAATATGGACCAGTGCCATCTGGAAAATATCGTATTGTTAGTGTGAATGAACCGACATGTTTTTTCAAGGGCTAACTCCCAGATCTATGCTGCATAATTATGTGTGCATACACAGAGACGTGGGACACATAGTCAAACAGGCACAGACACACACACACACACACACACATGCTGAATCACACATAGGCTGAGGGTTTGATGGTGCTGTGATTATGGGTAGGAAAGTGTGAGGGCCAGAGAAAATGGCTGCATTTGTATTTAACAACTGCTGCTGCTGAGTCGCAGCTGCTCATGCTCACAGAACGCACTCGTTTCAGCAGCTCCACGCCCCTCGAATTTGGTTTATACAATGCGTGTATTTAACAGGAATAAATAGGTCGAAGAAAGATCTGGGCCCAGAGATAGAAAGCATGAAAACAGAAGAGTATGCATTCATCAATCCTTACAATGATTGGAATCTATTTAAGAGGCTGCTGGATTACAAGTGTGCGTGCCCCAACATATGTTTTACAAAATCCATACATGCTGTACATAGAGTTAAAAGCTGATGCAGAATGTGACTGTATTTTACAAGCTATAATCCAGCAAGTGTAAGTCTTTGTACAAGTAACGATTAACCAGTTAACCATCACCAACCATCTCTCTTTTATAAAATGTCAAAAGAGAGCAAAAAACAAGTTCTAATTTCCTGCAGTCAAAGACAAAGTGTTCAAATTGCTGTTTTTTTATTCAACCAGCAATTGAAAATGCAAGTATACTAGGTTTTCTATCAGATATGATAGTGAAAGTACAAAATGCTCACGTTAAAGGAGACGTAACCTGCAAAATTTTGTAGTTTTCATGTTCCTTCACTGTAACCTTTGAGCTTCAATGTGTGAATGACATCTGTCTGGGCAGAGGTTGACACTATGTTTTCATTTTATCTGCTGTAAGGAGAACATTTCTCTGTGCTCATCCCAAATCTGACTTTAAGGCATGTGGTTATGAGCAGAATTCGTGATAAGGGACCAATCGTGATCTACAGCAGTACACGGCTTTTACAAGCGCAACAGGGAAACTTGAAGCCATCGCTTCATGCAGTGAAAATGGAAATGGGCTTCAGCAGAGTCGGAAACATCTTGTGTCCATCAGATAAATAAGTGGATTTTTCAGTGAGTGAGAAGGAAGAGATGTCATTTTAAAGGTTTAGCGTGTAATCTTTAGCGGCATTTAGTGGTGAAGTTGGAGATTGCAACCCACTGAATACCCCCTCACCCTCCTCTAGGGTGGTCACAAAAAACGTGAAAGGTCAATGTTAGAGCCGGTGTTTGTTGTGTCCGTCCTGGGATTTTTAGTTAACGCTGATCCCATCTGCTATGAAATGGAAAAAAAGAGAGGAGGAAGTCTGTTCTAAGCTCTGTTTCTACTGGAGCCATTTTTCAATTTATAATTATTAATATTTTATTCCATTTCTGCAGTTAAACCCCCTTAAATCTTACACACTAGACCTTTAGCTATTTTTATTGGTATCATTCATCTTTCTTGTAACTCCAGTCACAAATTATTATTAGTCTTATTAGTTTTATTTTGAGAGAGGGGTTCATACAGAGGGGATCTGCAGTGAATAATTTGAATCTGACATGTTTTCAGGCTTTATAAAGGGATGCCTCAAGGTTTCCAAATTACACTTGTAAGAGTGGAATACAAGATCACGATTTGCTCCAAGATATTTTTGATGTCGCGAATCCTGCTCATGGGTACGCACATCAAAGTCAGACTTTTGGTGAGCACAGAGAAAGCAGAAGAATGTGGAAACATCTTGACAGTGTCAAACTTTTGCACAGACTAATCATTGCACCTCTATTAAATTAACTAAAGACATTAACTCCGTTATAACTGTTATAGTTGTTATTTCTTTACTTACTTAAATTTTCCCTCCAGGCTCTTATTTGTATAGCTGCTTAAAATGCATCAGCGTTTGATCCTATGCTTTGTGTTTTTCTCATGTTTTTAGAGAATTTTTGTGCTTTTATTTGAAAGTTGACAGTAAAGAGGAGACAAGAAACGAAGGTAGTGAGAGAAATCAGAATGACAAGCAACAAAAGGTCACCAGGACTGGGTTAACTCCTCGACTGTGGGCCCCACCATCACTTAATGAAATCAGACACTGAATGTTGTCGCACCTGATTTAATAGAAGCAGACTAAATGCTCCGGTCACTTAACAGGCTTGTACGTTTTCGTCAGGGATTCAAGCTCAGACATGTTGCAAACTTGGTGACATTTGGTTTGTTTATTCACTGAGTGGACGAAACTGGGACTATCGGTGCTATGAGGGGAAAACACCCTTTTTCCTTGCTCCAGTATGACCCTGAGTTCACTGACACATGTTACAAGGTATGTTTGTTCAACATGGATTACACAGCAAACTTACTTACATGTGGGCTAGCTCTCAGTTGACCCAGCAGAGCTCAGTGTGGTAAAAATGAAGTGTACTTTTCCTTTTGGCATCCTTGAAAGCGTGAGTAAAATGATAGTTTCACTAGTAGAGGGGTGATTCAAGACCTCCCATGAGTGCGCAACCTGTTGGTTTACAAATGAATCACTTGTGGACCGCTCGAGGTTGAAACTTACCTTTGAGGGAAGTCAATCACAGAGGCTTCTCTCTGGTTACACAGTTAATCTAAATCCAGGATAAGGCTTGTTTGAGCCATTGGCTATTCTTTAGCATGTGGTGGTATGTGAAATGTAGAAGTGTGAGGGTAAACATTGCTGTAGTGTGTATTTATTTAAGCGTGGAACACCTCTTAGGAATGTATACTACACACAGCGGCACACTGAATGTGCTTATCATCCTGTGAACTGGTTTCCCCAGCCACTCTGTCTACACAGAGGTAAAACATTGACAGCGTTAGGGCTCTGTCTCCTCAGAGTATCGCGGTCTTAAATTATCCACTTTGAGACATATTTCACTGAATATCAATAAAATAAATGTTTCACAGTGTGTGATCTCTTGTGTTGACTAAATTAGCTGGCAGAGCAGGTATGGGTGAGGAGTCGTCCTCTACGACTATAAAAATCTGAAGAGATGGCTCTTTTCATATCGAAGGAAAATGAAGTACAGCCCGTACGTCACCACGTATGCCTGCCATGTTTGTTTTTGTTGGCAGTGTATGGGTTTGTTACCTCCTTTACCTAATTGCCTGCTTGGCATTCAGCACATATGAAATAAGAGCCCATTACGGTGTTGACAGCATGAAAAGGAAAACCATAGAAACAGCCGGTGGAAATTAAACACTGTGAGCACCTTTATTATCTAACTTCTAACATGCGATCGATAATGACATGTGTTTTAGTTTTTGGCCTCAAAAATATCAACCTTGGTTGGAATCAACGTTTATCATGTATAGAGTATATATTAGAGCCCAACTGAGTTTATACTTCACTTTATCCAAAATGAGTCTGTACGATACATACAGTATGGGCCTATTATTATGTATGCACTATGTATTAGAGCCACACAATTATGTCTGTCACGTATGGTCACACTAAATCAGATCACGTCACTGTTTATGATTATTATTTTTAGTGCACACAAAAATGTGAAGGGGCGCATATGGGCGTATTTGTTTCACTTTTTCTTTTTGCTAATTTCTGAGTATAATGTAAAAATCTTCAACCTGTGTGTTTTTTATGAATATTGAAATCACAGTAGTCAAACATTCTGTGAAAATGCACAGGTTTTAGTCTGATAACATCACATTCCCCAAACAAGGGGGCGTTTGATGTTGTTATCAAAACCTGTGATAAAGGTGCAGGTAAAGGAGGCAGGATATTTTATAGTTTAGCGGTATAATTATATCAAAAAGCAATAAGAAAACACTTGGAAACACTGGAAGCTCAAAATGAAGTTCTTAGATTTACAAAGGATATTCTTCATTAATTTTTGCCCTGTCTGCCAAAACGACACTAACTAGGACTAATGTGATTGTATTTACGTGTGCACCAGTATCCCAGTATGAGGCTTACCCTAGTTTTCATCATATTAAGAATATGCCGTTTACATGAACGCAGAGAGATTTGTTGTTCGTATCCGTGTATACATGACAAATAGGATTCCTGTTGCTGATTACCAATTGTTCTTTGTGCGGGCACTTGTGAGTTTTACAACACAAACAGGCAATAAAACATCAATTTATCAATTAAACAGACACAACTTCCTGGTTTTTATGTTTGGCCATGTTGTAATGTGTCTTTAGTATTTTCCACTGTACTCGTTGGGAAACCAGCGTCATGTCGCTCGTTTGTTTGAATTATTTGTGTTTCATTACTTAGATGAAGTCGCACCTATGGAGGAAATCACAGTGATCAGAAACTAGGGATGACATACATACACATAACAGTATCTTTCAGTTTCTTTCTGAGTAATCCTGCTAAAACTGAGATCACAACCACAAAAACTGGATACTTCAAAAACCCGATCATTACTGAGATGTGAGTTCATGAAACATACCCTATGTGGTATATGGTGGCGGTGCTTTCAGTACATATGTGTATATAGGTAAGAATTTACTTGTTGTTGTTTCCCATTGACACTCATATGTGAAATCAGTCATATATATATCTATATATATATAGATATATATATATACTGTGTTAGCAGGTGTGTAAGCTTACTGGAAGAGGAGGACGACTGTCGTACCTAATGTTCTTTGAGAACTGAGGCTAATGTGACATTGGCATGAAAATCTAAGGGAAAGACTTCAGCTTGAGTTGATTGTAGATAAAAAATACCTTTTGACAGGGACGTCCTTGTTTTGATGATGCAAGGCGAGACAGACAGCTAAGTAAACAAGTAAATCAGTTCCAGTACAAAGTAGACACTTTCATTGAAGACGGTCTGCACACAGCTATGCTGAGAAGGTACCAGTAATAGTTATTATTAAAATTAAAATTGTTATTAAAAGAAACAACAGAGACATTTAATAAATATAACCAGCAATTTCAAATAACTCAAGTGCAGCAAGTGTTCTCCTTAGCAGCGGAAAGCATCACATGATCCAATGCGCCATCCTATTATTAGCTAGTGAGACAGAACATATGTGGCACATGCCAAAAGGAGTTTACGGGCACAATGCAGGCCTCTTACGGTGAAGGCCTCTGGCAGCTCCAGTATGGTGTGAGGATGGATTTTCCTGGCATGGTTTCGGTTCACTGAACGCCTCAGGGCCAAAGGCAGATGCCAACACGGAGCCATTTTTAGTGAACATGTAAAGCCAGTGGTGATGCAGTTGGCTATGTGCAATGCAGTCAGCGGTATCTTTTAGAATGATGCTTTTTTTTAAATTAAAGATATAAAATGCCCTGAGGATAAATATGTAGTGATTTTAAAAACTAAAGCATCCACACTCAAAGGTTAAACATGTCATGATGTCATGTGCAGTATGTGCTCAAAGATTGTGTGTAACTGTGTGTATGCTGTGTCTGAGCCAAAAAAAAAAGTTAAATTTTACTAGGTGCGTGCGATATGACAGCATACGTCCTGGGATGATTTCATATTATGCTCGTATCTAGTTATAGCTATCTGTATCGTTTCTCCAATCACACCCTCAGCAGCAATATTTTTTGTCATTTGGGTGCTTCTCGTCCACACGTCATGGATGAAGGCAGGAAATTAGCATTGAAGGCAACGCAAACAGACATGGACGAGAGTGAACATGAAACAGAACATCATTCTGAACAGTAATGTTAATGTGATGAAGTACAGTAAGGTTATTTTAAACCACTTATTAATTTAATCTACAGAAGAGTTACGGTATTGTGATATATACTGTTGCCATGAAATAAAATGATATATACTGTGACGGACGATTTTGGCCACATCACCCATCCCTAATTTTTAAAAACAAAAAAGACAGAGTCAACAACTTAAAAATTTGAAAAAGAGACAAAAAACTAATAAATAAGTGAAAATATGGGGGATGCAGAGTCTTGATCACCCTGAAGGTGTTACCCTGCTTATAAAACAGCAATTTACTAAAGAAATCCATAGCTTAACAAAAAAATATGGCCATAAATATGATTCCATTGATTTGAAAATGATTTTGTTGCTGCTGCTAAATAATTGGTTGGAAATGCAGTATGTGATACAGAAATAAGAAACCATAGAATGCTGTCATTGACCAACTCAGAAACAAAGCTGTGTAACAATAACAACAACACAATCTATTTAAACTTTCTCATCCGTCATCTACAAGTGTGCAAGATGTAATGTAGGCTTGTGTAATTTGCAAAATCTTGTATCTGACCCAATTTGATATTTGCGCACAACTTTTGAAGTTATCCTATTGCGTTGTAGTCATGGGTCCGTGACATGTTTCCATTGTAGTTTAAAGTTGCTGTCTGAGGTAGCAGAACACAATAACCTCTGCATTGCTGAGACTGTACTTCTCCTGCCAGCAGCTCCCATTAGTTTGTCCTCAAGGTCTCGCTTGCTTCCTGTGTCTGTGCCCGTAGAAAGAGGCAATAAGATAAAAAATTCTGAATCAGCCTATTGCAGCCTAAACTGTCGTTGGACTGAAAGACTTGACGCCATCGAAAGGGACCATATTTCATTTTTTATCACTGGCTCCACCTGTTTTATATTGTGCTCCTGCCAAACACTAGTTTTGTGGGGTTTTTTACCACTTGCAGTGAACAAACGATTAGTCCATAAAGCGCATAATGGTAAGGATATTCCATTAAAAGCCAAATGTTTCTGTAGCCTTTTCACTATTTCGCTTGAGAATTGCAAAATTGTAACTGATCCAAAAATGAGTAAGCAGTGTTTCTATTAGGCCCATCACTTCCATGTAGCATCAGTGAGTCACCACAGCTCTACTGTCATCTGTTGTTTGTCCTATCTTGACCATAAATGTCCCGTTTTTTTTTTTTTCCAATTGTCCTTCATTTTGCCATTGCTTCACAACAGAGGGAGCCTTTTTTCCACAGATAATAGAATTGATGCAGAAGGCTTAAATTCTATCCCTCCCAAATAAGCTGAGTGGCTGTCAGTAACATCTAGATTTATTTAGTGGAGAGAAGAAAAAAAAAAAAAAGTCTATCCGCCCCCTTTGAAGGGAACAGTTATTTTTGCACCCAGTGAACAGAAACTGGGACAGGAGAGGAAAAAAGGACTTTCATATGTAGCATTAAATGGGTCACCTTGAGTGGAGCACTTGTCTATGTGGTCCTATCAGGTGGTAGAGAGAGAGAGAGAGAGAGAGAGAGAGAGACGAAGAGATGGGGGGGCTACACATTTCCTGTCTGAATGTTCATGTCTTCATTGTTCCCTGATGGATGGAGGCTATTTCAAGTCTAATTCTGATGCATTGTCAAATGCAGACTGCCAGGCCCAGCCCACCTGTTGATGCACCCTTTGTGACTGGAGTCTCACATCCTGAATGTGCTCTTTTTCAGAGTTAACAATGGATGCAAGTCCTTAATTATAATGTTTCATCACTGCGCTCAGTTTAACATGCATATTTTCTCATAATCCTTTCTGAAAATCCTTTCTGAAATTTCCTTTGAAATGAATACAGCCACAAGGTAAAAAAAAAAAATGCACCTGACACTATCAACCCGAGTTGATGGAAGCCTTTGCTTTGATCCCGGACCTTGTCAAAGCCTGCCTGTTTACCTTGGACTGAGGTTGTCTCTTGTCAAGTATGGCATGTGTGAACAGTGCCATAAGGTGACTCATCCCACGCTGGAACAAAACAGGTCCATTTTAATGTCATGCAGGGATGTGACACCAGCATATCTCACATTAGAAAACACCCCAGCAACGACCTTGTGCACCTCAGTAACCATCTAGAACACCATATTAACCACCTACAAAAACCCTAGCAACCATACCAAATATTATTTATCCTGCAAACAGTAAACAGGGCGTTGTTTTCGCTCATGTCCACGTGTGTGTGTGAAGTATAACTCACCAACAGACACATCAGTCTTCATGAAACTTGGTGCATATGTGGTGAGTGGATATAGAGTGAATATCTGGAGTTAAATTTTTAATGAAATGATGTCCATTATGCAATATTTATATTACATTGCATTACAAATCGCACTCTTTACAGCAATATTTTTCATCATGTGGACGATGCTTTGTGTTGCAGCCAGGATAATTGCGTGAAGGCAACACAAACAAACATGGAGGAGAGTGAATGTGACACAAAACGGGCTATTTCTGGACAGAATACGTTTGTATGGAAGTTCCAAATAAAAGAAGAAAATAATCAAAAGAGATGATGTATGGTGTAGTTATTTTAAACCATTTACAGAAAAATTACTGTATTGTGATATAAAATTACATATGCCTGCTATTGGCCTTGTTGGCATCAGATGATGCACTGCATCACGGCAACACTTCACGGAATCATTGGCCCTAGTTTCGTGTCTGTTTCCTTTGTAGTGAGTGAACTTGTTCTATTTTATGCTGCTCAGATCACTTCGCTCCAGTGAGCTGTGGGGTCTCTTTGTTGCTGATAGGTTGAACATTGCCTAAAGTGTTGTTTAAGTTACCTGCAGCTGACAGATACTCTGAAAAAAAACTCTGTAATTAATAAGGCTGCTGTGTATATATATTCAAAGAAATTATCAAGGGAAAGGTACAACACAAATACTTTAGCAGCGCCCTCTCCTGTGTTTTGTTTATGTTCATTTGCCCACCTCAGGCTGAACATTGTGTTCCCAGAGATTCACCGGGCTGTTATTGGTAAAAGTCACGGCCAAGTTCATGTTTGATGTCCTTATTTGGACAGTGTAGAAGCAAATGTACTTATTTCAACAGTTATTGTATGACTGTGCATCCTGACTAATTGTTGTTTGGATCACACAGGATATGACAGCTTTAATGAAAACTATTAACAATTCATATCTTAATTAATATGATGTATTTTATGATTTCCACTGGGTAATATTTAGATTCTTGCCTTAGTTCTTTTTCTGCACCGAATGTCTTTTGTTACATAAAGCCTCTGCACTACTTTGTCTGTGGAAACTTTCATGCGTGCTCCTGATGTGGCCTCGTGCCAGGCAGTGACGTCAAAGCAGATGTTTTCCAGCAGTTGTCAAAGACAAAACACCTGCAGTGGTGTCACTTTTTAGGAAGTGCAGATGTGTGTGAAGGGGAAAACTAAATGAAAGAGCAGTGCAGCAGCAGTAGATTGGTGCAGAGTAGCTGCTTTAAAAAAAAGGAAAGTAAAAGGTCATTTTTATTTGCAGTTTTTTTGCATCCTTAATCCAAAAATTCATAGATCAAATCATATTTTAATTTTGTTCTATGCGGTTATTAGCTATGCCAGCTAATACAATTTAATATTGTTGCAGATCCATAAAAAGGGACAGATCATGTCATTTTTGTTTTGCTTTTTTTTTTTTCATTCTGATAGAGTGCGTTTGGTTACATTTCATTACGAGGACCGTGGGTCCTTGGCAGAGGTATGCGCTTTCTAGTTTTATAATTAGAAGATTCTCTGACAAATCAAACTCTTAAAGAGGTGTAGGATGGGTGGTCTCATTGGACTTTCAGAGTTTCATCTCTGCCGTTCAGGTTGTGGGAGAAGGACAGTGTGTTCATACAAAATAGTCATTTACCCAGCTTGATTTCTCTCCCACATGAACAAGCCTCACAGTTCACAGCCACATGGGGATTCCTAAAGAGCTTAAAATAAAATGTTACACAGACAGGTTCAGAGCAGCTCGTGCACTACACCGATCCCTCCAACATGAACATGTACACATAATTATCCCTGTATTTTTTTTGTTTCCAGATTGTTATCATTCTGACTGCATTATGTACTTGGAGCAGAAGCAACGTGATCTGACTTAAATGACGGATGTAAAATAATGTGAATTGGAGCAAAGAATCCTAACCTCAGGTTTGGTGGAGTCACTACTTGGGTGGTTTGGGTGGTACTGTGAGGTGGAGGTGGTGGTGATGAGTAGTATACTGAGTAGTACTGATCTCAGTCAGACCCAGTCAGCGCCGCTAGAACTGCCCTTGCTTTAAAACCTTCTGTCTTTGTCCAACTTCCGTGTTAGCGGCTATTCACCGCCACACTGTGGTTTACAGTGTTTTTCCAACAGTTAAGGTGCATTGTTAAGCACAGTATGAAACAGTTACTATATATCTGACAAGGTTTCTGAAAAATAAACACACAGCAACCAAAATACATGTATTGATAACAAATAAACTTTCTTCCACCAAGTGGTTGCTAAGCAACACACAGACGCAGCGACACACAGACACAGTGAAAAACGCGCTTAAAGAATGGGCTCATTATTAACATTTATCTGGATATTGCTATTAATTCCACAAATTGCTGAAGAACTGATCAGTTATGTTAGCACATCGCTGTTTGATTCTGGAAAGGTGCGTTTTAATTGCTCAATGTCAAAAGGAAAGATATTGCTCCAGCATCTTCTCTTGTTTTAGTTTGGGCGACAGTAACGTTGCAGGGATATTCACATTTATACTCACTCCCAATCCATTATCGCTTAAATGATTTCTCTTGCCTCGAGGCCAGTATCAGAGAGGTTTTATAAAGTTCTCTCACACCAGGTCTGAAAACAATGAACACACCACACAATCTCTTTAACAGACCCCACTTCGTGACTTTTCCAGCTTCAGTTTCTCTCTCAGTGTCTCCTTTCGTATTTATCCTCCTCCTCTATCCTGTACATTTTCTTCCACCACTCATCAATGCGTAGCTCACCCAGTAAGTCAAAATTCACAACAAAATTTAACATTTTGAAACAGTGCGCATGGTGTTATGCAGTCACAGCTGTGCGTTTTACCTTCGAATGTGACTCAGTAAATAAGTAAAGAATTTTTCTTCTGCTTTTTGAGAAAAACCTTGAGCCTGGGTAAAACTGTCATGGAAGAATAACTACGAAGGCTGAGTAAAATCAATTCTATTTTAATAAAACTTTCCACTTTCCATTTTGCTACTTTGCTGCCAAGGTACAAGTGGTAATTATGAACGTCAAAATTTAAACTTTAAAACTGATGGTTGACAATTAAAGCACACAAACATGGATTGCTCATGTTAGCAAACTTTATTTGATAGGGTTCTTTACTGATGAACCCTATCAAACCGCTATCTCGAGGTGTGCCATGACGTGAGATTTGGAAGTAATAATAACCACCCTTATACAATATAAACTACACTTTAAGATGTTTTAATGGGATGTGATGATCATTTTGCCATCCTAAACATGGCTTGATAATTCAGAACCTTTCTTTCAACAGGTTATTTAATACAACCTGTCTGTTGTCTTCAGATGAAGGTTCCAAATGTCCACATCATTCTCCTTCTTCATGATGCCATCAGTTTTGCTTGCACAAAATCAATTCCCCAATATGATGCTGCGGGAGCTGTTGCGATAATGACTTTATGAATTTAGCTGACGAATAATTCTCATACAAATAATTACGATTTGTCTTTTTCTGGGGGTCTTTACACCACTATTACAGTATAAGCTTAATAATAGTTAAATCATAATGCATGGTGGATTGGATTTCTGGAAACAAAAAATTGCACGGGGCAGATTTGGCATAAATAACTTACACAGTACAAAGCTAAAATATACAAAGAAATGACTGATAATGAGTGGAACCCATAGAAGTGAAGTGACTAGAGATGAAGAATAAGATGATCTCGTTAAATAAGCGCTGGTCAAATCTCAAACAGTGGGAGGCTCTGAAATCTGAAGTGTCCCCATGTCATGATTTCAATTTTCAGGCTGTTTGAAGTAAACTTGTTGTACCTAATTTTTTTACCCCCTAACAATGAGATAAAAATAAATATAAACGGAAATTAAAAAAAATCTCTCTACTCTTATTCTTGAAGTAATTTCACATCCTTATTTGGGAAACTGAACTAACATGGAATATATATATAAAAAAAAGAAATGTTATGAATTGTGAAAAACTGAGTTTAAATTCACGTAACCAAGGTCCATCCTCAACTGTGCTCTGCTGAACACCATCCCCCTTCACACAGACTAGCTTGTGTGTGCACAGTACAGTAATGCCCATGAAGTTGACCCTGCTGTGAGTCATGTTATATTCTCCTCTGTGCTGGGAGGAGGGCTCACTGTTCACTGTGATCCATGTTGGAGTGGTGCGATGCTGCCTTTGGCTTTTCTGAAGGGGGAAACTGGAGCACAGCTCTGAGCCATAGGCAGAAATACCAGGCCTAACTAGGACATGTCGAGAAATGGGGCTAGTGGTGGGGCATCTCTTACACAGGACACATGGACGCATGACAAGAACTGTCTCCGTCCAACACTGACTCAGAGGTGATTTTGCCACCTGATCAGGCCGTTTGTTGTCTCCATATATTGAATTGTTTCCTGCTGTCTTGCCAGATATACATAATCAGTCCACTTTTACAGATGCAGTTGTCCTACTTAAAGTACATTTCAGCATTTGATCACTGATACACTACATGATCAAAAGTTTGAGGACAATTTAAAAAAAAACATGCCATATGTAATTGCTGAACATGTCATTCCAAACCTCAGGAATGCTGTTGTTGCTGTTTAAGTCCCATCATTTATGGTTCTTGCTTTTATGAAGATTTTGGAACCTGGCTAGAAGGATTTGCTCCAATTCAGCCACAAAATCAGGGTGATAAGTCCTGGCCTCCAGTCTGCATTCATGTTCATCCCAGAGGTGTTGGATGGGGCTGAGGTCAGGGAGCTGTGTAGGGCACTTCAGTTTTCCACCACTCTGGGAAAACCATTTGTTTATTGACTGGGCTTCATGCACAGAGACACTGCCATGTTGAAGCAGGATCTTTCTCAAGATCTATTTTTTTTATCCAAGCTGTTTCAAGGCAAACTGTTGTCATTACATGCTGCTGCACTCACACTTCCCTATAATTAAACATATTAAACCTAAAAAACAGCTGCACACCAATGCTATAAAAAAGGGCATAATCAGGGTTGTCCTCAAACATTTGGTCACAGAGTGTATATGGATGTTAATTTGCTTTCAAATCGATATTATCAGGTTATCTTATTTGCCGAGTTTGGTGAAAGATGGCTTTTACCTGACATAGCTGAATACAAATAGCTTTGTACCTTTATGCGTTCAACGCACTGCCATGACAAAAGCAATAAACAGTAGGATGATTTCTTACCAGCTGCTCTTTGTTTTCATTACAGGACACCAATGAAATTGTGGCCATTAAAAAATTCAAGGACAGTGAAGGTAAGAGGGCTCTCTCCTTTTTTAAAGAGGCACTCTCCTGATTTTTACTGTCAAAAAAAGGCCTTAAACTGTGAGCGTCACAATGAAAACATCCGTTCATCATTTTTAAATTTGTGCTCCGATACATGATTTCCTTTGTGTTTTACCTCCATGCAGAGAATGAGGAGGTTAAAGAAACGACGCTACGGGAGCTTAAAATGCTCCGAACCCTCAAGCAGGAGAATATTGTGGAGTTGAAAGAGGCCTTCCGCAGAAGAGGAAAGCTTTATCTTGTGTTTGAATATGTGGAGAAGGTACGTATATTGCAGACCATATTTTATCAGGTAAAATGATCTTTTCGTGTTAATGTCACTGTATATGTCACCTTAGCTTGGGTCTAAAGTTTGGTTGTATTTTTTTTTTCTCTTCTAGAACATGCTGGAGTTGCTTGAGGAGTTACCCAATGGCGTACCGACAGATAAAGCACGCAGCTACATCTACCAGTTAATCAAAGCAATTCACTGGTGCCATAAGCATGACATTGTTCACCGAGGTAACTTTTCTTTTTCTGTGCACAAACCAGAACCTGTACATTAAATCTGATTGGAGACAGTGTTAGTGAGGCAGAGAAAAGACATTCTGGGCAGATTCTATGATAGAAAAAGTCCATCAAGTGCAGCCTTTCCCACTGCACGATTACTGTGCACCATCTGTGCTAAATTGCAAAATGCCATTACAATATTCACATCTTTTGCAAAATTGCATTGTAAAATAAAGCTATACAAGCCTGAACCATTCTTCTCCCCTGACACAGTAGCACAGTACTATATTTCTTCTGATGCGTTTTTAACCAACCATTCTATTTTTCACAAGACGTGAGCTTTTGGTGGATCAATGGCAGCAGGAAAGGAAACCAGATGGCCCATGTGAGCTTTTGGCACTCTGGTAGCAACAGAGCAAGCATCCAAATGGCCTGTGGTATACCCAGGCACACATATGACAGCCTTATCGAGGAATTTCATGTATAAGTTCTGGTTTGTTTTACTATCTGTGAATATTCACTGATAGAAACAGAATTTGGGGGATTCTTCACAGTGATCTCAGATGAGCAGGTGGTGGTGGGAATGATGGTAGTGATGATGTAATAATGACGATGCCCCTTTGCCAGCTTATGTGTTGTCTTACTTCCTCCCCATCTGTGTTCTTCTCCCTCAGACATAAAGCCAGAAAACCTTCTCATCAGCTCTGACGACGTCCTCAAGTTATGTGACTTTGGTGAGCATCTCTATCAAATTCTCACACTCGGCTGTAAGAAAGGTCAAGCTGTGATGCAAAAGGAATGTTTTCAACTGAGACTATATTTGGCTGCTTCAGGAGTGCAGGCAGGCTTCATCTGGTTATCTAAAGCTCTGCGTGGAGCCCTCTCTCCCTGGTTCTCAGGCTCCCGGTGTGCATTCTTCCCTCGTTTCAATTAATGAAACTTGTTGGAAAACAAGCGTCTAATCACGCTTTGATTCAATCTGGTAGCGTCACAACAAAACGGGGGAAACGGAAAACATGGCATAGCCAACACCATGTAGGCAATCTGGAGTGAGAGACTGAAGACCTGCTGTTTGCTCTGTGTCAGCCAAAGGCATTGAGAGAACAGACATAGGGCAAATAGACTCAACTGTGAGGGTTTACATTCGGGCCTGTGTCTTACTCAACATTTACTTTCATTGTGTGTTGTTTTGATTTGGAACACGAGCGCAAGCGTCTTTGAGAGATGCACAAACTGGAAATGAAGCTCGTGTAAAGAGCTCTATTGGCATCAGTGTATTTCGGACTGACACATTTCCATTAAGCATGTGTGAATGAAAAAAATGTCTTTAAGAGATAACTTCAAATTTTGAGCATGCTAGTGAACCTACATCTATAAATAAGCCTGGAAATCAGTTAGCATAGCTAGCATTTGAATTGAAGGCAGTGAGAAGAGAGCTTGCCAGACATGATGTCTTCTTTATTTAACCTGTGAAGATTCTGATTTTTTTTTTTTTCACACTCTTTTTAGACTATTTTTTCACAGTGCCAAGGGTTGCTGTGTCTTGCTTCCAGTCTGTATGCTAAGCAAAGCTAATCTCCTGCTCACTCTCACTATGTAGTTACAGTAAAAGTATGTAATGTTGAATGAATATTTCAGATATAAATACCTGTTTCATTAAGATATTAAGATTAAGATGAATTGTTATGCAGAAATAATAATAAAAGTTCAACATTTTGCTTAGCAGATCACTCATATATGAAGTTACAGCCAGCAGCTAGCTACTTAGCCTAGCTTAGTCATGGGGGAAAACGGCAAGCTGCGCATTTTAATTTGCTCAGTTAGTTCAAAACCTGAGCTGCAAAAACAATAACACGTCGTGGTTGTATATGTTAAGGGTTTGCTCAGTCAGTCTTTTACTCACTGTATATTAAAAGTATGTGAAAAAGCTGGATTGAAATCCACCATGTCATTACTTACAAATATTAATACCTTTACCATTTTTGTTGAGAATTTTTAAGGCAAATACATCTTTTTAAATACAAAAAAAAAATCAACATTTTGTGAAAAAGCAAGACATTTTAATTTGTTACTGTAATCATTTCAACTGTAAGAAAATGACAAGTTATGGTTGTGTGGGGCTACTAATCAGACTGCTGCTATACTTAACCTGTAGGCATGGCTAGTATCGATTGTCTTATTTCTCTCTCCGTGTCTGTCTGTGCTGTCTATTGAATACGTTATTTAAAATCTATAGGAGTATATATGTGTTATCCTGGATTGATTTGCCTGCTTGTGCCAGCGCACGGTGTTCCCTGAGGTCTCATCGTCTCTCATAAAAGTGTAGCTTTTACCTAAGCCAGCTACTTCGTAACTTGTTGTACACCTTTGAGTTGTAACGAGTACAGAGAGAGGTGCCCAGCTGAAGTCATTTTTAGATGTCTCAGCACGGAGAAAATATCAAAAAGCTCCTCATTATACTATATTGCTTCCTCTGTCTTCTCTTGCCAGGCTTTGCACGTAATCTCTCTGAAGGGACTGATGCCAATTACACGGAGTATGTGGCCACTAGATGGTACCGCTCTCCAGAGCTCCTGCTTGGGTACGTGTGGTGTTTTTTTTTAGCCTTGTCCAGAAAAAATTAAGAGCATTAACAAATCATTTTAGCAGCTATTCTTATGCGTGGCCTTTGTCAACAACAGTCAACCCTTAAATCTCTGGTCCCAGGGCTCCTTACGGGAAGGCAGTGGACATGTGGTCAGTGGGCTGCATCTTAGGAGAGCTGAGCGATGGTCAGCCTCTGTTCCCAGGAGAGAGTGAGATCGACCAGCTCTTTACCATCCAGAAAGTGTTGGGACCCCTGCCACCAGAACAGATGAAGCTCTTCTATAACAACCCTCGCTTTCATGGGCTGCGGGTAACGCCAGGCCTCTCTCCTCCTCTCTCCTTCCCCCAGCTTTCACTCTCACTCGCTGTGCTGACCCATTCCTCCATCCTCCATTCCTTTTCCTCCATTGACTTGATCGTCATTTTCGTTTGCTGCCTCTTTCTGCCTCCTCCTCTTTTCTCTTTTCCTTTATTTATCTTCTCACCCTACCATGTCTCTACACTCTCTGCTTGTTTTTTTTTTTTTTTCCTGACTGAGTTTGCTGTGCCGTGACTGATTGGATCACAATGACTCATCGTGTATCATGTATTCTTCTGTATGCTCTGTAAAGGAAGGCTGTGATAGTCTTCAGTGGCAGGCTGGTGGTACAACAGACCTGGGTCGTCCTTCTCTTCCCCTCCCTGCCCACGCCTCAGGATGTAATTATTAGTTAGCAAACTGCCCCTCTGTGTATGTGAATACCCAGTGATAAGGATTTGATTATGCTGTATTTCTTAAGTTTTGGACGGTCGTGGGTGTTAAAAATCAATAGATGGGTGGAGATAAATATGGTGGTGTCTATTCTTAAATAATTTCAGCATAAAAATACATGAAACGTATTTTTCTACAGTGAAACACTCTCTAGTAACACAAGCATATGCTGGACAGGGAGGTTTTTTAAATAAACATCAAGTGCCTACTTTTGTTAATAGTGAAAAACAATGTATGTCTGCTGTGAGTCAAAGAAGAAGAGAGCAGCACCCTGCCAATAAACTTACCCATTTGTGGACATTCACTCTTAAGCCCCTCTTTTAAAGTCAAATTTGCCTAATAACGAAGCAGAAGACAATGACGCAAGCACTGAAAAGAGAAAAGTGCTCGACAGAACTGTACAAAGTGTTTTTATTAAAATATGAATGCAGCTTAGGAGCAAGAAACCACAGACACTTTTGACTGAACACGGGATGTTTGAAGCCGGTTTCATCATGTTGGCCACCTACTGTGTTATTTCTGTAACACTTGGTGATGCAAAAGCGAACAGCTACCGGACATTTTTTGGCACATTTGTGTATTTTATATGGGCAGACTGGTTGTAGAGGAAATCACGTGCAACGGTGTTTTTAGTGAATAGTGTTTTTCAAATGTAGTCTTAGTACAATGTGACGGTTAGCATCCAACAAAAATGCAATTAAAATCCTTCTTAAGTAAAAATAAGCATTAGCAGCAAAATATACTTAAAGTATTGATGCAAAAGTACTGGTTTGGTCCCTCTTTTTTTATATGACACCATTAGATTATTTAAAGTGAAGCGTCAGTATTACAGCAACGTGTTACTGTTGGAGCTGCTGTAGGTGGAGCTAGTTTGAACAATGTTATATCCAGTTCCATATGTTCATATAAATCTGAAGGGTTATAAGATGATTGCTGGGAGAGGAAAGAAGAAAAAGCAAAGTTCTGATACACTCATTTGTTTTTAGACATTGGATGATTTGGACATTTATTGAAATGAAACTATGTGAGAAGTTTAGAGGGAAAAAAATCACTATTTGGTGGAGCTGTTAACAACTCAGAGACATCTGAAATGTGAGCGTGACTACCCACTGCTTTTTGTACGACATCAGAAGCCAAAAAGGTTGCAAACCACTCATTTAATATTTTACAATGTGTTGTATTTTAAAAGTTTGTTATATTATCCATTGTGTAAAACCTTCATGACAGGGACAAATGTAGTGAAATAAAAAGTACAATATTTCCCTCTGAAATGAAGTAGAAGTATAAAGCTATATAAATGGAAATAATCAGGTAAAGTACAAGTACCACAAGTACAAGTAACAAATATATCAACACTGTGGATTTAGAACATGTTTCACGGGAGCATTCGCTTGATATTACTCGCAAATTTCAATGAAGCAGAGTTCATTACATGTGTGTTTATCATTTTTTTACTTGGCTGATTTTTCTGGCTACATCTCTTACTTGTACTATTTTACACTCTCTCTTGTTTTAGTTCCCTGCTGTGAACCACCCCCAAACCTTGGAGCGAAGATACCTGGGAATCATCGGCGGAGCCCTGTTGGACCTGCTGAAGGTAAGGGATCACTGGTCTTCTGTGG
The DNA here is from genome assembly GCA_037367275.1 of Coranthus polyacanthus. Classification (NCBI taxonomy): domain Eukaryota; kingdom Metazoa; phylum Chordata; class Actinopteri; order Kurtiformes; family Apogonidae; genus Coranthus; species Coranthus polyacanthus. The sequence continues at coordinate 16,577,380 of JAPQRN010000019.1, read as the reverse complement.
AGATGTTTTATCCTTACCTCAGTTTAGTCCTGCCTCCCTGTTAACATGAAAGCACACCACCTCTAATCTTCAAAAACTAGACATCTGATAATTGCATCATTATCATCATCATGTTTACGTCGTGACTGCATGATGCCTCCTCACTGCTGCAGCA
>JAPQRN010000019.1:16552909-16577126 GCA_037367275.1 Coranthus polyacanthus | reverse complement strand
TAGACATCTGATAATTGCATCATTATCATCATCATGTTTACGTCGTGACTGCATGATGCCTCCTCACTGCTGCAGCAGTCTCGTTCCAGCACCGCTGTTATTGCTGTGTCTGCACTGTAAACAGGAGCTCCATGTCAAGAATGTGGGCAGTGCTTGTGCACTTGCGCTTTTCCCAGCAGATAATGACTCACTGCTAACATAATGTCATCTCAGGACTGACTTTAGCAAGGACAGACATCTCTCTCATTAAGAATCAAGGATTTCATGAGATGAGTTGGATGTTGGACGGATGATCTACTAAATGCTAATGCCTTATTTATTGGTTCTGTTGTGTTCCAGAGAGCCTGTGAAAAGTTGCTGCTTTATTAATTTTGGTTGAAATCAAAGCTGCACTTAGAGTTCATTATCTATCTTTAGTTCAGAGGTGTTATTTTGAGAGCATGCATACAGACTTCAGACTTCATTAATGATTTTATGCAGAAGTATATGAAGACAGGATGTTGAATATATTTGTTGAAGTAAGAAAAAAGCAAATGTCACGAATCCTATTTTACATCATTGCTTGGTTTGTTTGGTGACTCTAAGACACAGTGAATTGTACCAGCCTGACTTTTATGATAATGGCGGTGACTCACGATGGCACAACTGTTCTGTTATGAGGTCTAGATATTCACGGTGTCTTGAGGACTCACAGGCTCTATCTATCTCTCTCTCTCTCTCTCTCTCTGTCTTTTTTACATCAGAGCCTGCTATTACTGAACCCGACTGAACGCTTTCTAACAGAGCAGAGTCTGAACCACCACGCCTTCCAGACCCTGCGGCTTGTGGAGCGGCCCGGCCCGCCCACACCTACACCTGTACGCTCGTCCAAAAGAAAACCTCACCATGGAGATAACACCACCCCCAGCAGGTCAGCAGTGCACACTATAGCTAGTTTAAGCGGAGTCTCCATGTAGGGCTGGGCAATGTGGACAAAAAAAAATCATATGTCGATATATTTGGTTGAATGGCGATATACAGTATATATCTCTATATTTTTGTGAAGTGGGTTAAAATTTCAGTTGTAAGCCAAAACCTTCCAAGAGGTCACAAAAATACTTAAAATAAAAGGCTGAAGTACATTATAGATGAATCATAACTTACAAACCCACAGTATCTGAAAGAAAGTTGTTTCTATAACATAGTGCAATTAGGTGATAGGTTAATAATATAATGTAAATGTAAAAAAATTATTTAGATGTAACCAAAATGGCAGGCCCAACTGTTCTGAACCTATATTTGAAATGATATGAAAACGACACTACAACACTTACATAAAGATATTATAAAACAATAAAACACAATAGGCAAATAATGACCTGTCTCTTACATGCTCTCCACTGTTTTAAAACTACAAAATGTAACATTAGCGAATGCTTGTGTGTTTACGTGAAGCATGTGTTGTGCTGGGGGCTGGTAGTTTGTTAACGTTCTCCGTTTCTCATTGCTATTTCTCAAGCAGACTAGAGGCACTGAGGCACTCAGGACCAACCATAAAAATCACTCTTTTTTCACAGAAAAATCGACCCAAATCCTCTACATAGAATCAGTGTACAGACTGTTGTCATGGATGTAGGAAACCTAAAAAGTCAGGGAAGGTGTGCATTTTCAAGATACGTTATGATCCGTTCACACTTTGGAAATAAAAAAGAGATTAATACATGTACATGTCTACAAGTTACATATTATGCCTTTGACTAAACAAGCTAATACACTGCCTTTTCTCAACAAAATATTGTACACATCTTTGCAAACTCACTGTAGTTACTGCAGTCGATTACAGAATTGTTTTGCTCTAGCGGTTCTCCCACATCTTTCTGAGCTCATTATCTGTGATCGGTGTTCATTTCTACATGAAAGAGGTTGAGAGACGGCCCTTTTCAGTTGTCATGGCTTTCCAATGGCAGCAAAACACAATACACAAACTCCTGCAGGTTAAAGTGAACTAACCAAACATTTTTAGTGCTGACACACACTAATCATTATAATCACATAACAATCACTATAAATGGACTAGCCTAGCAACCCACAAACAACCCTTGATGGAATGTTCTCTGTAACATACCACATTTAGCCTGGTAGTAGGTCCATTTAAAATTAACACGTGTCTCTAGGTGGGAGAGAATTGCAAGAGAGAGTGAGAGAAATGAAGTGCTAAATAGAATCAGTCTGAAAGTTGAAGAAACCAGGTAGTTAATTGTGGTTTTAAACTATTCTTCAATGTCTGGACATGACAAACCCATGACAAACAAGAGAATATTTCACAGATCTGAGGATGAACAAGCCAGTCAGCTGCTGTGCCTGTAAATAGTACAACATGCTTCTTCTTGTTGGCTTACGAAGACTGGATGCTTCATTGGCATATTGCTGTCCCCCCCTGGCCTGTGACATGTGGCATGTGCATGCATGTTGCAGATCAGGTGCTATCTAAGTATTGAAATTATACTGAGCATTTACTGAATATTTGTTATACTGATATTGAGAAAAATTAGATTTCGTTATTACACGTTACAATTCATTGAGTATATTAGACATATCGCCTACCCCATCTCTGTATGGTTTCGATAATGTTATAGGCTCATGTATTTATTTTTTCTGTGAAATATACAGTTTGTGACAGGTGTATTTTCTTTCGTCTTTTGTCAGGAGCCATGGGGGAAAGAGCTCAGGAAGCCACCGCTCCAGCAGCAGAGAGTGCTCCAGCTTGCCACGGCATGAAGATCTCCACCCCAGCAACGATGGCTTTCTCAACGGCAACATGTCCGGAGCAATCAACCTCAGTCCCACCCTTCATCCCAAGAACTACCAGCCGCAGATCTTTAACCACTCCACCTCGTGCAACATGGATCTGGCCAGCAGCAACCTGCCTCATCTGCTCAGCCCGGGCGAGGCCAAAAGCAAGGGCGACTTTGACATGAACCTAGGGTCCAAAGTGTCCGATGGCCCCGGAGCCAAGTACCTCAAATCCAACTTCCGTTCGCAGCAGAACCGCCATTCTTTTGTGGAGGGGAAGACCAACACACTACAGTCAGGGGACAAACACAGTCGACACAGCTACATGGAGTCTCACAGCTCCACACCGTCGTCCTCCAAGTTCGCATATCTGAACTTGTCCAAAAGCTACGGCACACTTAGCGATGCCAAGTCAGTGGGGAACTTGAATGATGTGCATCTTTATGCCGACGAGCCCACATCTCGCTATTTTCCCTCCAGTTGCCTTGACCTCACAGCCCCGAGCAGCCCAGCAGCCCGCAGGGTCGACAGACTGGGACCCGGAACGGCTGGCAGAGGAAGCATGCGCTCTGACAGAGAAAGCAACACTTTGGACTCCTCCTACAGGCGCTCCTCCACCCGCCACAAAGCCTCAGAGGAGGGCAAGTCACCCGACACCCTTGATCCAGGGGAAGGAGGGGTCGAAAGGAGCCATGGCCACTCTCTTTCGGCGCCACATGACCCGCTGGCTTATGGTCAGGGATACACCAGCCCCTTCTCCTCTCAGCAGCGGCCGCACCGCCACTCCATGTACGTACGCAGGGACCACCAGAGGACGCACGGGACGGACGAGGGGCTGTCGGTGGGGCAGGGCATGCCCACGAGAGCCAGCAGCCTTCAGCTCCTGTCTCCACAGCTGCAGCACCGCACACTGCCTCGCCACTCTGGGGGCTCCTCCAGAGAAGAAGACATGAGCAGGGTCAGTCATCAGCCTACATCACACCTCTCCAACCTTAAGGAAACCGTAAGCCTACAGGATCTAATCATATCAAATGCCTACACCAGGTTGTGTTGGATAACCGTCACTACAACTGTGCAGCCAGGATTTATTCTGGTGGCGTTTGAAAATATCATGATCTGTGTTTAGGATTTCAGCCAGATCTTGTGTTAGTCAGTTTCCTGGGTTTGTAGAAGGCAGAATTAAAGCTACAGTAGGCAAAACTCAGGAATTTGAAAATACACACCCTCCTCTTGCTGCTCTCTCCTCTCTGTCCTAAGCATAAACCGTATATAAAGATTGATGACCCAATGCTGTTTAAGCGAGAAACATTGACAATCACTAGATGCTGGCTCCAAAAAGTCCTGGCTCCAACTGACTCCCATTGAACCCTCTAGAAATACTAAGTAAAGAAATTCTTTCCAGGAATCATTATGGTCTCTATGGTCACTTTATTTGTTTTCAATAGGTGTACTTGTTGTCCTGTCCTCTAAATTATTCCTCTGTTAAGATTTTAGGGGTAATAGAAGGTTTTCATGTCTGCCATGTTGACCTGACCGATTGACAGGTGTAAATGACAGCTCGCTCACCTGCGAGGTCAGTTTTTTTAATAAAACTTTTTTATCAGGACAGAGAGCTCTACTGTTGTTGTGGTTAAGAATTTACACTAACAATACAGTCAGTCAGTCAGTCATTATCTGTGACTGCTTAATCCTCTGGAGGGTCGCGGGGGGGCTGGAGCCGATCCCAGCCGACATAGGGCGAAGGCGGGGTACACCCTGGACATGTCGCCAGTTCATCGCAGGGCACTAACAATACAGTCAAATGACATTGTTACTCAAATGTTGCACGAAGTTTATCGTTTGGTGTCAGTAAGTTAGTTTCACAGAACACCCCTTGCTCTTCCCTCACTCCACCCTTTTGTCCAAATATGGTCACTTCTGTTTCCAAAAAGCCAAGATGGCGACAGTGAAAAGGCAAACAAAACAGTTGTCCTAGAACCAATGGGTGCAGTCTATGGCAGAGACGTGTCTGACATAGTCTTGATAGCAATTGGTCATTACAGCTGTCAATCACCCATCTTTAGCTCCCTCCTCCCTGAAAAGACAAAATCTCCCATCACTGGCTAGATTTTCTAAAAAAACAGAGCCAAGAGGAGGTGCAAAAGACACATTTTCTCTCAGACCACTTCGAAACGACTATTATGGAATTTTTGCCCAATGACACAGAAAAAAATATTGCCTACTGAAGCTTTAACAGAAATACAGCATCACCGTAAGAACACCGCAAGTGTTAAGAGTGTGGCCTTCCTGCTAGGATATACAGTGAATCGCATTACCTGTATATTTATATATACTGTATTTATACATATAGTATATATAGTGTGTGTGTATATGTGCGTATGTGTGTGTGTGCTGCAATGCCGAGCTCACTTCATGCTTCATCATGTCTCCATTAACAGAGCGAACAAGCACCCACTGAGGTCACCCACAGCAGACCCCCAATAAGGGACTCAACAAGGGACAACACCGCATCTTTTCACACACAGCGGCAAAAAAGCGAGGTCCGACATTCTGCCTGCACCCACCATTCCCCACCCACATCCAGTCTTCCGAGAGTGCGGATGTGGGTGGATACTGCTGTCATGAACTGCTCTCTCTCTCTCTCTTTCTCTCTCTCTTTCTCTTTCTCTCTCTCTGTCCCTTTGCATCAGATGCCTCTTCATTTTCTCTGTGTGCTTTGCTTCCCTCTCATGTGACTACTTATGATAGCACAGTCAAGCTTGTCACTGGAGGAGATTTCAATAAGGAATACAATTTATATCTAGCTTGCAAATCAATACACTCCCTCTATGTTTTTTGGCTTCTTCAGGTAAAATAAAAATATCAGCTCAGATACTAAGCAGTTCGCCTCTCAGTTTCTCACGTGACTAGTACGTGTGTTGTGACTTAGGTTGGCTTATATCATGACCAGCAAGCAGAAGACGGGGGCTCCTCAAAAGAGAACCGCAACATCTACAGCGAGTCCATGCCGAGGAGGGTGGGCAGCTTCTACAGAGGTTGGTTTAGTCCCTGCCTGTGGCTTTGCTTGCACATTTAAAGAGACTACTGTAGGTGTAAAATTTTAATGAGATTACAGCGTCACTAGTCATGGAGATTAAAGACCATACCGAGCACCGTCAATATTTGAAGAGCTGGGAATAACAAATTATCAGTCGTTCTTTACCAGTGTTTCTCTAACAGTGTTATTTGTGAGATTGGCACTAGGGGATGCTAAACGTCAAGGTTTTTAAAGTTCTCTCCAGCCTGAATGAGCAGAAATGTGGTCCCATTGCTGCCCTTTACTTTAAATTTAGGTTCAGGTTTTATCTGATTGTATGAAATCATAAGATAAGCTGTCCATAAATATAATGCAGTAGAAGTTGTCAGATTTGATTCAAGTGTTTCTTAAGTTCTGACATTTTTCAGCATGTCCCGCCCACAGATGGATTAGAAAGAGCTCTAGTAGTAGAATTACTACTATTACTACAGGTGTTTTATCTTTAGAGGTTAAATATGAGATTTGCATGTGTGCTTACGTGAAGTCTGTGTGGAGGCTGTTTGTTGACATTAGCTAACTCCATTTCTAAGCTAATGGTTGCCTACATCCACGATAACGGTCACAATATACTGATTTCTGTGTAGAGGATTTCGGGTCAGATTTTCTGCAAAAATCCTAACACTTGCTCTCAAGTTCTTCAGTTCCTCTCTTCTGCTCCTCTACAGCCCCAACAGTATACACACTAAATACTGTTAGCTTCGAAATTGAGGCCGCTAACGTCAACAAACAACTGTCTCCCAGCACTGACAGAAAGAAAAGTCTTGTCAGGTTTAATACTTGATAGTGAATACTCACTGAAAAAACACCTCATTCCCCTGCAGTATGAGTAGAAGTAGGGTATGTTGGGTTTTTTTTTTACTCGTACTAATATTGTCTTTTAGTGAGCTGCTCATTCATAATAACAAGAATTTATACAGAATCTGAATTTGTTTATTTTTACGTGTGCATGAAAAGGTGAATTAACTTATTTGGTGTATTTTTTCAATAGTCCCTTCTCCTCGGCCGGACAACTCCTTCCATGACAGCAGGGGTCAGAGCCGAGGCTCGGGTCTGGCGGGGGAGGGCGGCGGTTTGACAAATCACTCCAAACGTCAGCCAGCCTTTGACCCTTGGTAATTATCTCCTGTAACCACAGCAGAACACAGTTTGTCTTGTTTATCGCAGACTATCCTCCACAACCCGCTGTATGTCAGTATGTTAATCTGACAGAAACACTAAATTGTTCTGTCTCAGATCAAGTGTTGCCTTCATCCAGTGGTTTCACCAGATATTTTCAGGTCGGGTCTTATTGGGAGTTTAGAAATATTATGCAGAACCCAGTAATGTAATAATTTTCTGAAAATGTAATCAAATCTGCGCTTGACTGAAAATGTAATAAAACGCAGTAATTTAATAACTCCACCAATTATGTGTTAAAATGTCTTGACTGATATTATAATAACATTTTTACCAACACTTTAATACCTTTCAGGTAGGAACGCCGGCCTAAAAATCAACATAGTATTACATTATCAGTTTTGACCTTTTTTTTTTTTTTTAAATAAATTCCCAATTGGTTAAAAAATGTTATGTAATGTAATATTAGTGGGCATTGTATTACATTATTGGTCAAGTTATTAGATTATTGGGTTTTATTACATTTTTGATCAAGTTTAATTTTACTACATGTTCAGGTGACGTTTTCAGGAAATTATTAGATTATTGGGCACTGTGTGACAACATGTTAATTTCCCCTTTCCTTATTGTCAGGACTGGTCCAGACACTGTAGTTTTAAACCCCTCTGAGCCATCCAAAGAAAAGGAGAAGCAGGGTTTCTTCAGAGCAATAAAGAAGAAAAAGAAAAAATCCCAATTGGTGAGTTACACCGTATGTTAAGTGTGATTCCAACATTATTGAGGTCATTTTTCCAGCCATGTCTGAACGCACTATTTCATGCATATATGTGTTTTGATGTCGGTATCTTCTTGTGAAGCTGTGTGTCTACATATATCTTCCTCTGCTTTCAAATGTTTAATGCTCTGCCCTTATTAGCACCTTGACTAAGAGATCAAACCACTTCTCCTTGTTGTTAATGTCATGTGCGTCATGTTTCCCTGTGCCATCGGTCATGTGCCTCTGTATTGCAGATGGACGTCCCCGAGGGAAGACCTCCTGTCATCAAGAAATGTCTTTTCCCTCTGTTTAGCCCAAAGAATAATATAAAGCGTAGTTCCTCTGTGAGAGTCCTCCCTGTAGTGTCCTCTCCCATGGTACATGCTGTTTTATCTTATTCATCTCCACGCCACCCATCTGACATTGCATGCTTCAATAGCTTCAAATTGACTCCAATTTTTTGTTTCATTTCAGTGTTTTTTTATGTTTTATATGTCCAAATGTGGCTATTTCATGTTATTATCAATTGACAGTTTAAACTAGCCAGATCCATCCGTGCAAGTATAATATTTGAATTACTCTTGATTCATATTTGAAATAAAGCTACACCCACAAACAGGTAATAACATTTGTAAACATTCAAATAATAGCTAATTTACTGTGAGTAAACTTTGATTTTTGATTTAATCTGTATGAACTTAAATCTTTGGATCTGGCTGGTCATGTTTCTGTTCGGCCCATCTGATTCTAATCAGTTGCCAGTGATTTTAGCCACAGTCCTAACAGCATGTCTCTGGTTATGAGCTGAGGATGAGCGAGAGCTCAGGCTTCGTTTACACACACAAGGTTTTTGGAAGTCTGTTGTCTTTCTGCCTGGTTACTGTCACATAGAGCTTTAATCCTTTGTATCACACAGTAATATTCACGTAAATGTCTTGATTTCAAAACATGGACGTGGACAGATGAGGGACCGACTGACTGAAATTTTTGCTAAACATAAAATTGACCACATTTTGTTGTGATGTTCCACTGCCTGCCGTCTCGGTGGCAGTAATGTTTTAGCATGAAACAGGTGTTTGGTACTCTTCCTTCCCTTCACATTTTTTATTTATACGTGACAGTTTGTTCAGATTCGGAGAGGGGGTTACTGCTGATGACAGAGCACAAATAAACACAATCTGGTTAGAAGAAAATCAGGCAGTCAGACTCAGACTCTGTAGAAAACAGTGTGTGCTGCATGAAGAGTAGATACCAAGCCTTTAGAAATCTCATGGACTGGCTAAATGGCTGATATCACTTAAAAAGCTTTATTTTTCGCCTAGAATCAAAAGGTGGTTGTCTCTCCTTTTCCTCAGATCAATAAATGCTTCTGTGTCTGGCCCTAAATGCATGTTAAGTTTTTAATTTTTATTAAAATCCAATACACTCAGGACCAAGCATCGCATACGCCAGTTTTAAAATGAGATAAAGGACTTATGACAGCTGTAGCTCCACATGAACAAGGACAACGAAAACCTCTCAAAATGTGCTTAAACCCCTTGTTGTGACATTTTTATAACATATGTGCACCGTAACACAAATTTTCTTCTAAATAGTAATACACAAAGCACATGTTTTGTTGTCCTTTATATTATGTGGACCTACGTTGGCCATAAGTCTGAAGATATAAGACTGAATAGGGAATAACACCTATTTGCAACACACATGCCAGGTTCCCAGTGAAGGCGTGGATACAGTCCTTCAGAAGACCTCCAGGTCCTCTGGCCACCAGAGCAGCCGCCACAGGACACGTGACAAGAGCCGAGACCGCGACCAAGACCGAGACCGCGACAGGGACAAGGACTGGCCGCCTGAGAAACTGTCTGACTCACACTCTCCGGTAAATATCTCTGTGATGTTATCTTTGATTTGTTTCTGTAAATTTGGATTAAAACGTTTATTTTAGTCATCAGTGATGGAAAAAGTATTAAGAAAGTCCTAACTTTAAGTCAAAGTAAAATACTCCACTACAAGTAAAAGTTCTGCATTTAAATTAAAAAAGTAAAAGTACGTATTATCAAAAAAATGTCAGTGTTTTACTACTGTGTACTTTATCATTATATTATTATTTCCCATGCATTCATATAAAAGCAGGATTTTACTACAGTTGGTTGAGGTGGAGCTATTTGTTTAGGACTACAAGTAGTGATTATTTTCATTATGGATTTATCAACGGATTATTTTCCCCATTAATTGATTGATTGTTTGGTTGGACAGCTAAGAGAACTGCTGACGACCCTTCCCTAAACATGACAGTTACTTTTAGTCTTTTTTTGTTATTTGATAACTGCTAATAAATAAAACAACCTGTCCAGGGTGTACCCCGCCCTCAGCCAGTGTCAGCTGGGATGGGCTCTAGCCCCCCACAACCCTACAAAGGATTAAGCGGTTACGAATGAATGAATCATAAGTAAAAAAAATGGTATTGCGGTAAGTAAAAATTGACTTTAGGCAAGTCGATTTCTGACCCAGTTATCTAACACTGATCCCTGCAAACTTTCTCCTCTTCTCATTTTTTTCCTGTTCCATAGCAGGTGGCGTCCATTACTGTCACCTATGATGTTGGAATTTAGACTACAATTATTATCCCCTTAACCAAAAAGCCCAAAAGTTGACAAATCAAACACTAGTTCTAAGGGGTGCCTGTCATGTTTTATACTTTTTTTTCCCTTTTTAATGGCAACTATTGTGGAGGGTGAGAGGTATTCAGTTGGTTGCAATCTGCAACTTCATCACTAAATGCCACTAAATATCACACACTGAACCTTTAACAACCAATAACAAAGCATCATGTTTTCTAAACTCTGCATATGTTGTGTGTAAAAAAAATCTTTTTAAAAAAATGTAACTGGTGACTAAAACAGTACTTGAGTAAATGTACTTATTTACATTCCACCACTGATCTTAGTTACATAATGTGTTGGTCCGTGTGTAACGTCCCTTTCAGAGTCAACCACTAAAGTCACTGCGCAAACTCCTGCACCTTTCGTCCTCATCATCCAACCAGACTGCGCCCTCTGACATGCGCTACCAGCCACTGCCCAATCCCAACTCTGCTCAAGGTGGTTTCACCGAAAGCCGGGGTCACTCAGGGGTCAGTACGCCCCAACTGAAGAGCCGACAGTCAGCCTACCCACTGCCCGCTCAGCTGGAGTCTGGCTGGCACACGTCCGCCTTGGGCCGCCCCGAAGGCAACCCCTACCCGGAGCAAATGAGCATCAAGGGAGGTCAGAACGGGCACGGCTTTGGACGCCCCTCTCGGTCTCGTATGCCAAACCTAAACGACCTGAAAGAGACGGCTCTGTGATCTCCTCTACTTCTGCCGCTCTCGGCTCCACTTCAGACTCTCCCCTCTGTTGCTCCTACACCTTCCTTACACAACAGTACACCTGTTGAATACACAAACACACAGACACACACATAAACACACAGATACCAAACCTTAAGTTTTAAACACTGCTTGCAAACAGGCCAAAAGCATAGGCCTTTCTATGTCTTAATTTTTTTAAAGCTTCCATGTTTGATAGACTTTATATTACTACTTATGTAATTCTGATTATAATTTGTACTATATAGTAAATATATTAAAATTAAATATATATAAATGGATAGATAAAGTGTAGATTTTAAGTGTAAGTATTTTTGTTTCTAATGAATAGAAATATAGTACATTTTACTGCGTAGTATTTCCTTTAGACTATCTAAGGCATTCTAAACAAATCAAGTTTTATCAGTTGTTACTATAGAGGTCAGTAAAGTCAGTAACTTTGTGTTCATCTCACCCAGGATTGCAACTCTTGTCCAAGCTGTCTTGCCTTCGGATGTGCTCTGTCATACAGGTTACAGATGCTGTAATGAAGTATACTGTATGGCGCACAAACAAGTCAAAGAAATCTTAAAAATATCGCTGTAGTGCAATTAATCTGACAATCTAAAAGGCTTGTATTTGAGAGTTCTTTTTTTTTTTTTTCTTTTTTTTTTTTTTTAGGATATTTAGATTTTTATGTCTTTTTGAAATGCAGCCATTTTAGAGACTACGGTGCCATAAACTGACAGAAATCCTAACCTACATCGCCCTCTGTAGGATATAATGAAGCAATGCACTTACTGTTTTCTGATTACATATACTAACATCTAGGCACTGACTAATAATGCACAGTATTATCTTCATAGTGTAATACAGCTATTAAAACTATGGTCACATTTCAATCATTTCCAATGGAACTAACAGTATAACTGTCTCCTACAGGCTGTACTGAAGGTTTTGGTAGTAATGTAATTTAAATTTCACTCAGACACTAAAATGTTATATATACAGTATGTAAAATAGAGAACTCCTACAGCAGTAAAACCTTGATATTTTGCACTGCTTTGAGTAAACTTTAAGGGTCTGGTTTATGGCAAAGAACATCTAAAGTTGAAATTGGAGGATTTGATTCTGCCTGATAACTTCCCTCACTAACGGGATTGAAGATTTCACGAAAAGCTGCTTCCAAGTGGCTCTGCTCGTTTAATAAGTTAAAGAAATGTACGAGTACATTTACAAATATTATTTTCTTTTTAACTGCTGCAAGGATGCTATTTATCACTTTCTTTCCTTAGCCGTTGAACTCATTTTTACAGCAGTTAGAAGAACACAAAAGCCATTCTGGGTGTACGAGTGCATTTTGAACCTACTGAGCCGCTTGGGAAGAGGTTTTAAGAAATCTTAACGTGGGACCACGGTGTGCGCGGAAGATCTGTGCTCTAACATTGATGAAAAAGTGCCATGAAAGTAGCTTGGCAGAACTGAATCCTAAACTCTTTTTTTTTTTTTTTTTTTTTTTAATGTTGCACTTTGAACCTGTGTGGGGCAGCAATATTGCTATGACTCTGTAAATTCTTCCTCACCTCCTATTCATCATGTGCACAGTGTGTGAAGGTTGAAACACAGAGCCGCAGGTACACCCTGAGTCCAGCCATGACTGTATTGTATTGTGTATTGTGCATCTGTAAGGACTGTGCACACACTCTGTTCTCGACACAATACATCTCTTCTCTCCTTGGATTCTTGTTTTGCTGAAGGAGCACCGTGTATTATATTAATACTGATGTGTGACTACTTGTTTGGTAATATTTATAACAGAAGATGTTTATCAGCTGTTTAAATGAAATCAAGTATTAAGTTTGTGCTTTTATTACAGACACAAATTAGTAGCATAGTCAGTGTTTATCTGCTTTTTTTCCACAGAGCATTTACACGAGAACATGAACACACAAATGAATGCTTAACAATTTTAGAATATTCATGTTTACATATGTAACAGTGAATCTCAAATAAAACCGACTCCTTTGATTTGACTCTTCACTTGCACAATCTTTTTTATTTAGTTATTTATGTATTTATTTTTAGGTTCTGGCTTCGTTCTAAGATGATATAGGAATTACTAATCAACATGTTATTTCTTTTGTACTTGAAAAGCCTGAAAACCCTCGTTTGCGTTAAATAGTAAAACAAAACATGTGTGCAGACTTATAGTGCATGAAAGGACAACACACACGGTCACCTGCTCAGACTTCATTTACTTTTTATCTCACCAAGACAGACAGCCATGTTAAAGGTCACGAAAAAGTAACATGATGCGTGTTCCTGAGCTGGACCGGCTTCCATCTTTTGGCAAGCAGCTGGTTGGCAGGGCGAAGATGGACAGTTCTCGTCAGGCTCTTCAGCTGCACTTGTTCATGCACATCAGCAGCTCCAGCCTCATGGCGATGCGGGTGTGCCAGCCCAGCGGCAGCAGGCGGACGTAACGGGCCACGATGGGTGGTCGCAGCAGGTTCTGCACCGTGGAGGAGCGATCAGAGTTCCCATAGAACACCTGGGACGCAATGAAGGGTAGACGGGACACAGTGTATAAAGGTACACTAGTATCATTACTCTCCGCACATGAATAACATATTCATACAACACAATCGTCTCCCAACAGGGTCATATGGTTAATTTAAATGGAGTAAACTTAACACTGCAAAGGGAATCTACTAAGAGATTTTAGCTGCACATTCATAAGAACTGGTTACTTGTGGCTGTCTCTCTGTAAATGTGTACCACGTTAACCCTCAGCATTGGAGAGGCCCGCTGAAGAGCAGCAGTAATGTCAGGTGGTCAGTGTTGTGGCTTTGGATGTCGCCAAAAACCACAGATTGACCTCGATCAGCTGGACAAAAGCAGGCATTGAGAGTCTGCTCACTTTAGCTCCTTAGCAGACTGCCATTGTCAAATAATTCACCTGTGTGTTCTGATGCAACGGTAAAACAAAAAAAAAACAGTACAGTATCCCTGACCATTTTTGATACACGTGTCATCGAGTCACTTTTGTCCTTGCTTTTCTTTAGAGAACGAGAAACAAGCCTGAACACGTTCAGTGCAGACAGTGAACGGTTTGGAGATAAGGTTATAGGACTGTGTTCTGTGATGTAAAACTGAAGCAGCATCAACATCACATTAGTCATTTTTACATATACTGTATTTTTTCGGGCATTTTTAGCCATCATTAAAGAGTGAAGATTGACTGGAAAGGGAGGAGACGACATGCAACAAATGGAATCAAATTTGATTTGCTGCAGTAAGGCCTCAGTCTAGGTGAGCCACCAGGGCACCCCCATTTCATTTCAGTTATATTGGTTTTTCTTTCCAGAAAAAAAACTTAACCTATGTTTTTTTTTTTTAAATTGCTGATAATAAATTAATAAATTGTATTATCATTATAAATGTGAGTGTGTTCTTACCCTGTTGTTGCCTGTCTGGTCTTTGTAATAGATCCAGTTAAGATTTTCCACAGTGCGGTACTGAATGCTGTATTTAGTAATCCACTCATCGGCGTCACAGCGTCCCTGGGTCAGGATGCCAGACACCACAGCCACCTCCTTCAGGTCGATCTGGATCCACTGGAACTGGTCGTTGAATTTGGAGAGCCACGCGCACCTGACAGCAATTAATATGCATGCTTTTGTAGCAGTACTTTCACATATAAAATGTCAGTGGTTGCTTGCTAGTGTGCGCTGTGAACTGGAGAAGAGGGCGTGTTGTCAAGACTTACCCAAAGCCTTGGTTGTTAAGGCGAGCCTTGTTGGGGATCCACGAGGAGTACCAGCCAGTGTACTGGTCCTGATTAGAGCAGCTGATCTGGTCTGATGTGACAGATCCAGCTTCAAACCCGAGGGCTCTGTGGTAGGGGCATTCTGTGGAGGACAGACATTCATTTTAATGTTTGGCTCATGATGTTATATTGAATGTCATAATAAGACTCAGCTATTCTAACACATAAAAGGCTAGATATCACTTGAGCTGGACTGCTGTGATTAGACTAATGACATGTTTTATGATCCTCTTTGTGACAAATATCCACACCTCTTAAGCCCTTATTACATCAAAACAAAACTGCTGGCCTTCAGGGAAATTTATACAGGATATTTTATTTGAGATAATAAAAAGTGTATACTGTTTTTTTGGTTTTGAACAGACATTCAACACTTCATCATCTTTTGTGTTCTGTAATAAAAGTTTTCTAACTCAGCCCTACTGATTTACTTACATCATCTCTTTCTACAGGTTTGCGTGACGCGGGTGGAGATGATCAGGGCATCATCTGATGTGTGCTGCTTTACCAGTATCATGCTATTAGGCGAAGGGCACGCCCTATTTTGGGCTGACTAATCTTCTCATCACATCCCTGCACAGGTAATGAGATTATTGAACAGCATTTGTCGTACACCATTCCAGGCCTCTTCCTCGCAGTTCATTTTGATCCCAAAAAAAATATGAAGATCTATGTCCTAAATCGGAAAAAAAACTCAAAATCCTAGTAGGCGATTGTGCACCTCTGTAGAGATCCAGAGAGAGAAAGATTAGACTAAGGGCATATGAGGACACAGTCAGGTATCATCATCTGTGTGATTCATCACACCATCTGGGGCTCTCTGTTTGACCACAGGAATCCAAAAAATCTGCAGGTGAGATTTCTACCTGTCATTAAGCTTTATGTGTCTGATGTTCCCCAAAACACAGAACTGTGAGTCCTATTTATCACTTAAGAAATAACATGCTACATACAAAAGATTCAAGAAATCTGACATCAGTGTGAGGGTGACAGCAGTGGAACTAAAAGTCAGAGTCAAACACCTCACCTGGCATGCATTTCATTAGGTGACTCTCAGGTGATGGCGCTGACGTTGGAGCGACAGGTGCAATGACAGCAGGGGTCCGTGTAGGTGAATCAGCAGATTCACAGTCACAGGTGCAGGCTTTGATGTTTTGCGTCCATGTTTCAACCTCCTGGTCCTCCTCCTGCAGCTCCTCATCCGGGACAACCTCCTCCTCCTGGAGGACACGCGGGAAGTAGTTAATGCAGTTTGCTCTCAAAGTCAGTGATGATACTCAGATCCTTACACTAACAGCACACTGAAAATACTCTACAAGTTCTGAATTCAAAACCTAAAAGTATGTAAGTATTATCGGCAAAACATACTTAAAATAAAAAAACTCAAAGTAGTCATTGTGCAGTAAAATGGCCCCTGTCCCTGTTTTACTATTATGTATGATGTTTTTAATTCATGCTACTGCTGCATTAATGCGTTTGTCTAATGTGTGTGCCGTAGATGTTTATGGTTGAGTTCATTTTAACTACTTTCTATAGTGTCGGTAGTTTAATCTACAGCAATGCATCGTGTTCATAAATTCATCATATGTTTGTAGCGTCGCTGTCCTGTGGGGATGAAATTGTAATCAGCACAAGTACCTAAAGATAAATGTGGAGGATCAAAAAGTACAGTATTCGCCTCTGAGATGTTGTGACGTAGAAGTGTAAAGTTGCATAAAATATTCAAATAATATAGAAGCACCTCAGATTTGTACTTAAGTACAGTACTCAACTCAAAGCCAGTTTAAATCACATTTCAAATTTCCATAAAATTTCAAATTAGACTCTTACCTCCTGTGAGTGAACAGCAATCAGGGCTGCACCACATCAATAGATGCATGAAATTAAAATCCAAAGGTAAAATAAAATGCGTAAAGTAACAGCCAACTAGGAGATAACAAGGAGAACGTCCACATAAGAGTATCACATCTAAAATAGACACACACACATCACATATTATTAAGAGAAAGAAATCTGTAAAATAGGCTAGTTTAATAGAGGGCTGCAAAACAAATGCTAGGTGTGCAATAGAGAGAGTCTGTATCTGATGTTTTAAGCAGGTAGTGTATTTTGATTGAATGATATCCTCCACACAGTGACTTACCCTGAGACAGAAGCAGGAGGAACAGCACAGCAGCACGAGCGGTGACCTCCATCTTCCTCTTCAGCTGTGCTGGAATGCAATGTGTGTGATACCAAATGCTAGTGGATAGGATTACTGTAATCCACAGGCCTGTGATGGCCTTATCTAAAACCTTTTATTGGCCCTTAGACACCTCCCATGTGCCTGTGGTGAATACCAGCACAATCACCTCATAAAAGTGCCATGTTAGATGGCAATGATGACTTCAAGGATTAATCTACTTTGCCCTACATTAATCCACATCACAACTCGCCCATGTTTGAATAAAGAGATCTGCGTTCCACCTATGTATGTACAGAGTCGACTGGATTTACAGCAATCAGAGACATACATGTTGTAAGATGCAAGACTTTGGAGTCTATCTGGAGTGTTTGTTTTTTTCATCATTTTCATAATTTGGGTAAACTGACCCCTTAATGAAGGGCACTCATTTGTCCCGTGCCAAAGGGTACATTAATTACAGTATTTGTCTCTTTTGCAATCATATATTACAATACTAAACATCTTTTTGGCTCATGATTTTGTATTTAAACTTTGTTCTGTCTTTCGGCAACAAGCAGCCATACTAGTTCATTTAACAAAAACAAAAGAAGTGACAGACTTCTTCAGAAAAATATTTCTAAGTCACTTCCTGCTGCCGCGTCTCTTCCTTGATGTCGTTTTGGGAGAGCTACAGGATTGCGCCTCTATTTAAACATTCAGTCGATGCCTCTGAGGATGACGTTTGAGTGGGCGGAACCAGCCGGCTCGCTGTGTTTTGACTGATGTGGATTTAAGCCACACAAATCCACTGCATCCAGTTAAAGCGTCGAATAGGCGGGGGCTGTCGAAAACTGTTAGCCAATGAAACGCATCACATACGGTACATTGGCCAATCAGACGCTTGATGCTAACTGGCCGTGTTTCAGGGTGGCGTTGGGTGGTTCATTTCTTCAGTGAGTGGAGATTACAGTGTTATTATTTAAGGTAAGTAGTTTAATATATGCATGATGTTGTATTTTACAGTAAAATGTACATTGACGCTTGGTCGCTTGTTTTACTAAAAAAAAAAAAAAAAACAGGATAGACGGTGGCTGGACAAGCTAATGCTAACGTCTGAATAACGGTGTTAACGGTACTTCCGTTAGGTTGTGTTGATATGATATCGTTAGGCAAGAAGATGATTTCAGTCATGTCTGTGGTGTAATGTGAGGAACTAACCTAGGTTTTCAGCTGGCCTTTGTAATGACAGCTTTGTGTTGCCTGTCACTGTGTATTGCGAAATAAAAACGTGCAATAGGTTGTGTGTTGTTAACTACTGAGGCAGAATTTGAACCTGAAGTGAAATAGTTCGATGTTTATCCACAACACATGGCAGCAATGGCAGCGTACCATGAAAAATACATTATGTTTTTATTCCACATAAAATTACAATTTGAATAGTATCAACTTCCTGAGTCTGAATGACCTCAATTTTTTTTTTTTTTTTTTTTTTTTGAGCACCTCTCACGTCTTACAATAACATTCTTTACATTTTGGCTTAGCTGACTTGTTAGAATGAGTCAGACTCTTTAAAATCAAATAAAAAGTGATTAGTTGTGTTCTTTTGCATGCTTCTTGTCTCTCTCTGCGGGTGTTTTTGATTCCTCCTCTTAACCACCCACTCCTTCCTCTCATCTTTCATTGTGCTTCACAGCTCCGTTTTGTTTCATCTCTTCATTTTAGATGCAGTTCATGCTTCTATTCAGTCGACAAGGCAAGCTCAGGCTTCAAAAATGGTACGTGCCTTTGTCTGATAAAGAGAAAAAGAAGATCACCAGAGAGTTGGTGCAAACAGTCTTGGCTCGAAAGCCAAAAATGTGCAGCTTTCTAGAGTGGAGGGATCTCAAGATTGTATATAAAAGGTGCGTAAAAAATCTAGGTTTGTTTATGTGTTGACGATGACTGGATTGGTGCTCACACAATACAGTTTTCACACTTCCCTGGGCAATTTATAGTCCCATCATTCATAGACACAGCTCAGTTGGAGAATCAAGAGAGAACTATCCAAAAGAGAGGCATCATGACTGCACTCAAAACAAAAAGAGCATTAATTTTGCCTCATTATGCCCTGTTGCCGTGCCAACGGATGGCAGGCAGACTACTGGTGAACCCAGATGACCCAGACAGGGATAGGCAAGCAACCCTCACACATTTGTTTACCTCCAACACTTAAATGATTTTCATAAATGACTGAATGAATAGGTAGTGATTCCATGTGTTTGTGTTTTACTTTCAGCTGCTGCTGTATGTTAACTGTTATGTACATCCACAAAGGCCCAATGTAAAATGAAATGACAATCATCTTTTAAATTTTTAGACATTTTTATTATGGTTAGTGCTGTGTCAGGGCAGGTACACCGTGTGCCCCGCAGCCAAATGAGCCTCAGGATACCCCAGTAAAAAGTCTTTTTTGATGCCCTAAACGTAACAGTTGTTTAATGCATCAGCTGCTGATTACTGTGCACTGGATGAAATGGAAAATATCAAAATTAGCACTGAAACACTGGGCTTTCTCCCATGGGTGGAACAGACTATGAACATTAAAAATGTTCAAAATGAAATACCAAGAACTAATCCATATTAGTGGTGGGTCAAAATATTGATATGATATAGTGTATTACCTCTTGTGATACTACATTAATGCATACTTTTATTAAAACATGTGACAAAAGAGGCAACTAACTAACTAACTAAAGAGGCACTAAGTCAGCTGAGCTCATTTCAGTTAAAGTTCTGTGAAACTAACATCACAGTGCAGTGAATAAATACCTGCCTTTTTCCATTTTTAGCTGTATTTTTTTCTTCTTCAGTCACACACATCATAATGTATCACTGATGATTATCTACAGTGTATCAAGTATCACAGAATTGCTCTATCGCGATACCACCGTCATCGTGGGCAATGTTTTGTGATAGTATCATACTGTGAGTTATTCGGTGATTCCCACCCCTATTTACATTAATCACAGGGTCAAAATGTGTCATCAGGTTGACAAAAAGAGTATCTTTCGGGAACATCCTCCTTACTAAGTAATGCTTTAACGGATTTGAAAGTGCGCTTTCACTTCTCTGTGCCACATCTGAACTGAATTGGACCCATTGTGTTTCTTCAGCTTGGCTGTGCCTTGCATTCACTAGCACAACAGAGGAGGTTGAAGAGGAACAATACTGGAATACAAGACAAGAGTTAATCAAATTACAGAAATTAGTAATGCCACAAAGTTGCAGTTACGTGGACAGTGACACCTGCACCAGTACGCTTGACTTGTCTGTCTAAAATCTACAACATAGTCCATTGTGGCCTCGTACCCTGCTGGTTGAGAGGGATCAACTGACCCACTCCTTTATTGGCCAATCATCACATGCTTAAAGAGTGCCTTAGGGATTATCAGGGATAAAGAAGCATGGGCAGAATGAGGCTTAGCTCATACAGCCTTCTGCATCCGGCTTCTGGTTTTTAAATGAATACCTTATTCACAGTAAACAGCGGCCCTTAATAACAAAGAACTGCTCCCTCAGCACTATTACAGTAAACTGCAAGACAGTGCATCACTTGGAGATCTCGTGTAAGTGATAGAAATGCATAAATCAGCTCTTCTTGTTTTCAGTTTGTCAGGTTGATGTTGCACTTCTCACAGTGAAAACCTTATTTTTTTTTTAAAAAACGCTGCAGTGTTTGTTTTGGGACTGTCAAGTTGAAGTTGGCTGCCTTGTCATCCTGTTGCAGATATGCCAGTTTGTACTTCTGCTGTGCCATAGAGGACCAGGACAACGAGCTCATCACACTGGAGATCATCCACAGATACGTGGAGCTGCTGGATAAATACTTTGGCAGTGTGCGTTTGTGCTCTCGTCTCATTTTTGTCACTCTTTTATCATAACATTACATCTTTATTCCTGCAATATTAATCACTTTTTTTCGATATATTATGACTTTCTTTTTATTCTCAGCGTGGCCCTGATACTCCTTCATAGAAATGTAAAATACCAGTCATTCATAGTTAATTTTTCAGTTTCTCCTTAACAGGTTTGCGAGTTGGACATCATTTTCAACTTCGAGAAGGCCTACTTCATTCTGGATGAGTTCTTGCTGGGTGGGGAAGCTCAGGAGACATCCAAAAAGAACGTATTGAAGGCCATTGAGCAGGCTGACCTGCTGCAGGAGGTAAGCCATCTAAACACTTGTGAGTAATAAGGATTTCATATTTAATTTCTCTCTCCAGTTCACTTGAAATCTGCCCTCACTCTTCAATAATCTTGTGACCAAAGTGGGGAGAGAAAGGAACGAAGAGAGAATATTTTACACACTCTTTCCCTTCACTTAATTTAGGTCAAATCATAGTAAGTAAAACGTAAAAAAAAAATACTTCAAAATGATTCTCTGCTTTTGTGGAAAAAAGGGCAACTTTGGCATGGACTCGTTTAAATAATATATTAAGCCATCTTTTATTAATGTGTTCCTTTTTATCTCATGTCACAGAAGTAATGTGAGTAGGTGAAGGTAAGTTGTAGAGTGAATTAAGTCCTGTCATATACTTAACTCTTAATAAATCAAGAATCAAACACCGTGGACCCTGATGTCATGACAAACATAAACTCCACAACTTTAACTAGAGTAGCTTTAGCTACGTTATGTTACTTTCCCCTCTGCTTGGGGAGCATTTGAATGTCGAGTGTGTTCGGCTCACTCAGTTCACTGCTTCTTTAAGTGTATGGGCTCTACTGTGCTTCCTGGTGTGTCCTTTTTACCCATGTCCTAATACTTATCAGTGGCCAATACATTCATTTTCTCGGTTGCTTGACAATCAAATTCATGAATCTTTTATTTGTCGGCATTTTACATTTAATCTGTTTTGTTTTGTTTTATTCTATTGGTTCTATAGCCTCCTGTTGTCTTCCATTCAGTTTGCTTGATCTTAATCTTGATCTTCAGCTGATATTTTCTCTCTTTGCCTGTGTATAAATTGCAGAATATAGACTTTCAGATGCGCCTGTTTGCAGGTACAGTTTGTAAAATAAAAACCCAATAACCCTTGCTGTAGTATTAGATCAATAGCTTTAGAAGTAGATGGACCACTGTACCGCTCAAGCCAGCAGAGACAACACACCAGCAACAGCAACATCATCATCAAGTGTCATGTACACACCAGATATTGGAGTTGATGGTGTGTTTTTCTGCCTCATATTGACCCTAACCCTAAACTTTTAATCTAACTTTAATCCTAGGCACTAACCAATGACTCTTCATCAGCAGCATATCTACGTGAAATGTCCCATATCACAAGTAAGAGTAATAGTCAGTCGTGAAGCCAGACATAAGAAGACAGAAATGGTGGAATATAACCTTTCAAAAAAGAATTTAGAGGAGCTCAAGTTCCAGCTGAGACACAGAGCTTCATTGTCTGCTTTGCTGAGACGACACGAACTGGCCAAGATTGGCTTTCTGTATCAAGGGAACTTAATTACATTAGCAAAACCACAGTGTCATTAGAATTATGATTCTCACCATAAGCATTTTCATTAGTACAACACAACAGCAAATTAAGAAATCTTTGCCAGGTACTTGTAGAATGATTGAAAACTGCCATGCGTTTAACTTGTGTAGAAAATGCAAACATACAACATGATCCTTTTGACTTAAAAAGGATGAGCTTGTAAGGGTAGTTTAGATAACAAACCTTCCTGGATTTCCCCTGGTAGTCTTACTCTGACTGATCCAATCATTGTCAGCAGGCGGATGGGCTTTGTTGGATTTGTTTGCTCAACATTTAGTCAGTTAGTGAGCCAAAAGGCCACTGCTAATGAGTTCTGGGAAGGAAAATCAGGCTACTGTTGAAAACCCATTAACATCCAGTGGAGAAATGTAATGTGAACTTTTTTTTTAAAACAAAATTGGATTATGAAGTATTATAAATAGTATTTAAAACATTTATCTGCTGCAGTGTCATTTTACTCAGTTATACTGAAAATGAAGCCTCCACCTGAATATATTCAGAGTCAAAATAAAAGCTGAATAAATACGTGAGTCAGTATCTACTCACATCTAAACTGATATCCAGAGATAAACTGTTGATATTAGCTAAGCTGTATTGGTCAGCCTTAAGAACTGCACATTAATTCTCTAATAAACCCACCTTGCTAGATGCTGCTTTATTATGTACATCACAGTTTTAGATTAAATTTTGCCCCAAACCATTAGCTGTGAGGAAGTCGCAGTCCCAGCCAAGTCCATAATCCCCAAGGACAAATGGACAAGCTGCTCATTGATTTACAGTCAGCAGGAACATCAGGTAGTCGTACTGTCGAGAACATGCTGTACAGTGATCTCAAAGAAATATGGTAAGTTTTAAATGCACACTTTAAGCTTTTAAGTTTATGAAAGTTGCTTCATTGATATTTTCACTTTGGAAGAAGAGGGGTCAAAACTTAAAGAATGGCAGTCCACATTCACTCCAAAAGGGAGAGAGAAAGAGGTCTCTGATGAAATCAATTCTGTATTTATAGAGCCAAAGTGAAGACTGGGGGAGTTTGCCAAGTGAGGAGATCTTATAAAGGGCGTAGAGTCCACCCATGCCTCCATCCAGGCACTTGGTAACTACTGGACTGGTGCAGTCAGTCAGTCAGCATGGGTTTTCAGTTGTGCGTGCCGTGATCTTCTAACTGCATGTGTTTCCATCCGTGTATTGTCTGAATACACTCATTTTCACTTACAGGTGGCATAATGCAACCCTTTTTGATTCGACTGAAGCAGCTGGTGTTAAGTTTGACATGTGAATGCTTTTTTTTATTGGATGGATGTAACTCTAAAATGAACTTGTTCTCTGAATTGGAAACCTGAATAAGATATGCTGCCTGTGTGAAGAGTAGCCTGTGGTTTTACTAACTGCACTGAATGAACCTGCTCAGACTCATGATTCTGTGGAAAAGGGTCTCTGAACAATAGCATAGTATTTATGTTCATACTAATCCCTGATCCCACAGATATTGTACATGGTGCTGTATGACCCAAATGCAATCTGATCAGTAATGCTGGCGTTATTCTATTTTTTTCTTTTTCTCAAAAAAATCCCACGACCATTGCTTTCATCTCTGAAATACTGGGACTGACTTTAATCGAA
>JAPQRN010000019.1:16540173-16552809 GCA_037367275.1 Coranthus polyacanthus | reverse complement strand
AGAGCAGTTTCAAAAACACAGAGATATCTGGCAGCAAATTCCTTTGCACTTCCTGAGGCCTGGCAAAGAGTCCTTATCTCTTAGATAATACACAACTCGAGTGATTCCCAGAATAGCCAGGAGAATACACAGCTTGCAGAAAACATGGCAGCATCCTCCTCTTGAGTTTTTTTTCTTTTGCATGCGTGTGTGTGCGCACATGCTCGTATGCATGTTTGTGCCTTTGTTTTACCTCTAGTGTTGTCCCATTGTTTCTCTGGGTCGGTTTTGCCCAGAGGGGCTGAGGCCAGGAGGGACCCTACGGCTGTTGTTTGTTCAATCTTAGCTGTTGTCAGCAATATAGCTAATTGTTCTCCACACTATGTCGCATCAGATAAACAGCCTCTTGCGTAGGTCCCCCTCCCCTAAAAGCATCATTTTGAGAGGAAAAGAGTTCAGGAGTTTATCTCTTTACCACATTATGGCGCATACGTATCTATTACTGACCGTCACAGAGCTTATCTTTACGAATGGTTTACTTTTTCGGACATCGGACGCAGATTTGACTCCAGATTAAGTATTTACGTAGCCAAAATGCCTAATTGACTTTAAAACATATTACTTGTTAAGAAAATATTAGCCAACTCTACAGAATGCAGGGTGGGGGTTCAGTCCAGGCAGGCACTGAGGGGTGGGCAGTGGCGTGTTTTTTTTTTTTTTTTTTTTTTTTTTTTTTACTAAACATATAAACTCCCAGGTCCTGCCAGTGGGGCGGGGGAACAAAGCAGGTCTTGTTTTGGGAGGAAGAGGCAGGGTCGGTGAATGAACAGTACCTGCTGTTGAAGGCGAGTGAAGGAAGCGGGCTGTGGTGAGAGTGGGGGCCACGTGCCAGGCCCACTGATGGAGGAGGCACCGTGCCTGCCTGCCGCGCTCCACCAGCAGCAGCTCCCCGACCGACCAACAAACCCCCTGCACCGAGCGACCACACGGAAGAAAACAGGCTGATTCACTTCAAAGGAGGAGATCAGAATAGTTCTGTTCTTCAGCGTCGAGATGAGCTTTTACACTGGCCCGTCACATGCGCTGTCTGTATTTCATAACCGACCGCATTCTAAAAGCGGCTCATGAACGTTACATCCCACACGAAAACACTTCCGATGTCCGTCTGATGAGTCTTTGTTTTTTCTAATGACTTATATTCCACTAACAGGTTTTCTAGCATGAAGTAACACGTTGTTTCTAGTGAGGAATGTCAGATGTCATGCTTACATTTTTTGACTTTAAACTAGGCTGCATTGGGTGTAAACTCTGCACGTAAGCCTCATTTCAGCATTCAGAAGAGGACTTGTTTTTTTCCCATAATTAACAACAATATCTGGCATCTAGTCTCTGCTAAGATCTTCTGCTGAGAAAATCACTTGGATTAAATACACAATGAGTTATTGTCGTTTTAGCAAAGGCTCTGGTGATTATAGTTTTGTCATTTTACACATTTATCTCCAGTACTTTGTATTCATTCACCCCTCATTTAAAGTTAGAACATATGAGGTGAAGGCTTTGTTTTAAATATAACTGAGTAAAAGAAATACAGTAAAACAGGCAATAAAATAATAAAGAACGATTCAGTAAATTAATTAAACCTTTATAGTAAGATAAAATGTGATCAAATTACAGATTTCAAATGCCCTAATGATGAAAAATTAACTGAGCTCAAGCTCTTGTTTCAGATTACAGATTCACAGAGACAAAAAACAGATTTTCCAGTCTCAATAATAAAAACAGCTCCAGCAACTTAACACTCATTTAAACATGCGTGATAAAGGCCAGTGATAAATGGGGTGAAAATACCAGTAAGGGCTTTATAAATAAATAAATCCCAGTGTTTTTTGACATCTCAAAGAAAGGGAGAGCCACCTAATGATGAGTATTGTAATTATTACTAGTAAAAAGACAGAGCAGAATCATAAATACGTGTTTTTGATATATGAATGATTTGTTGCTGATTGCTGATCAAAGTAGGCTACGGATCTATTTTAAGAAAAAACAGGTCTATTCTACTCATCCGGAAGTTTTACCCTAATGAGAATTATGTAACAGAGACCCTAAAACCCTAAAATCAGCAGGACAGTAGCTACTAATGTACTACCAAGACACAAAGTTGAGACATAATGCATAAGCAGGTATGTTAACTTGTGTCGTTGTGTTACAGGATTGACAGGAAGATGTCCAGCAGTCAGACGAACTACAAGCTGGACGAGGCTCAAGCCATCTTCAACGAGCTGCGCAGCATCAAAAAGGCCATCAGCACAGGCGAGAAGGAAAGGCAGGACCTCATCCAGGTATCTCACTTTAAACGGTGAACTCCTGCCGCAGTTGTTCTTTTGTTGGAATATTCTATGCTGACCTCTAGTGTCTGTTAGCGCACTGCTACTGCATTGTCTTAATAAGCACATTTCCAGACGTCTGAATCACCAACCACATCTCTGAATCTGTCGGCAAAGCAAAGAATGTCATGGACTAATAATGTATAAATAATGGAGCGGTAACAAGACAGTGATTCAGGCTGATCATCAGGCCACATTTGAAGAGGCATTTCCTTTTAATATCTCTTTATGGACACATAATGGAGCTCAATGACACACTTTAAATGTTGTTAATGTTATGTCTGATGGATATGACACATGACTCTAAAAATTACTTTTGGTAATTGATTTTCCCCTTTTGGTCACATTTGTTTGTTAATGTCACACCGGCCACATTTCCACCCAGTCGTCCCAGTAACGAAGCGTTCCTTCAGACCAGCCTCACGACCATTGCTGGTGGAACTTGTTTTCAGTTTAAACTACATACATGGACAGCATTTCATCCCAAACAACACAAAACAGTAACTTTAACATATACCCACAACCATAGAGCAATGCTGCGAGTACTGACAAATCAGAAATGTTCAGCGCTGCAAGCCGCACCCCCAGAAGTTCCTGAGTTATCAGAAAGTACTACACAGAAACTTTTTTGGAGGTAAAATAAATTCCCCGGAACTAAATATAGACCCTGGTCCCTGCGGAGGAAATGCACCGAGTTCCTCCAAAGGTGTCTAATTCCTGGGAGAAAGTTCCTCCGGTGGAAAAGCAGCCATTGATATATTGTCATCTACTGTTATATTAGTTGGAGACTCTTATTTAAGTCAGTTTGGTTTTCTCATCCCACAGAGCCTGGCGAAACTGACGGTGAACTTCCAAAGCAGCTTGTCCATCAGCGACTCGGCCAGCGAGGTGGCAAACAGCACTGGACTCGTGGGTGACTCGTGTGTGCTGCAGCAATACTGTGACACTGGCTGTCAGACTGACTTAATGGGAGAGGTAGGAGACGCTGCTAGTCCTCCCTTGGCTGAGTAGATAAGATGACTTACACTGCAGGAAGCTTGTTTACCCTCCCTTCATAGAACTGAAAAGACAGCTAATTAGATCATATCTGTAAACCATATTTCAACGACTATTTAAAATCACCCTCATTCCTTGTTCATGTCTTATTTCCTCAAGTATGGTTCCCAAGACTCTTCACATTTGGTGGACAAAGTGAAACTCAACTGGCAGTATGAGGAAGCCAAGAAAAAGTAAGTCCGTGTGGCTGTTTGTTATTTATCAGTCATAGTACTATGACACACCGGCATGCAGCTGTGACTCACTGGCCCCGCCGGCCCCCACGCCTTCCTCTGCCCTGCGCTCAGTCCAGTGGGAGGACGTGTTTTAATAGTATTTGCGCCTGGTGGCCGCGGCTGCTGAGCGATGTCTGGCTGCAGGAATGAGCTGGGTGGTCACATTCTTCCCTGGCCACGCTGCTGCTGACTGTGTGCAGCCTTTGTGTGACTGCCCAGCGCCTGCCTCAGTACACACCCTGCTCCTCCGCAAGGTGGTTTAATATACACACTGTGTGTAGTTTGGTTAAATATATCCCAGCTCGGTCTATAGCAGGAGAAATTATATGTTGGCGAAGTAGGCGTCAAATGAAGCCTGAAATGTCCTCCATATTGAGGTCAGCACAGGTATGACATGAGCTTATCTAACGATGCAGGATGGACAGTGTATGTTCCAGCTGTGATGGGCAGCAGCAGCACCATGTTATTACGATGGCTCCATTTTTTTTTCGTAACAAGATTTATGTTGCCGTGGTGACCCAGCAACAGCATTGCCAACCATGACATCAGGGAAGGAGAGAGAGAGAGTGAGGGAGAAGGGAGACCTGTGGAAACTTGCATGCTCTGTCACTGAGTCACTCTGTCTGAGATCCAGCACACATAAACACAGTTATTTCATCTTGAGCTGAGGACTCGGACCTCTGAGGTCCCACTCCACTCCGTCTGCACAACATCCCAGTGACACGCACCTGTAAGACCACTGGCTGATGCAGCAGCAGGTAGAAATTACCACACTGAATGCTGTTATTATAGTCTCAAGCATGAAGCGCGCGTCACTTAAATATGTGGCTTCATGTGGAGCTGACTCTGCCATAAGGCTGTAAACACTTGTGCAGAAGCCGTGCAGGTAACAAACTCAGTCACCCCTCGTGCAGATATTAATAACAGGGATTCTGCTAAAAAGTCTGAAATCCAGTCATCTGGATCATCATTACTTTCATCTAATGTAGTAAGTGAAAGTTCAGACTCGAGAACTTTTGTAATTTGTTGAAGGAGTAACAGTGTCAAAGTGCATTATTTGTTAAAAAATGATAATCACACGAAAATGAGAATCTTGTTTTTGTTGAATTAGAATAAGCCGCTTATATCTACAGAGGGAGTGGGTTGACGTTCACGGAGTCAGAGTCTGTTTCTGCAGTTGTTCCAATTTGTTTGTTTTTTCTGTTTTACAGCAGGTGGCATTGAGTTGGCTGCAAACTGCAACTTCAGTGCTACATATAACTAAATATCACGCACTAAACCTTTGAATAAAATGAAGCACCACTGGTAGACGACGACTGAAAAACATATTCGATTAATTCATTTTTGTTGAGCAAGAAAGGAAGCAATAATCTCGATTTTGTGCGTTATGTTTCCTTATTTTCGTGAAGCAAAAACTACTTTATCAAGATGTTTAGCCCTAGTTGAAGACTGTTGAAAATACCAGAAAACCATACTCAATATTGTTGTTTTCACATCAGGAGCATCAGCCCATTCTTCACTAATAGCATTAACTCTGCAGCTCAGCTAAGCAACCTCCAGACACTGTTCCGATCTGCGGCAAAAGAGATTTCCTTTTATATCCTTCTTACTTTTTGCCGGGATGGACATGAAATATGTATTATATATTAATATATAATTAATATAATATATATTAAATTACATTTATAAAGGTCTTAAAAAAGTCTCAAAGTTAACTTTAGTAAGGAGCCATTCATCTGCGTAGGGGCGGGTCAAAGTTGTTAAAGTGATGTTTTTATGGCTGTGTAAGTCTTTAGGTAAGTCAATAACAGGCAAGAGTTAAATTATTCTAAGAACAAATATTGCAACTGTTTTTCCTTTTTCACAGACTATAAAAACCTGTGACATTATCTCTTTAAATACATTTTTAGGCCGACTTGAAATACAAAACAAAAAATAACAGGTTGACATAACAGATGGTCTCTAGTTCTGATGCTCTGGTATTTCTGTCACCCTATAATTGTTTTTCCATTAGAATGACGGCACATGTAGCCTGCATGTTGTTGACGTGACACTGTGTCAGGATGAACATTTTGAGGCTGGTCTATGATGTATGAAGACTTTAAAGATTAGTTTAGGGTCTGATCTGAAGGAGGGAAGATTATGGGCCCCGGTGATGATTGTGGCCAGCGTCGGGAAAGTTACTTTACAAACTTAATAAGCTACAGGTTATTAGTTACGCAGTTAAGGATGTAATGCGTAACCTAAATGTTTTTGCATTTATGTTTGATTACTTTTTGATTACTTTTCTAATGTTGTAATTTTTTAAAGGCAGCAGTTGACTTGTTTGGTTCGAGACAAGAGAACCAATCAAAAACAATGCTCAAAGTTGGAACTCATACAGCAAAATGTAGATGCAGATGTAGACAGACAGTTCCTGTGCCACCCTACGCTTGATGGTGTTGCACTCAAGTTTGTCCTGACAGCTTTGTTGGCCCTTTACATGTTCTGTGGTGATGACAAAGGGGTTATATTCAGATGTAAGCCTTTTCAATCACCAACATTTTGATGAGTAACTGTAATTAAACTACATTACAATGATATTTATTGGGTAACAGTTAGGGTGGTTACTCCTCAACACTGATCGAGGCATAGCAGCTCAGTTCTGTTTACTTCATTGTATTTGGCACTTTTGACTCTTGCAGACTTTCTGAACACAGTGTTTTCAAAAGTACTAACAGCATGTACTTGCCTGCCTCTGACTATAAATTAGTCACCTGTATATTGAGCCAGTGCCAGGTATTCAGAGAAAAACAAAAATATGCCAATGCAGGCTGCTCTCCTGCACTATGCTGAGCCTCTCCTGTTCTCCTTCAGGGTGCAGAGCATACAGCACCAGCTAGCACAGCTGGACAGTGAGAGCTGGTCAGGGCGGGCCGAGGCGGACCGAGACCGGGACTTCATGCAGCTCCTGCGTGAGAAAGAGGCCCTCCTGCAGGAGATCATCCTGGTCAGCAAGCAGCAGCACCCGCCGGAGACGCTGGTGCAGCTAGAGGAGGAGCGCAGCCGGTTGGAAGAGGAGGTGCAGAGGGCCCACAGCTCCCAGAGCCAGGGAGCCAATCAGAGGTCAGTATGATGACAGTCGGCGCTGTCGCAGGCAATGGACACAAATTTAGTTTGTGCACTTGTGTGCTGAGCTGTTTGGATCGCACCTGTTCCTAACAGATTTTTACTATAATTAATATCAGGGCTCATTATAAATACTGTAGGGTTAAGGTTTAACATAAACCTGTAGGATCACGAGCAGAAAGCACACAGAGACATTAGAACGTAAGACACAGAATCCACCCATACAGCCAAACGCACTCACATTTTATTATTTATTAATTATGAGCAGTACAAAATGCCAAAACATTCAAGCTGCTGCAGGTTAATAAATAACAGCAACAAGCATCATATTAGATATATACTTGCAACAATTATTCTGCAGATATTTTTATGACCAATTCTCCATTTTAGTTGCCAAAATGTTGTAGTGGTTGTACTTTTGGGTATTTTATGCCTTTGTTTTATGTGATGGTAAACTCAATATTTTTGGTTTTTGAATTGATGCTATACTTAATTAAAAGTAAGTGTGGGAAGTTATAACATACATTAGTCGGAAATATTACTTTAACATTTTCTAAACTAAATTCAGTGTGTAACAAAAATCAATAAATAAGGTAAATCGAAGTTTTATATCGCATATTAGGGAATACGGTATGCCAAAGGTGTTTGCAGCTTCAGGGGGAGCAGTTGAAAAGTGTGTGGCTTGAATGTAGATGGAGCATGTGTTACTCTGACTATAACACAAACTGAAATAGCTCTTAAAAACTCCGGGTTGTCCAGTAAGATGAACACACATTGCTGTCTGATATGAGTCCGCGGGCTGCTCTGTGATGCTGATTTTGTTTTCCAGGATAGTCCATCCATACTTTAATATCTCTGTCAAAGCTGAGCGCACACTTGTTTACAGTCGGCATGTAAAATCATGTGATGTGTAGTGTTTTACAGATTCTAGTCATAAGGCTTCAGATGCAGTTGTTGCGAGTCCTTTTTAAACATGTAACTGTTGTAAGTGATGGATGCTGACAATTCACAACAAACATAAGATCTAAAATGAGCTCCTCTGTTTGATAAAATGTACGCACCTTCCTATTCCCTCTATAGACCATACACTCCACACTGAATACACCTTTGTTTTATTTTCAGGCCATATTTCACTGCAAATAAACTGCCAGTCAGTGTACATGTTTTGGTACAAGACCTGACAACAGTTTACAGACAGTTACCGTGAGATTAGACAGATTATTCAGTGTTTTGGTTTATGGACTGACTGAGTCATTTACTTGTGCTCCTTTCTGATTGTCAAAGACTAAAATCTTCTCCAGTCAGTGAAAACACTCAGTATGTATGTTGTGTCCAGTTTTAGAATTTTTCAGCTAGTCTTTCAATGTGTGCTCACCTTAAGAGTGCCTTTAACTTTTTGACTTCATTTCTTTTGTGTCACTCCTGACAGGATCCTGCAGCAGGAGAAGAGGAACGTTCTGCTCAGGCAGCTGGAGGAAGCAACCCGCATCACCACCTACCTTCACTCCCAGCTGAAGAGGTGCGGCACGCACTCAGTCTTTACTTTTAGGTGGTCTTTAGTGCGTCTGTGTGTCATTTTTAACGTTCATCTCCTCTTTGTTTCACCAGCCTTTCAGCTAGCTCTTTGACAGTATCGTCCAGCAGCAGTCGTGGCTCTCTAGCCTCCAGTCGGGGCTCGCTGGCGTCCAGTCGAGGCTCCCTCAGCTCCATCAGTTTCAGCGACATCTACGGCCTTCCCCAATACGATCGCCACGAGGGGGCAGGAGAGCCGCTCGACCCCCACCTACGCTACCTGCTGCCCCCGGAGACAGTGTCCAGAGACTGTTCCATTTTCACCCCCGATCCCTTGACCCAGAGCAAAGCCAAACGCTCCCACGACACCCCGCAGTCCCTGGCCTCCCTCTCGTCCCGCTCCTCGCTCTCCTCTCTGTCCCCGCCCAGCTCTCCCATGGATACACCCTACCACTCTGCCCCTCAAGACTGCCCCCTCACCCAGATGACGGAGGAGTACATGGAGCAGGCGGGTCGTGGCCTGTTAGAGGGCCTGCGGGCTCAGTCGCAGACTCTGTCACACACCGCCATGTTGAGCGGCGAGGACACGGTCGGCCCTGCAGCTGTGCACCAACTGGACAACAAGAGTCACAGAGACAGCGGTGCACAGGGCGCGTTCACCTCCTCAGGCACGTAATCAGGGCCGATCCTCGTGGGTAAAAATGATATACATTGCCTCATGATTAATGTGTTGGATTAACTGGATGAATGCGTTCCTCTTTAGGAGTGACTTTGAGGGGGAACAGCGCCAACAGAAGTGGCAGGAGGGCCAGGAGGGTGTCTGCAGGTGTGTCTGAGGACGCTCTGGCCACAGACAGCGGCGTCTTCGAGGCCTGGGGCAGGAGGTAAGCCGAGGTCCAGCCTCATAATGCTGAAATGAAAACATAAGGGCAACTGCACCTCCTAGTGATGGAAAAGAAATCTGCTACAGCCCTTCCAGGCTTGGACGGACGTACAGACAGGTGACAGGTTCAGTCGGGTTGAGATCTGGTGACTGTGAAGGACATGACGCAAACAAACACCACTACAAAAACCACTACTGCCAGTTCAGAAAAAAATGCACATACTGTATATACGTCAGTCCATACAATGAATAAAATGTCCAAAGGGGGATTAAAGGTCAAAGATATAAGTCCAGACATTACAGCACAATACACTGTGATAGTGGTAGGTCCCAGGTTGAGACTTCTCCTTCTTAATGTGTTCAGTAAACGGTCCCCAAATGTTGAGAAACTTGTGGTGGGCATCAGACAGAGGGTATTTAATTTCTTCGAGGTACCACGAGGCACCAATTTGATTCAGTTCCCTATTCAATTTGATCCGATTCAGTATTATTTCAGTTGGACCCAAAGGCTTTCATTCGTTCATTCATTTTCCGTCACCACTCAATTATTGGAGGCTTGCGTGGGGGAATGGAGCCTGTCCCAGCTGACACTGGGTGAAGGCGGGGTACACCCAGGACAGGCCGCCTGGCTGAGTTCATCTCAAGGGGAACCCAAAGCAGTTTCATTTTACTTTACCCGTGTATGGTATTCGGGTCAAATTGCCCCGTTTCAAATTTTTCCAAAAGTAAAAAGGGTACAAGTATACATTTTTTCTACCTGAAACTCAATGGCCTTTAGCTTATTTTCTGTGATAAACATGTACAAAAATAAATAAACAAAAATTTGAGAACATGCTACTATACGTCACACATTTCCATCCTTCATATGGTCTTCAGGTCAGTTTGACACAGGGACACACAAACATGAACACACACACACACACAGATAATGTTACATTGTTCTAATCTATTGTTTGATGTCACTCTTTACCCTCTGTCATGTACAACGTTATTCCATAACGTTGTAAACATCAAACCTTTTCTCTCACTATACGCCTCGTATCTTCACATCAAGGGAGCGGGACAAAAGAAATAAAGAGATAAAGAGATATGACTCATGTTTGACCCGAGGTAAACCAGAGTATCTCAAAAGTAAAGACAACACAAGGGTTAACATGACCAACATGTGCCAATAAATGCTTCATTTAGTGCAAAGGTCAATGATGGCGCTAAAGCTGAAGCTTTACTCAAACTTGAAAAATTGATCTCTGCATTTTATTAGTCAACGTCGGATAATTTCAAAAGAAGACCGTCCGATTTCAAACCCAGCCCCAGTGATTCACATCATGTGAAACTCATCAAACCTTTCAACATAAAGAAACATAAAGTTATGTGTATTTGCTTGTTATGACTCTTCTGTTGACGGATGCAAACTGTGAAAGGCAGTTGCATTGTCACCCTCAAAGGGAACACTCCCGTTAGGTTTTTCCCTTAATTTGTATCAGATGTACAATCTGTATTTGAAGAGCAACCGAAGAACTGTAGCTTCTTAGACCTTCAAAAGTTCACTTTGAGAAGTCGTGTTGTAAATGTCACAGTCACAGAGAAATTGCTTAAAATGGCATTTGTTTTTTTCATAACTATGTGCTGCTCAGGCCACTTCAATACATTTAAGATGTTTTAGGAGATTCCACAACAAAAAGTGTTTGTTCAATGTGGAAAGCAGTTTGTTTATCCGTTGTTTTGTCCAACAGGGCAGAAGAGGCTGAGGAGATGTCTTACATCAAAGAGCTGACATCTGCGAGCGAGCCCACCCAGATCCAGCTCGGACTGTTGTGAGTAAACTGAGCGAACGCTGCATGTGGGTGGCGTGCTTGCATCCTGCTAGCATCTGACTCCATGTTCTCTGCGTTGTACTTTTCTCTTTACAGGTGGGAGTCCAGTTCTCAGTCTCTTCGACTGCATCTGTTGCAGCTTAAGAATCTGAACAGGTCCATTGTGAGAGATGGTTATAAAGTGTGAGTACAAGGCTCTGATAACCTTTATTTAACAAGGAAGTCCCTTGAGAATAAAATCTCTTTTTTGAGGGAGACCTGGCATGTCCAGACCTTTTATTTGTGTACTGGGCATTATGTTTTCCACTACCAGTTTTAATTAACTATATCATTTGTGAAATTAAAAAAAAAAGACTATATATTAGCACAAAACAATGCAGCGTGAACTAAATTGAAAATGAAATAGAATTGCAAGTAAAATCAGCTTTGTTTTTGTTTGCCCCTCTGATTTGAAACAGTTTGTACAATATTGGTCCTTTTATTTAAAAAAATGGTTTCATAATTCATATCACGCATGTTTCATCCTAACCTTTTCAGCTTCTGTAAATCAAGGCTTTTCTCCAATACAAGAAAAACCAACACTAAAACTGAATAAAAACTAAACTGAAACTAGTCAGTTGCTCAAAATGAAAATAAAAATGAAACTAAAACTAAACTGAAATTAAAAAACATACTCAAAGACTAAAGACTAACTCTGGAGCCACGACAAAACAGACCTTTTCTATCTGTAAAATCATTTTAAAACATGTCATTTTGTGTTTAATTTGTCTCTTTGTGCAGGTATGTGAAGGTGCATTTGATTCCACTGGACGCCGGCAGGGCCTGTGCGTTTTACTGTTGTACAGCGTTGGAACCGCAGTCCCAGATGAGTTTCAACGAAGGCTTCCGCATTCCTGTCCCTGCAAACGCCCTGGCGGTGTGCGCTCTGCAGCTGTCTGTCTGCTCCCTGGGACCTCAGGCTCAGGAGGAATTACTGGTGGGTCTGAAAGACTAACCAGGAGGCCACTAATCCACTTGTTATCTGTAAAGCCAGTGCCGGCTCGAGAAGTCAAACGGCGTGTGTGTGTTTGACTGCAGGGTAAAGCCCAGGTGAGCCTGGCAGATTGCGAGGGAGGCGCAGAGATGGTTTACCACTCGCTCCAAGTCCAGATGTTGAGCGGGACGGAGCTGCCGAGGCCTGAACAGAAGAGCCTGAGCCACCGCAGACAGCACGACGGTCAGGAAGACGAGCAAAGGCCCAGAGCCATGGTAACAAACACACATTTGTTCAGTAAATAACAGCGGTGTCGAGTAAACGTGTGACAGCACAGAAAGTGATCTCCAGGAATTTGCTGCAGGGAGGAAAAGAGAAAGATAGTGGCAGTTATTTAACCCTCCTAAGATGTGTTCTCCAGAGGTAGTGGACCTCAGTATCCTGTATTTCACAATAGAGAAGAAAAAAACCTTCTCTTGTGCTTTTTGAGTAAAATTCCAAAACAAATCCCAAAACATTAATTTTGCAATATTGCTCCAATACTTTTGCAATTTAATGCCAATTTGTGTTCTGTTCAAGCTTCACTTTTCCTTTAAAAAAAAAGGAAATCTCTCTGACTTTCTCTCAAAAGAACTGTAAAGAGAAAATTCCCTTATCCATTGTTCTAGATTTTGTCATCTCGATCGTCACTATGAGGTGGTCTTTCTTCTTC
>JAPQRN010000019.1:16523595-16540073 GCA_037367275.1 Coranthus polyacanthus | reverse complement strand
GTAAAGAGAAAATTCCCTTATCCATTGTTCTAGATTTTGTCATCTCGATCGTCACTATGAGGTGGTCTTTCTTCTTCTTGTCTTGATGTTCTGATGAAACTCAAAATTATCCTAATTTTTTAATCTCATTGTCATCAAACTTAAATAAAAAAACACAAAAAAAAAACTCATGAAACAAACAAAACTCATAAGGAATCTAGTTGTAGTCTTGTAAATAGTGACCCTGCAAGATTCACAACCTTTGCAAAATCTTATTTAAAATGATCTATGACTAAAAACGTACACATTGAGAAAGAGTCAGGCTTTAGTCTTTTCAAAGTCTTCTGGTGTATGGTGGGCATTACCCGCTAACACGTCATTAAAAAATATCATCCAGAGGAGATGCCAAAGAAAAAGTTATTTTGTTGCCTGTAACTGTTGTACCTTTAGGAGAAATTCCTCTTCATACTGTTGCTTAGCAGCATGTAGGTCACAGTGTGCAGGTGTGCGGCTCATTAAAGTGTAGAATTGACAAGAATGTGGCTCATAATCCAAACAAGCCTTCATACACCACCCATGGCTGTCAGAGCGTTGACAGTAGTGGTAGATGGCGTTTGATGGTTTGATGTTTGATTTTGCAGGACACTGTATGCAATCTGCTGTCACGCACCAACACCGCCACACATCTGGTGGAGAGGGACGGCGAGAAGAAGAGCGAGGAGCCGGGGGAGGCAGCATCTGAGAGGTGAGTTTAGTCACCATTTGTTTCCTTTTGATACTAAATTCACCTCCAGTATATTCACGGTGAAGTGACGAGGGTGTGTTCAACAGGAGCTGGCAGGCGGAGTCAGTGGACAGCGGCTGCAGCAACAGCACAGCATTTCCAGCTCTGTGCTCAGAGGGCCTGTGTGCAGAGGGCGCCTGCATCACCACCGGAGGGCGCTGTGAACAGACGACCAACAAACTGTCTGCAGTGAAGGTAAAGGTCTGCAGCAGCCACAGACAGCGTAACGCCTGTGTGGGACAGGCTCAGTTACAGTGTTGTTGAATCATCCACTGGTGCAGGTGGAGAAGGCGACCATGACAGAAGGTCTGTTCCCAGAGCCGGTTCGAGTCCGGCCCAAGGAGAGGGGAGCACGCTGGGGTCACGCCTCGCCATTCATGAGAGGCAGCACCATCGTTCGCTCCCAGACCTTTTCTCCTGGCGCTCGCAGTCAGTACGTCTGCAGGGTGAGTTATTCCCCGCACTAATAAAAGGAAAACATTTCCCAGGTCCACGTGCACAGTAGGAGTGGGAATCACAGAGTCACCGACCATACAATACTATCACGATAACGACCGCATCTCAAGGCGATCATCGTCCTTGTATGGTGACTCATTAGCATCTGTCTGCACTAAAGTGTTCAGTTTTAGTCTGTGTTAACCTGCAGAGTTTGACATGAAACGACGACTTCATGCAGTGAAGAATTGCCATAAGTCCATGAACTGCTGGTCCGATTTCTGAACTCTGATGTGCAGTGAGTCTGATTTAGACAGATGCTTTAGAGTTACGTTAGAGAGTAAAGGCATTTTTCATTCATTATAAATCTCCAGTCACACAAATCAGGTACAGTCAGGTAAATGTGGACCATTGCTCACTTTATCAGCTATTGTCAAAATATTGCAATAATATGGTCCAAAATGATGAAAGAGTTTCTTGTCAGATAACAACAACAAAAAGCCATTACAAAACCTAAGCCTCCAAATAAAACCAGAGAAAACTAGAGGGAAATATGGCAGCAACACACCAGCTCATTTAATGAAAGACACCTCTAGTAAATGTGTCCTTTGTGGTTTCTTTACTCATGACGGTGAGTGACTATGATAGATCCATATATCATTATTTTCCTCTTCTCCAGGTCCGGGTCGCAGGGGCAGCGGCCTAAACTGTGATCATTAAACTTTCAATTGACCCGAGGGTTGCATGTGTCCCGACCCGTGGGGGGTATTCCAAACGGATCACTAATGAACTATTACTGTAAACTCCATCTCAGCTGGACACAAGCAGGCTGCTTTGCTTTAACTCAGCTGTGTGTGTCTACGATAGATGGTAAGACGCTATCATGGGAGGTCCGACAGCAGAATATCCCTCTTGTAAATTTGGAATTACGGTGATAACATCCCGCATTCCGCATCCTCTGGAAAAACTGAAACTTTCAAAACACAGAAACTCTTTATTTCCTCCACGGGGAATACCGAGGAGGAGAGCTTCAGTTTTTCTGAGCTGTTGCATCAAGCGCCATGTTGGTCAAATTCTAAAGACGCTGCTCTGACGTCCCGTGTCCGTGAAGGCAGCATAGAGCTGCGCTACAAAGAGCTGACAGAAACATGCATAGAGTAAATTGGTACGTTTTAGGATGTGGCAAACCACATTCTTTTGCAAATAGGTAAAGGTTTCAACTCGTTTCATGGCGAATTTCTGTTCACTTGGTTTAAACAAACACCCCCAAGAGCACCCCAACGTCCCACTTCCAAACATATTGCTTCCAGCACCCGCTTTGATCTCTGAACGACCCCTGGGGGGCAGTACCGCCCCCATTGAGAAACACTACACCCGAGCAAGTAATATGATATGTTCCAATATGGATATCGTGTCCCATCCCTAGTGGGCAGTAGGTTGTTTCAGTGTCTAATCGACTGCTAGAATGTCTGTTTTGACCGTCTTGTTTTACCCCTTTTCCATCAAGGCAGTTTGAGACTGTGCCTCATCCTGAACCAGCTCCTCATACTTTCAAGGCAAAGAACCAGAAAAACTAGTTCCAGAGCACCACCAGCACTTTGCAGGCGTAGGACCAAGAAGGTCACCTTTCATGTCAGGAGTTGGAGATGGGATTAACGTGGCCAACAAGATCAGCTAAAGTCAGCTTCGTGACTGCCATTTTTAAAATACCCATAGTGTAGCATCCAGCAAATGAAAACTGAAAAAATACATTCTCTCGTAAATCATATTTGACGTCAAGCATTCTTTCACTCTGCCTTTCTCAGCTTCTATAAATCAAGGTTTTTCTCATAATACCTAAAGAAAATAAAAGTAGTCAATTCCTCAAAATAAAAGTACATTTGCACTTATAAAATGAACTCAAGCTAAACTGATAAAACTATACTAACTCTGTTGTCTAGTCTGCCTGGTCCAAAGAAGAAGGAAGAAACACAGAGGTTGGCGCTAGCGTTGGTGTAAAGCAGAGATGTATGCAGTGTTGTAATGACATGGATCGAGGAAAAGCACACTGGTTCTCATAAGGGTTGAATCAACTCTGCGTTGGTGGAATGGGGGTATTTCAAGTGTTTCTCTACCTAAATATTTGATCTTTTACCTTACAGTTATATCGAAGTGACAGCGACAGCTCGACTTTACCAAAGAAATCCCCTTTTGTCAGAAACACAGTGGAGAGAAGAACATTACGATATAAGCAGGTACAGTCTGGTTGTGAGTTCTCATGCATAAACATGTTCAAGGTGTATTCATCCGGTTTGTTCATCTGAGGTTTGTTTGCGTGCGCGATAACAGCAGTCGTACCGCTCCTCCCTGGTCGAGCAGCCGACGCGTACCTCTCTGGACCTGGAGCTGGATCTCCAGGCCTGCAGGACGCGTCAGAGGCAGCTGATGGAGGAGCTGAGCGCCCTGAGGGAGCTGAAGCTGCGTCTGGAGGAGCCTCAAGCCAGGGAGGCCACGGAGCTTCCCCACTGGGCCCTGAGGGACGAGCGCTTCCGCTGTCTGCTCAGAGAGGCCCAGAGACAGGTGAGACACGCTGCTGCGGGACGTCCTGATCACAAAGTCCCATGGGGTTTGAACTCCCACGGCAGTGACGGTGTTTTTGTTGTGCTACAGGCGAGCCAAAGCAAACAGGAGCAGCGGCAGGAGGAGGCGGCGGAGAGGAGGCTGAGGAAGGCTTCCAAAGAGGTTCTGCAGATGAGGGGGCAGAGCCAGAAGGAGCCCCTGCCCGTGCAGACGTTCAGGTTAGGATGGATGGGGAAATTGTGTTCTCAAAAAATCCCAAAGTCGCTTTCCTTATTGTGTATAACATCAGCACTGGAAAACTAGGATGAGCTATTACAGCAAATTTACATAAAAAACATGAGATTTAAGTCACAAGTGTATGCATGATTTTTTTTACATAAATTTGTGACTTTAATCTCAGAGAATAATTTCATTTTTTCCCGTAGATCTATCCACTTTGAACTGGAAATTGGATTTTTTTATTACTCCAAATTTACTTGGGAGTTCTTTCACGTAAATTTAAACTTAATGTCAATTTGTGACTTTTTTTCCTCATTAATTAGATTTTTTTTCAAGTACATTTTTGACTTTAGAATCTTAAAAAATGTCAGTTTTTTGTTTTGTGAATTTTTCCATATATTTGCCACCTTAATCTCTGACTTTTTTCTCATAAATGTTATTTTTTTTCTCATACATTTACCGCTTTAATCTCAGAGAATAATGAAATTTAAAATTTCACACTTTAATCTGCAAATTAGATTGTTTTTCCTCTCGAATTTATGACAATATAACCTCAAGTTTTTTCTTGTGAATTTGTGAGTTTTGTCCCATAAATTTACCACTGTAATGTCAGATGAAACCCCCCCCCGCCCAGTTTGTACATGTTTAGGAAAGCAGGCTTTTATTCTACAAAATAAAACAGGATGTACATTTTTTTGCTTTTTTTTCTGCAGAGAGAAGATGGCTTTTTTCACAAGACCAAGGTTCAACATACCTCCTTTGCCAGCTGATGATGTATGAGAGCGTGTCTCTGTATTATGTGACTAAACATGAAGTATTTGTCGAATTTTCTGAGCTCATGAAGTACAAAGACCTTTTCAATCGAGGACACAGGCAGGGTGACACACAGATGATGAAGATAAGAAGGTTTCACATTTTGAGAAGTGTTTGTGCGGCTATACTAAACATGAACACCCTAGACACAGTTATTTGACGACAGCGTGGCTGTTCATTTCCTTTTTGGGGAAGACGCCCTTCATATGAAAACTATCTCTTTACTTCTGTTGTTTGTGCTTAAAAAAGGCTGGAAGACGGGAACAAAAGTCGGTTTGGACAAATTCACTGTACTGTAACTTATTTTATAGTACTTTTCCTTGAAGGAAATTAAAAACGCTTCCTGCTTTTTAAGTGTATTTTGTAGCTTTGAACAAATAGCACTTCAGTGTTTTTACATACAGTAAAATGGAACTATTGTCTGATTTTTTGTTTCTGTTACCTAATTCTTAAGAGTTATTTACATAAAATGTCACTTTGTAATCCACTTTTATTACAAATGTCATTGTCTGTTGTTGTTGTGTTATTAAAATTAATATTATTTCATGTACTTTTCAATATATGGATGAATATATGAAACACTGTTTTCAGATTTTTTTTTTTTTTATGATGTCTGTATGAACATCTGCAGTGTTACCTCTTGTGAAGATAAAACCATTAAACCATATCTTGACACTTGTTGTCAGTCGCATGTGCGAAAGCGGTGAGTAAACATTGCAGATTTAATGACTCCTGAATCCTGAGATGAAGAGCTCGCCGTGTGCTGCTCACACAGACCTTTTCCTGAACGGTGTCACAATGTGACACGTGATTTATCTGTAACCACAGGCAGGTTTTGGTGACCCATTTGAGCGTAAACCTGACGATTCTTAGGAGGCCCTATACACCAGGGCAGGCAGCTGTGTCAGCGAGTTCTCTTCGTTCGACATCCTGTTTGAGCCTTTCCGCATAACCCACTAGAAGCTGAGGAGAGGCAAAATGTCACCGCGCCGGGGCTCTGCTTCTCTGCTCTCAGAGTGTGGAAACTTCGAAACACAATCAACTGTCGGTCCTGTGATAAAATAGCAGAGCACACCTAAACCTTCATATTCTCATGGCTCATTCCCAAACAGAAAAATGCAGCTCGCTATTTAAAAAATGCCCACACAGCCCTGCAGGTAAACCAGTCCCAGGCCTGTGCTTGTCTGTAGTTCACTCATAAATGGTAATTTATGCGTTTCCCAGCGGAGATGTTACTGTAGGTCCAAGTTTGTGGACTGTGACACAGTACCAGAGTATTTTTCATTAAGTAATTTCTGCTGCTTTTTAAGTTTTACAGTCAAACCACTAATAAGCTTTTACAAACTGAAAGACTGCAAAAGCAAAACCTTAGCAAAACACATTAGTGCATTTTATTTGTTGGTTTCAGTGGTTCTTTCTGTCTCAATTAGGTATGAAAACCAATTTGCAGAGACCATAAACTTAAAAGTGATCTGTCAGCTGCTTTTATTTCTCGGTTGTGAACAAGTATTGCGGGTTTAAAACAACAGCATCGCCGTCCAGTGAGTCCCTGCCTGTTTAAACCAACAACAACAACAAAAAAAAAAAAATCATGCAGAAGATTACAGTGTAATTATAATTTAATATGATGTTGCCTATTATAGGTTTACAGTAACAGTTTGACAGCTGTTCATGTTAGATTACTGTAATAAGAAGGGCAATATGGCTGAGGCAGTGTGCACCAGGGTTTAGCGGTCAATGTTTACATCTCATAACCGAAAGGCTCCACTCTGTAAATACACAGTCATCGCACTACTGTACGCCCCATTATAGAAAACATTGAGCTCTGTTAAAAAAAACAACAACAACAGAAGAATCAAATTCAAACAGCAATTCATTGTGATCCAAACACCTGTATGTCTCGGTTTCACCACAGACACTTTACTGTACAGAGAGATTATTAAACTTGCTACATTTTCCTAGGACAGTAGTTCACCTCAGCATCGCAGCAAGTCATATGTTAACGTACGGATCCCTAAAAAGAACGCTCGCTATCGGAGGACAGTGAAAGTTTTGGATTTCAGTCCAGTCTGTGTCTTCAGCTCAGAGTTTTCTATAAGGGGATGGAAACGATCGTCGGTAGCTCCCCAATCGGAGGTGGGTTGTATTTCTCCACCCTCATCAGCCGCCGCAGAATGTCATCCCGATCACGTGGCCATCCGTACACATGCGTGTTCTGAAGCCAGTTCGGCACGTGACACTTAGATGAGGAAAAAAAAAAAAAGCACAATGAGAGAATGATGATATTCATTCGAGTTTACTTGTCACGGGTCATAAAATTTACCTTTCTAGCCCCGGGGAACAAAATCGGAATGAACCTGAAATTCTTGCTCCCGTTCTGGATGAATTCATTCTGGAGCTGAATGATACACACAGAAATACGTCAACCCTACTGACGTTTGACAGATTTCAAAATGTGAGCGTTGGCGATCGCTGACCTGTTTATGTATGTAGACCGTGTTGAAGGTCCGCTCGTCATTTTCGAGGCCCGCAGGTGAGGCGGTCACTGTGTTGTAGTACTTCGGACTGATGATGATGATGATCAGGTACTCTTTCTGGGTAAGATGATAACACAACCATGTCTACAGCGCAGCATGTCAACGAGCTGTTTTCATTTTTTGTGCTACAACTAAACAGCTTTATGAAACATGTTCGCTCTTGCAGAAAGAAAAGTGCCCTCACGTTATAGGAGGGAGTGGGGGCTGGATTTACTTTGAAGTTTGAAGATGATGCAACACCTTTCCCATTTGGAGACTACACGTGCTTATTGTCTTCCCTGAATCTCTTGTACATGAAAGAAGACAAACAATTACAAATTCTGCAAAGAACTGCGTTCACCTCACTGAGGTACCGCTCCATGAAGTCGATCTTGCTTATGCTCCTGAACTGCTGCTCAAAAAGGTCGATCTGAAACACATAAAAGCATCAGCTCTCTTATCTGCACTTAAATTACACCCAGAAGGTAGATTGTATCGAAGGGTTTTTGTGCCAAAACTTTAAAGAAACGTGTACATACATGAGTGTCAAAGCCGTTGTGTCGCAGCAGAGCAACAAAGCTGATGATCTCCTTGACGTGCTTTTCGTTGTCTGCTTCATATGTGACAAAGACTCTCCCTGTAATCAAGAGCAATGAGTAAGTATTGAAGGAAGC
Source organism: Coranthus polyacanthus (assembly GCA_037367275.1). NCBI lineage: Eukaryota > Metazoa > Chordata > Actinopteri > Kurtiformes > Apogonidae > Coranthus > Coranthus polyacanthus. The sequence goes on along the minus strand of JAPQRN010000019.1, from coordinate 16,532,094 downwards.
GAACGGCGGCTTGGGTAATGATCTGAGGATGTGCAGATCTGGTGTCTGACACTTACTCTGCTCCAGAGATAGCGGCGTGCTGTACGGAGGCTGCTTCTCTTTGGCTGGAGCTTTGTGGCCACTGCATAGAGTCAAAGATTATTTTCAATCACAAACAGCCACATGAGCTACAGTATGTGTTCATCAGACATGTTCAGTGTGAAGCAAAACGCTGGACTCACATCTGTGCGTAAGCAGCTCCGGGAAGCCTGAAATCACCTGGATCTGAAGCAGGAGAGACAGAAGAAAGAAACATTTCACAGTGGTTACTGCTTGTGTATTTTCAAAACCAGCGCTACTAGAAAGAAGCCAAATATTCTTAAACATGAGCAAATTGTCATTGAGGTAAGTAAATATTACTTGGCTAGATTTTTCCAATATGTTTATTAGGAAAGACAATAGTGAACCTAATGGGGGGAAAAAAGCCCAAATGTTAAGCAAGTTCTGCTTATTACAAGCAACAGAAATCCAGGTATTTAAGACGGATGTAATATTCTTAAATTGAAAAGTTGTGCAAAGGGTCTCGCTCACTCACTTAAAATAAGGAAAAACAATCCTGTTCCTCTGCTGGGATATTACGCAAACAATTGTTTTATCTTGTTACTGGTTAAATGTAGGAATATATTATTAAGACAAAGTTAGACATTAAAATGGGATTACTTTTGTAATGAAAAACAGGCCTGACAAGATTATGTTTCTTTTTTGACTAATTTCCCAGAAACCCCTTCCCTTTTTATTGCAGTGGTTCAGTGTGTTCTTGTGTCTTGTCTGATAAAGACAGCAGCAGACTTACAGTGTGGCCCGAGTCCTGGGTGGTACTGAGGCCAGACGGGGGTTTTTGGCCCCCTGTTGTAGGCCTCTGCAGGGCACTGAGCGCAGCAGTGACCCTGTGGTGAGCACGAGTACGGAGACAAAGTATGGTGACACAGGTCAGCTGAAGGCGGGTTGGAGCGCAGGGACAGCGGCTGCTCCAGGGTGCTGATGCTGGTGCTGTGTCCACTAGGAAGTGACAGGAACTTGTACCCGGACTGGCAGCTATCTCCAGAACAGCAGGAGTAATCTTTTTGGCTCAGACATGATGGCAGGCTGTTGGGATTACCAACCGACCAGCTGCTAGCAAAGCTCGGGTGGAGCCAGGGGCCGTCGGCCTGGCTGTGGAACGGAGTCGGCTGGCTGTACCCAGGAGGCTGGTAGGAGCGGTAGCTCGGGCCAGGATGGGGGACAGCGTGGCCGTGCTTGAGCTCCTGCTCACTGCCTAACCTCAGTCTGCTGAACAGGGAGTCATCAGCGGAGGTGACGTGCTCTGGAAGGGAGCGATAGCCATCAGGGTTTGGGGTGGAGTGGACAACACTGGCATGTCGCTCCTGTGTGCTCATGGTTTCATCGTCCTCTTCAGGGGTGTTACGTTGGTTGTGTAGATACCCGCTCAGATGGCTGATGTGACTGTGAACATATACTGAATGCAGTCATTTCATTGACACGGGTGAATTTTGATGCAGACAAACGAGATCTGACAACTTGATGGAATGAAACTGCAGTTGGCACTAACTTTCCATACAGATGACTATCTTCTGTGGCTGTTTGATTATTAAAACTGTGTGGCAACTAAGCGTAGCAGCCTATTTTTTTGTTGGGCTCACCTAAACGGTGCCGAAGTCGAACAGATAGAAGTGGGTAGCATCACTGGGCCTCTTCCTCCGGACATCCATGTGTCTCTGGTTTAAGCTCCACCTGAAATTCTGTCCAAAAGTGTCATTTTAAACAATGAGAGGAGTTTGTAAATACATTTTTCTTTTTCATAAGCGCTCAGTCATTTCCCCTCTCGCTGGTATCCTCTTAATTTGCATGACAGCTCATGCAGAACATGACAAAGTGTCTCCCACACAGGGGACTTTTCTCTAAACGTTTGGTGACCAATACTATAGAGACGAACTCACAACACATGTGGGAATAAGGAAACGATGTTTATCGATGACAGAAACAAGACTGATGAAAAATCTAACCACAAAACTTCCAACAGATTAAACCTGTCTCTGGATTTCTGAGTAATTACATATCTGATAAAAGATAATACACAACTATCATTGTGTTTTAATGACAGTTCGCACATGTAAAGGCCTGTAATTACCGATGTGTTTACGTTGTAATAATTAGAAATAAAGGGATGAGAGACTTTATGGAAAGTATATCTAGCCTACTTTAAAAAAAAAAAAAAAAAAAAACACTTCCCCACAACACGCTTTCTCCGCCTTGAACCCAGTGATTTAATATGGATTTAGGTCTGTTTAAGTCGGTATAGGTGGGTTTATCTACCAACACACCTCTGGTTGTTCCTGTAAACGTAAATAAAAGCCGCTCTGTGGTCGCGCACACAAGCTGCTGTTTGCAGTTTCCACCGTTTGACCCAAATGTGCCTCCGACACTCTTTTATTTCACCGACTTCGTGCACTTTGACACAGAAAGGAAACTTCCGACCACTAGCTGGATAATTAATACAAGTATCTCGTCTCAAAACCCCCGTTTTACTGGCATTAAACCGGTTTCTAAGCTGCGTGATTGTTCTAATTGATAATGACCCGCAATTAAGAAAAACACTTTTAAATAACGACTTCAAGCCTCACCCGTGTTCCAACGTTGAGCTAAAAGAAACCCCCAAAAACACCAGAAGCCTTCAGAATGTAGCCTGTGATACAATGTCGCAAAGCTGTGTCACATTTAATAACTTCACGTAACTTACCGTCCGCTGCGTCAAGTTCACAAATCTCCGACGGGTACCTGAAGCCTCCGCGTCGCCAAACGTACCTTCAGTAGAAAACACGCACACACAAAAAAAACACACACACACGCACACAGGCGACGACCTTTAGGCAGACAGAAACGTGTAATTGTCCCTTTTTTGTCGTCTTTTCCAGCACAGGTGGAAAAAATATTGACGACGGGGCTTAGTTGGTTCTTGTAGTTCGCCGCCGAGCAGCGCCGCCCCACGCAGATGCTCCACCTTTAAACCACCGTGTGTGTGTGTCTGTGTGCGCGTGTGTGAAGGCAGACGCCAGATATACAGCGGGTTTGTGAGACGCTGAATTCATTACACAAACCCTGACTGTGTTACTACACGACCGAGTGTAGTGTAGTCCAGCATGTGTCAACACAAAACCCTCAACAGAGCAGCTCGGGCAGGAGACGTTTGTTTATTTGCATTTTCATCAGTCTTCACACGGTTGGAAACTGAACCGTAGCGCATTTTAGATTCATTGGAGCTCGACAGAAAAAAATACGTTAAAAGTAATTGAGGTGGGTGTTATCCGAGCAGATGCAGGAAGTGTGCAGTGTGGACTCTGCGCTGTTTGGAGAAGCAGGACTCCAGCCAGGCCTTCTGAACAGGTACGGCCTGAGCGTAATGTCCCACCAGATCCTGCAGCTCCTGCCTCACAAGAAACACAGCAAAGTGACAAATGGCGCTTGCAAATATTTCCTTATGAAAAAACAGAAATGTCACTGAAGGATGAATATCAGGGGGGGGTGGGGGGTGGGGTGTATACAGCTGTAGGTCAGAGGTCACATGACTTTCAGTGAAACTCATATGAATGATACTAACCCGTGAGTGAACGCTGGTCTCCACCTCTGCAACTATGTGGGTGACCTGTGGACTCATGATCTCCTCCTCGTCTCCGTCATAAGTGCGCTGCAGCTAAGGAGCGGTCATGCTGTCATTCACATGCCATTTGAACATAAAACAGTGATACAAAAATAAGTAGATATATACGGTATGCTGCCACGTGCAGCGGTAGGTTTTATGTAGGAATATGATTAGAGTGAGTTTGGTTAAACTACATCCTGCGTTTTGGTAAGTGACAAGAACCCTAACAAATGCATGACATCTGTTCATGTGTCGGTCCCGTGTTTGTGAGGTTACAGCAACCTCAAACTTTGACAAATGAATGTTTGTGTCAAATTTGAAGAAATAATCTGGAGAAATAATGGTTGTTCATACTCATTTCTTTTGCCCTTGACCCTCCATCCCGTCAGCAGTCGTGTGAAAACTCCTGGGTTTTAGTATCACTACATTTACGCCACTTTATCTTGAACATATCCCAGACAGTAAAATGGTCTTGTACTCTACTTTCTAAATATTGTTAAACGTATACATGCTCTGGAACAGACGACCTACTCTTGGCAGCTCCTAAAGAACTGAGAGAAGTGAGACAGACCGGTCATAATTATTGGATGTTAGATTTATGTGATATTGGACCCGCAGGCACCCGGTTGTGAAAATTAAAGGATATGTGGTAAGGTAGCGTGCCAGCTTCTTCCTCTCCGATGCAGGCAGGTTGTAGAAGAACACGTGGACTCCCTTCATGAAGCTGGGGAGCTCTGGAGGAGCTCTGCGGCTCTGGGGAAGAGCCGAGGGGCCGGGGGTTTCTGCCTCGTCTTCGTCACTCGGCCCGTCTCTGGTCTGTGGTTCAGGGGGGGGTGTTGACGCCGAGGTGGCAGGAGGGGACGTCTGAGGCGGAGCTGCGTTCTTGACAGTTCTGCTGTGATAGTATCTGTCGTTTGAGTTAAGGAAAAACGGCAACATTTTCTGTTCACAGAGAAAGAGTCCCAGAAATGTCACATTCTAGGTTTGTATGTATGTTGAAAACTGATGAAGATACATGAACGTGGCGATGCCTCTGGAAGCCAGGTGTTTCCTGATGAGTCTCTCTGTGCCGTACCAGTTGAAGCCTTTGGTGGCGTGGCCAATGCGCGGGAGATGCACACTTGCTTTGTGAGGAAAAAGGTGAAACACAAATACGTATAAGGCACAAGAACTGCTAGAGAAGGAGAGCTATAATCTCCTGCGTCTCCTATGTTTAGACTCAGCTCAAGCTGAACCGAGGGTGGGTCGACTGTCACGGAAGAGATTCACGTTTTTTCACCCCAAATATAAAACCACATGTAAGCTGAACGAGAGGCGAGAGTTTTTTCTACTCTCAAACTTGAGGTAAATCACATTCTCCTAACATCGTATCGTTCTACAGTAATTGTGCTCAGAAGAATTTGTTTTGCACATGTGACACCTACGCAGCACACGGCGCATCCTGCATATCTTGTCAGTCAAGTCTAACAATTATTGCTTTCATCATGTTTTTTGAACAGCTACAAGCCTCTCCTCTGTTTCTTCCTTCACAAGGGCTTTATTATCGGCAACTTATGAGGTGCTCGTTTTAGGGCTGTCTTGAAATAAAAAGGTTGTGGAATTTAAAAATGAAAACAAATAATCTAAAAAAAATTTTTTTAGATTATCTCACATAAATATACAAGCTTTTTAAATGCTTAACTTGCATAAACAAAGCCAGCTTTCTCACTACTTTTTTCTGAACACTAACGGTGATTCCTGAAGCACCATCTCTGAAACAATTAACACTTGTAGTCAATGCATTTAATGAGTGTCAAACGTTGTCCGCTTTACACTCAGTGTGTAACTTAATAACACACCTCAAGTAAAACTGTAAACATCGAGTGCACGTGATGTGGATGAAGATGTGTGGCCAGATCTGGCCTCATTTCTACTGTTCTTTTTTCCGACCACAAATGTTCTTGTTTTCTCCCACTGTGCTTTTGTTGTTTAAGGAGTGTTTGAACATTTTGAGGAAAAAAAAGTCCCCTTATTTGTATTAATTGTATTAATAATGTGCTATGTTTACAATATACATTTGGATACCTGTATGCATGTGTTTACGACATGACGAAACTTTATTGCAAACTGACCTGTGCACAGAAAAAGCAAATGCTTTTTTTTTTTTTTTTAATTTATAATAGTGTGTGGTTGGTGCTTTGTGTGCTTACTCAAATCATGTTTTGTGTGTACTGCATTGATGCAAAAACACAATTTTTAAAAGACGAGTATTACAGGAATTGCTTGGTTTTGCAAGAGATATATGATGTTTTGCTGGTTTGGTGTAAGGTTTTGTGGTTAGTTCTAGCCAATAGTTGCAAAGATAGTGCCTAAACAAGCAGAAAACCAGATGGTAAACTTGATTTAGGTGCTTTACAGTACCCTTATTTCTTTTGGCTGCAGCATAAATCTTCTTTAACCCTTCATCCAGCGCAGTCAGAAAGATCCCAGATAAGTTGTTTGCTTTATCTCTCTGCTGTGCCACTATGAGGGCCAACTGAGGTAAGAGGAAGAAGATGGAAACAGGTTACATTTTTATCTCACCGTCGCAGCTTTATCTTTTGCCATTCTGCTACAGCTTCTCCGTTCTGTCACCACACAATCACCCAAACCAGGTATATCACACTTTTGATCACTACTACTGCGATGAAACTTAACTTAAGCAGTATTTTAATTTCTCTGTATTGAGATAGAGCCAACCTGATCCTGGCCTTCCAGTCTGGACTGTCTGTCATCGATGGGAAAAAGCAGCACATTTCCGAGGTCCAAGTCTGAAACCAATGAGGAACGCTTTCAAAACAGTAACTTATGGAGCAGACTCTCAACAGTGTCTCAAAGGATTAGTCAGAAAAATGTTTCTAATGATGGCCAATCTTACCTTTCATTTTGCCAGCCAGCTCATACTTCTTCCTGGGTTCATCTGATCTCACCTCTAGAGCTGTGAACAGGCCCCCTCTGCCCCACCGGCCAGAGTCATCTACACAAAACAACATTCATATACTTTTTAAATATGACTTTTCTGTTTTAAAAAAATGTCGCAACAAAGGCACGCTGCTGATTTACAGTCCATACCAACACAGTGGACGATGATAGCGTTTCCCTGAGCGGCATGAGGATGAGTCACATCCCCCAGAACGTAGTGGATATCTGTGCCGTCAGAGTCTGTGGAGCATATGCTGCTCTCATCCTCCTCATCCTCATCCTCCCCACTGTCCACAGACAGTAAGCACAGTGATCTGTAACCACACGACTCCCACCATGCCATTCTGTGTGACAGACAAACACGAACTGGTAAATAAAAACTGTTTGTGTGGTTCTGAAAAAGATACCATCCTTGTTAGGCTAATCTTTACTTTTTCTTGTATTTCTGCTCCTGCTGTTTCTTCTTCATGTCCTCCTGAATCTTGGCTCTTTTTGCTGCCGCCTCCTCCCTCCGCTGGCGTCTGAGCTCCAACTCAGCCTCGGTAAGAGGTTTCCTCTTCCTCGTGGGAATCCCAAGTGATATTGACAATGAAACCTGAAAGTGAAAATATTTCTGTTACAGCTCCATAGTTATTCAACTTTAATCACCGTTTCTAGGATTATTATTTCTAGGGATGCACTGATTGTGAAATTCTGGGTCGATACTGATACCAATTTCTAAAACAACAATTTGCCAGCTGGAATTGAAACTGAATCTCTGATTGCTAGTCTATCAAAACTCGGGTTTATGCTGGTTTGTAGTTTGTATGATGTGTGATTGTGCAGCAGATAAAAATATTAGTGGCAAAAATTTCCAGTGTAAAATATCCGACATAGTCTTACATTCTTAGTAGCACATTAAATATTGTAATATTGTGTCACCTATAAAATGTCGCCAAAACAACTTAAGCATAAACTCATAGGCCTTAAGATTAGTTTTGTGTCCGCTGTTACCCATGAGACATTCACAGAGTGTTGGTCAGGTGACCCTAAGTGTTGCACCGTAACATAAATATATATAAATATAATACATCAATGCACACTCTTTGTGTGAGTCACAGGCAAAACGAGAGTGAGCTTTGATTTTGGAATCATGTTATGTCTTTAGTTTTTGGGCCCAGCACAGCGTTGTAAAACACAGTTTGCGTAATATGGGTAAGTTCACATCTTCAGACTATAGAGAGATAAAGTTACTAAGCAACTGCCAGCTGGTGCTGGTAAAATAAATGCTGACAGGGTCATCGAATGTCACCGAGTGGTTAACGTTAGGTCTATAAGCTCTGATCACTCATCTTTTCTTTTTTTGACTCATTTATATAGTTTCTCTGTCACTCAGTCTGCTATTTTAATCTCACTTGTCAGCTTCGTCAAGACGTAAATGACAGGAAAGGACAAATAACAGAAACTCTCAAAACCAAACAGCCAATAAGCTAGAGTCATTTCCTTTTCACTGCTAATTTCATTTTAAAAAATACAAACAATGACCCATTTCTGTGTTAAAGGGCTATGCACACCGTGTGCTGCGGCTACAAGTGGCTGCACTTCGGGTCGACTCTGCATATTAAAACCTATGTCCGGTAGTTGTTTGCATATTAGGTCTATTTTTTTTTGGTTCTGAAAACAGTGTCTATCAAACCCGCTTGTGGAACAAACAGCTGGTTTGCTTGTTAACGAACTGTATTGTGTTTCAATTACGGTGGAAACGCGACATGGAGCAGACACACAATTAGATAAAAAGTCAATTCTAAATGTCAAAAATTCACCACATCTTGGTGGGCATAGCTAACATTTCACACATCACCTTACTTTAATTAACTCTCTGTTTCTAGTTTCTACCTGCGCGT
>JAPQRN010000019.1:16498641-16513179 GCA_037367275.1 Coranthus polyacanthus | reverse complement strand
TGTGTGTGTGTGTGGACTGGATAAATGATAAAAGTTGATATGTAGGTGAATACTATTTGAAAACAATACAGAACGCCTGAAAGCCTGTTAGATTTTGAATTGTCACCTGGTATCTGCATGATATGCTTTTCTTCATATCAATAAAGGCATTTCCACCGTAAAAGGACATAAAACGGCGCATTAAAAAAAAAAAAATCACCAGAATGTAGGGAATGAAGTGTTTGATGCTGGATATGTTGTGGGGGAGGAACCTCAGACCCCCCCCCCCCTGCTTAGTGTCCACCCTCTGTTCAACAGAAACCTACACCCATAGCAGAGAAGGACACGATGCAAGAAAACATAAGCGCAAACAGGAGCAGGAGTGAAGTGTATACTGGAGTGTGGACAAGGCAGAAGATGTAAGGTCAGCTGCTGATGTGGAAAATCCGCCACGCTACAACAAACCTCCAGAAGATGGCAGTAGTGCAACATTTAGGATGCAAGCTACTGCTAAAAGCCAACGAGGAAGAAGAAGAACTTGCAGCCTTCCAGCAGTCATTCTACAGCTTGACCAAATGATTAAAAGATACAGTAATGACAGCTGACTCGGAGTTAAACGGCGTCTCGTCGCCAGGTGCTGGAATAATGATAGCAGTGGTGTCAAGTTTTATCAACGGGTCGACATTTGTGCTTCAAAAAAAGGGGATATTACGCTCCCGCGACAGAGGTAGACTAAACAGCAGATAAGTAAACTGCTATAAGTTTTCCTTAAATGATACTCGGGCGGGCAGCGTATGTACCCGACAGCATACATTGGAGTAATTCCTCGGAGAGCAAATAAACTGAACTCTTTGAATTTCCCACAGGAGGCTCGTATCTCGCAGATGCCGTGTGGTGGAGCGGTACAGTGGCCAGTGAGTACAGTGCCATCTACCGGCGAAGTCTGGTTTTACAATCAAATTAGACAACATACAACCCCGCGTTTTGGGCCCTTCATTAAAAAAAAAAAGAACTGCATTTCGCGTGAATGTTTGTTGCCGTGTGTACTGACACCTGTTTATGAATCCCGTCAAGTGATTGTAGGTCAGATTGGGAATTTCCTGGCCTACAACGTGGCCCCTGCGGTGATAGTCACCCCACTGGGAGCACTTGGAGTTTTATTTGGGTGAGGCTCAAACAGTTTTCTTTTATTATTATTGTTATCCTTCTAGCCTGAAGTTTTGTGATATGGTTGGCCATGTGTGTCTTGAAAAAACAAAGCTGATTTTTTTTTTTTTGTGCGATATAGGGCTGTGTTGGCTTCATGGATCCTGGGAGAGCATTTAAATATCCTGGGGAAGCTTGGCTGTGCTTTATGCTGCTGCGGCTCTGTTGTGCTCATCATCCACGCACCTAAAGCAGAGGCTGTAACTTCAAGACCGGAGCTAGAAGAGAGGCTATCAGACCCAGGTGACAGTCAAGTTTGTATGCTTTTATATCCTTTACTTTTCTTCTAGTAACTGATCTAAAAACAGACGGTAGTGGGACAGTAATTAGTCAGAGTGCAGTACCCAAAGAAAGAAAATACTTTATTTAAGCTATAACTCCTGTTAAACATTCTTTCCTACATTTTCTGGATAGTTGTTGCTCACTTTTAAAGACTAAGGCTCATTAAAACATCCTTTCTCATCCTGCAGTGTTTCTCCTTTACGCCATGTTGGTGGTCCTGCTGCTGACGGTCCTGATTGTGTGGATTTCTCCAGCTCACGGCACATCAAACATCATGGTGTACGTAGCTATATGTTCTCTCCTGGGAAGCTTCACTGTTCCAAGCAGCAAAGGACTCGGCCTGGTCGCACAAGATGCCTTTGGTGAAGGGCCATCGAGCAGCAGAGCTCTGGCCCTCTTTCTAGGTTTGCTGGGAACGCTGGCCGTCAGCATCCTCATACAGTTCTTCTTTATTAACAAAGCCTTGGAGTCGTTCAGCTCCAACATGTTTGAAGCCATATACTATGTGACCTTCACGACCACTGTAATTCTGGCCTCTGCCATTCTCTTCAAGGAGTGGACTGCACTAACTGTCAGCGACAGCCTCGCCATGCTTTGTGGTCTGACAACAGTGTGCATCGGGGTCGTCTTACTCCGCATTTCCCAGGAGGCCGTGCTCACATGGAAGCAGAAGGCAACGAAAAAGAAAAATTAAATGCCTTCATCAGTTTGGAGTTTTGTGCCATTCTGCATTTATTATTAACATAAAATCTAAACTTGATGTAAACTCCAGTTTGAATAACCAAATTTCTAATATTTTTTTACTTGAATTGACTTGCAGTTTTTTGTGGAACAATTCTTAGTTACCGTGTAGCCCACTAAGAACAAGCAAGTACGTATAATGTGCATGTGTAATATAGTTTTATGTCAGTCTCTTTATATGATCATTCCCTCTCTGGCTGCAGCTCTCATTATAATGACAACTGCAGCGTGATGCTTAACTGTGCTTTTAAATAAACTCATATACAGCCTGGGGACTAGGATCAGTTAACAAACACTTTATGTCGTTTAACTTCATGTTTATGCTCAGAGACATACAAAACATTGTCGGCTGGTTAGATGGGTAACGGCAGATAATTCTGTTTACAGCTTCATGTTTCCCTCAAGGCCTTAAAAGTTCTCCCAAGGTATCACCTACACTTTAACTTATTCATTGTGCCTGTGAATTATTCAGTGTAATTTCAGCACCGCTATCCTTAGTGCAGGAGCTTTAAAAAAAAGATGAGTAGCAACAAAGCTGTACGCCGTTTTATTATTGTATTTATTTTTGCCATCATTTGTAATTTCAAATAAATTAAATGAACTCCATTATTGAAAAGAAATATTTCTACTTATTTCTATGTTTATATGTGACAGATACGTGGTGTGATTGTGATATATGGCGGACTAACCAAAGATAAAAACTAAAGGATGAAACACAGTATTTTCCAGTCAAACGTTACGTTAACCAAGCCTGATTTCAAATTACAGTCATTCAAACTGGTTAAAAGTGAGCAGCCCTTGAAAGATAGTTCCCGTATTTGTCCACCACTGTAACTTGTTGTACATTTCTGCTGAATGTTTATGTTTTTTTGGGGGGTGAAACTATCCCAAATACAGTTTTCAGCATTTTTCTCTATATTAGTTTGTCATTTGTTGCCATAAAATGACATGACTAATAATGCGAAAGGAAACATTTTGGTAGTTGTACCAGCTAAAATAGATGTGTTTTATAATCTAATAGGTTTTAGGAGCTATTAGATTAAAATACAACTTTAATGATTCATTTCTTTAGCCTGAATGATCACTAGTAGTAAAACTTGCGACCTATAAAGTTACATCATGCATTTTGAATGTCTTACACAACTGGCTCTTATTTTTTATTTATATTATATTTTATATTATATTATACTTTATATTAATACTAGTTGTAACCTTTTATATTGTCAGATCTTTTACTTCAAAGTAGCAACACCACAGTGTAACTGAAAACCTTACTAAAGTAAAAGTACAGAAGTATTCATATCAAAATATACTTCAATTACCAAAAGTGAGAGTGCAGAATGGGCGATAATAATGTATTTTACCAGATTGCAGATTTTATTTATTTATTTTAGATTTGATATTAATGTGAATCTGCAAAGCAACTAATGTTATCAAATAAATGTAGTGAAGTAAAAAGCAGACTTCGGTATTAGCCTCTGAGAGGTAGTGGAATAGAAGTATAAAGTAGCGGAAAATTAAAACACTCAAAAATAAAGTACGGGTACTTAGTCAAATTAAGTTCAGTGCGTGCTTGAGTAAACGTCCTGAACACCGTAAGACGTGGTGTGGGTGTGTTGTGCGTGGTGGACTTCAGCCGGTGGAGGGCACACAGTTCAGCGGTCACATCCTCGGCGAGAAGCAGAAGAAGAGTCTCACGGTGCGGCAGTCGTCAAGCGGTGTCGGTGCTGGCTCAATGTGGAGAGAGAGAGCACTATGTGATGGTTAGCCGCGGCTCCAGGAAGCAGGCTAGCTGTTAGCCAAACTCTAGTCTTCTTGTTGGGGATCCGGATTACTCCCGGACAGGTATTTCATTCACATTTTGACTTCTCAAGCACGCAATAAAACCGATGTTGAGATTCTCGTTTTAACGCCAACTATCACAACCTCGCTCGCCAGTCAAGTGAAGCTAACGGTCGCGCTAATGTCAGCTAACGTGGCTAACGAGGGGACGTAGCGCCAGTTAAACGCTCGTCCGAGAAACCAAATGTAACGCGGTACGGTATTCTGGGGGTACTGTCCGGGGAAAGTGTACAGACAATTAAGGACGTGGTAAATATCAAACCGAGCCAAGCGTGGAGCAACATTGGCTTTATGCTAGCTGGTTAATAAGCTGCGCCTAGCGTGACCAAGTTAACACCAGGTAACCTCAGCGGCGTGTTACTTCCTGAATTCCTGCTTTCAAATAAAAGTATTTACATAGCAGGAGACACTGACATCGCTCAGTTGCTCAAGAGATCGTATGTAGCTACACCACCCAGATTGCTAACTTGGCTCCTTGACAGTCCGCGTATTTGTATGGGACCTGACGGGTGAAACTAGTTTTAAATATCCGAAATGTGCTGCTCCCGTAATGGATTCTTCCCATACTTCTAATCATGGTGGTTTAGATTGCAGTGTCGATTGTGGGAACGGTAGGTTTACTGCTTAAAAGCTTACTTTGTGACCTCTTCTCTCCTGCTTGTTTACGCCTTCTCGTGTTTGCTGTCTTCAGGTGTCTGGGCTGGCCACAACTGTGCTTTTGGTCAGCTTCTGCACTGTTTGGTTGTAAATGTGACAGACTACACCAACACATCCAGCCTCACTATGGGTCAGGACAGGGGGAAGTATGATTTTTACATCGGTCTGGGCTTGGCCATCAGCTCCAGCATCTTCATCGGAGGCAGTTTTATCCTCAAGAAGAAAGGACTGCTGCGGCTGGCGAGGAAGGGATCGATGCGAGCAGGTAGTGTGACCTTTCTGAGCATTGAACACTTTTAACCAGCAATTTAAAAAAAATAAATAAAATAAATGCAAAACACACTGACCCATCTGTTGTCAGGTGAGTTAGGGCACTCCCAGTTTTAGTTGTGCAACACTGTAAGTCAGCAAAGAAGTCAAACCAGTCAGCTTTAGCGCACCTTGCCTAATTCTCATCTATGCAGGTGTGTGTGTGTGTGTGTTTTTGTGTACGTGTGTGAGTCATCTGCACATACTTTACACTTTGGTAATCATTAACTTCATTGTTTTGCTCGACCTTCAGCTCAGGTTGAGTGCCGCTGCTTGAATTGTAATTAAAAATGATTACGTGATTCGGGTTTTGTTTCCATACAATTTTATGTTGTGAATGTATCACGTGTTCTAAAATCTTCTTTTTGCTCTTCAGGCCAGGGTGGTCATGCGTATCTGAAAGAATGGCTTTGGTGGGCTGGTTTACTTTCAAGTAAGTAATGCCATCTTGTGTTTTAAAAAAAACAAAAAAACAAACCTACATCCAAATAAGTTTTTACTTGCAAATGACCAAACCTGTGTTGCTGGTTGGACATTCTTGTACTTAATACTGGTTACACCACACCACAGACACTATTTCAGTGTTTAGCTCTGTTTGCTTTCATTAGAGCATTGTAATCCCCTCCGTTTATTTCAGTAAACATTACATGTCACAATCCTTCACAGTGGGAGCTGGGGAAGCAGCCAATTTCGCAGCTTATGCCTTCGCTCCTGCTACTCTAGTCACCCCACTGGGAGCCCTCAGCGTGCTCGTCAGGTATAGATGACTCACTGACACTTTCATTTTCCAGTTCATTACATGTACTGTTTAATGTTGTGCTTAAAGGATTTGTGACAAACTGTCGTTGTCATCGCAGTGCGGTGTTATCGTCGTACTTCCTGACAGAGAGGTTAAACCTGCATGGGAAGCTCGGCTGCCTGCTCAGCATCCTGGGCTCCACCACCATGGTCATTCACGCTCCACAAGAGGAGGAGATCAGCAGTCTCGAGGACATGGCCAAGAAGCTGGTTGACCCAGGTACAGAAAGACCAGATTTAATTCTTCAGGGTTTCTGCGGGTCCTTAAAAAGACAAAAATCACCCCTACTCTGAGTCTAACGCCACTGCATGATTTTGGAAAGTGTTGAAAAGGGGGAGCTGAGGTGTGGAGGTGGATGTGTGAGACAGTGGTTGCTGGTAACATCCCCAGGGTCTGAAAGGGTTAGTTTTTTTTTTGTTTTTTTTTGTACTGCTGTGCCACCTAAAAACAATTAACATCAGTTTAAGCGTAGGCTGCACCATATTAAGAATGTTTTCACCAGCAGTCGCAACCTTTTCCAACAGGAAACTGAAGCTCTGAAGTACTCTCCAAAGACCTTGGAAAAAAAAACATAATTTTAACTTGCAGAACCTCCCGATCAGTTTTTTAAATGTATTTAACCTTTATTTAACCAAGAAAGAACTCAGATTAAAAATCTTTTTCAAGAGCGCCCTGGACATAGTTAGTTTGTATTATTATGTACCTTTGGTGTTTTAACATATTAGTTCAGATCCAGAATATCAAACTGTCTGAGGAGTCTGGTGATATATTGAGCCATTTTCTCCCACAAAATTACAGGTTTTTAAAATAAGAATTTACACCAGCTTTGATGTGTTTGTGTTTACAGTTCACAAAACATGTTTTAGTGTGCAGTGCCTCTCTAAATACGTTGATTGGATTATGAAGATAACATTACTTTTATAAAATTGCATTAACTTTAAATGTGTTTTAGGGAAATATTTATCAGTCTCACAATGTGGTGTGTGTCCGTGGTGTCTCCTCGTCAAAGCATAGCTACCTCTAGAAGCAATAAGTTAAACTTGATTGTGTTAAGATCGCTTTCATTTAATATAGGTAAGTGTTTATTGGATTCATCATGGTCTTAAAAAGTCTTAAATTTAACTTGTTGCATTCTGCACAACTCCACCTTATAGTAGATAAACTAAAGCTTTTTATCAGAGTGGTTCTTCCTGTTTCTTTCCAGTTTGTTTGATTTCTTCTAACTCATGTAATATTTAATCTTAACACCCTCTTCCCATCTTTCCCCAGGGTTTTTTGTCTTTGCCACTCTCGTCATCATTGTGGCCCTCATCTTCATATTCGTTGTGGGTCCCCGCCACGGTCAGACCAATATCCTCGTGTACATCACCATCTGCTCAGTGATCGGGGCCCTATCGGTGTCCTGTGTCAAAGGACTGGGCATCGCCATCAAGGAAGCGATTGCTGGGAAAAGCGTCGTGAAAAACCCGCTGGCATGGATCTTGCTTTTGGGCCTCGTGGCCTGCGTTAGCACACAGATAAATTACCTGAACAAGGCTCTGGACATATTCAACACATCTCTGGTGACTCCCATCTACTACGTGTTCTTCACCACATCTGTGCTCACCTGCTCTGCCATCCTCTTCAAGGAGTGGGAACACATGGGCACGGACGACGTGATCGGTACCCTCAGTGGCTTCCTCACAATCATTGTGGGTATCTTCCTGCTCCATGCCTTCAAAGACATTAGTGTTAGTTTGGCCACTCTGGCTGTGTCCATGAGGAAGGAAGAAAGGGCGTTTCCCGCGGCCAATGGCATGGCATCCCACAGCACCTATGAACTACTACATAACGAGTCCACCGAGGACATGGATGACAGGGAAATGGGCATGCCTTTTGATAGCGTCTCGAGAAGAAATGGGGCAATGACTTCCTCATAATATCAACAAACTTGTTTTTTCAGTTTCCTCCTGACTCACCTTCTATAGCATCGATGTAGGCACAGGATCTAAAAAACAATAAGACAATCAGCTGTGTGGGGACGGTGATGTGGACAGACCAGTGGATTGTATTGTACGTTTTAATTTGCCTTACTTTTCTCAGAATGTGACCCGGTCATATTCACTTACAGAACTTAATTTCATTCCTCTGTAGCCGTGTAAATATGAGTTTTTTTTAAAGAAATGTTTTGTTATAAGTACAAGTAAATGCATAATAATGCACTGACTTACTTTCTATACATCAAAAAAAAAAATTAAGTTTTAATATATTCTATATGAGGTAAGGTCCTGCTGACAATGACATTTAAAAAGGACAAGTCACTATGATTTGAAGTCTTGTGATACTTGAATGTAACAACATTCTTTGTTGGAAGTCATTCTGAACTTTTTTTTGTAGTGTTTACATGAAAAGCTCTTACAATGAACCAACAGATTTGTTACATATTTATTGAATTAAAATGATTAAAACATTTGAAACACAAGGCACAGTGAATAAATGCTTAACATGAGTATGAGCTATGTTACTGTTCAATTTTCTTTAAAAGGTTTCGCATGCATGCTCAATAGTATAGAAAATACAAATTTACTTTCACCCCCACTTAAAATACGTTACTGTTCACCCATTATTTCACCACCGCAAACCCTTAAATATGTATCTGATAAAACTAATTCCCCCTCCCAGTCTCTAGCTTTCTGCAAGTATAAAACAGAATAGTTTGCCAAAAAAGTGAAATATCTATTCATTTCTGATAAGGCACAAGTGAATACAAAAAAAAAAATCATTCTGACAATAAAAAAATGTGGCCCAACTTCCTGACATGTAATGGTCCTCTGCTACTAAAGACCTAGATTAAATGAGAGGGAATATTTCTGATAATCTGGTAATGCTGACAGTGTTTGGAAGTTGACGCTGGTCCACAGTTTTCCACAGTGGGAAGCAGGAACTCAGCTGCTGGCGAGTGACTGATGTATCGGCGGCTGGAAGCATCGGACGTGTTCCACTGGCATGTTCTCTCCGTCTCCAGACTTCTGGTACTTGTTCAGGATGGCAAAGATCTCATTGTTAAGGACCTGGAATTTGCGGATTCTGTCCACCATCTTCTTCAGTGGCTAAATGAAAACATAAAATATAAATGTGATTACAAAGACCGTCTTGGGAATAAAGAGAAGACTGGTTTTCAGCATAATCTTTAATACGTTTTCTACAGAGAAAGCAGTGGTGTTGTTAGAGGCTACAGCTCCTAATATTTTATATTTTATGAACAGCCTGGAGCTTTAAAACAAGGACAAATAACCGAGTTACTATGATCTTTGTCTCTTCTCTAAAAATTTCTCAAGAATGTGCAACATGACAAATGTACCTCGATGGCGAAATCTAGTAGCGTCACATCTTACATTTTTGCTAAACGGCACAGCTGACAGGCCAACCCACGTCAAATAAGAGGAAGCATAAAAAAATGACTCCATGTGTAAACATATTTCTATATCTGTTGAGCGGCTTTGTCTGTTTCCAGTTCGACTTTAGTTCACAGAAGTGCACACGTATACTGCAGCAAAATCAACAAACACCCTTAAGGACGCTCTTAAAACAAAACGTATGTAGGTTTGATTGACTTTGCTCCATTTCAAATCTATGACAAAATTCAAACGTTCACACATGACACTATTACATGTTACGTTTAAGCTTAATTAGGTTTATCTATAATGTGATGCTCGAACTGTCTGCTACTATATATTTGAAAGTAGGCTATTGTTTCTATTAATACCAATTTATTATAGTGCCTTACATCTTATATTAATTTTACTCTGAAATAAATTGAAAATGGTGCAATTATCGGGGGACAACCTAAAGACGTCCTGGCCGGGCTGATTCAAGATCCTAACAACGCCTCCGCAGACACGCATTGGTCCGGCTAATTTACCTGGAACTGACTGTAATCTTTTAAATGATAGTACTACTAATCCTTGTTTCTTTAACTCACCACGCTCTTGATGATCTCATCCTTGCCGTCGTGTTTCTGAACTTTAAGGAGGTGGTAGCTGAAGTCGAGGATGTCGAAGCGTCTCTGTTGTCCCAGGAGGGCGATGATCATGCAGCCGGCCCAGTGGAGGCCGTCTCCGAAGCACTGCCTGCAGACGTGATGGATGGAGTTACAATGCGACACTCCAGGGCTTGATTTCAGTCTTAGTATTACAAGTGCTTAAGTAGTTTTATTTTGTGTTGAGGAATTGACTAGTTTTAGTGTTAGTTTCTAATGTAGTATGAGGAAAGCGTGGATTTATAGGAGCTGAAAAAGGAAGGATGAAAGAATGAACGACCGCAAATATGATTTACAAAACCATTATTTGTTATGTTTGTTCAGGTCTCAGTGGTAGGTTTTTTCCACACACAAGAGCTTCACCCGCTTTGATGAGATTAAATGATGTTGTTGAAAGCTCAATGTCAGTAGTAATTAAGTTCTGGAAAACTTGAAAAAGAAGAATTGAAAAGATTTTTTTTTTCCACCGCTACCACCGTTTTAATGAACTACGATGACCCTGGTGTGAGATGAGCACAGTATTCGTGAGTATTCGTGCTGCACTTACTCCACGGTGAATTCGTGCGCTCCCACAGGGATGCAGTACACAAACTGCATGGCACTCCAGAGCCGGTGGAACTCCACGCACTCGTCTACGTGCATCACGCCGTTGCTGGGCAGCGGTCCGCGCCAAATGGGGTCGTCCAAGAAGCCTCGCACGCGTGTGAGGATGACCTCGAACATGGACAGGCCACAGCACAGCCTCTCTTTGGTCAGCAGGTCGCCCTCACGAGCAATTGCAATTTGCTAAAGGAAAAACGAGGGCTGTGATGGTGAACAATAAACGCACAGATGACGAAATGTGTCAGGTTGTTTCTGGAACGGCCCTACCTGTGGGGTGCCGAGACGTTCTATCAGTGGAACCATATGCAGCGCTGTATATTTGGCCTCCAGGCGCTTCATCTTGGCATCCAGACGTTCTCCCTCTACACGGTAAAGAAGATGAGAAGCTCAAACAACAATCAGACCTTTCCACTGACAAATAAACGACATGTTTCTTCTTAGATTTACCTTTGACATGGACTCTGGGTAGAATGTTTTGAAAAGGTGCAGCGTGAAGCAAATCACAAACTTCCTCCTGTGACTGAAGACAATACAGACAGAATGCAGATGGTCAAAACACTGCGTCTTTCATCATCAGTAAGAGAGAGAGAGAAGTATCGGCCGTACCAGACTCTGCTCGCTCAGCAGACAGAACAGGAGGGCGTTGCCCACTTCACGCAGGTTCTGGAAACACACGGTCTTGAGTTCGGCGTACTCAACAATGTCTTTCAGCTGGTGGTGAAAGAATTCCAGGATACCTGTAGAAAAATGCAGGCCAATTATCTCATCTTGTCCTTGTGTGAGTTAAAAAAGCTCTCGGGTGTCTGTCAAGGCAGCAGTTAAGGCCTTTTCAGACATAACCACATGCTGCTGGCCCTTTGTGCTGCTGCTGTGGCAGCTTGGATAATTCTGTCACTTATAACATGACTAGTCTCCATGGCATTTGAGGGTGAAGCGTGGTTCTTGCTTTCTTCGTCTTATTATGAACAAAAATACTTGTGCGAGACGCCAATCGCTCATTTTGCTTTTTCCATCGCGTCAGAATTGCAGATTAAATTTAAAAATAACAGTCCGCCAACATTTCCCGGAAAATTTCATCAAAGTTTGGTTTAATTTCAAATTAGAGCACAAACACGGGTTCTTTGCTTTAGCCTAACACATTCCTCGATCATTTTCACAATATGTAGATGCCGCATCAGGCTGGTTTGCACTTAAGACAAGGCATCCATCCACATAACACAGACCATAGACAAACATGATAAAATACCCAAAGAAAGTCAGAAATTTAATAGAGAAAAATGACCATGAAATGCACTAAAATAAAAACGAATAACCACTATCTGTGCACTATTGCTATGGCCTGTTCATCTGAGTGATGGCTGTTGAAAGAAAACTATTAGAAAACGTTTTTGTCTTGTGGGACTACAGACCTCCATCTGGAGAGTAAAAGCTGCAATTTTCTGTGCAAAGGGTGGAGGAGTCATTGAAAATGAAGCTGATTATCTGCCATAATGATCATGTACACAAAGGCGCTGGTTTAAGATGTGACTCGCACCTTTGTTTTCAAACCATTACATTAACACAAACAAAAGGACAGAGAAAAATAAATAAATAACAAGAAAAAATTACAGGGAGAAAACATCCTTAAAGCTGAAACGTGAATCCATGCGTAGCAGTGGGCCGGGGGGTTACAATACAATTAAAGCTCCTTTTACTTAAAGTCTCTTCTATACGAGTCAAGAAACTCAACCCATAGTTTTCTACATTTCTTGAAGATATCTGTTTTGTCTCCAAGCAAGTGTCCCTTTTTCCCATTACAAAAATGTCACGCATCACATTGAAGCAGTCCTGCTGTCTGACCTTTAATGGATGTTACTCCATGTATGTGTGGGGGTGTGTTTCCACTCACCTGGAGAGCCGTACTCATGGCGGGGAAGTCTGCAGATTTTGGGCATCACCTCCATCAGGGTTTTCACATACTGCATTATGGTTCCCTGGAGCTATGCGAGACAAGGAGAGCACTCATTAGCAGCATACGTGATTAAACCACTTAGTGACGTTCAGAGGAAAATGGACACATAAACAAACTGAACCAACAAGGAATCATTTTATCCGTTATTCATTCACGCCTAACGTTACAGCCGCCACATTCAAGCCCTCTTCACGGTGACATTTTTCTGCTCAACAGGAAGCTTCTCACGCAGCGTCACTTACCAGGCTTTTGACCACCTTTAGCAGTTCCTCCATCACCACGGCGATGCCCTGGTAGCCCAGCAGTCTGCACATCACCTTGATGTGCGGGGGACCCACGAAGTTCCTGTAGGAGCCGAATATGCTGCTGTACGCCAGGTTGAGGGTCTACAGAAAGAGGACGAGACGGTTAAACTCAAGGATTCAAAGCGTAGCAAATTACTTGAATAAAGATTGTAGATTCAAATCATCTTTGGGGCCTGAAAGTGTGTCCAAGGACAAACATTTTTTGTAGGAAAATGAAAACTGGAAAATGGTTAGATACAAATCTTTACAGTCTTCTCCTATGTTGAGCTGATTCGATAGACTCTTAAAAAAAGCATCTGAAGACCTTTTTATTCACACAAGCTTTTAGTTGAGAGTGGGTTTCCATGGATTATGTTTCACAGTTTTTATGTTGCTTGTACTGTTTGTACTATGCTATTTTATTTCTGGGACCCATATCAAATAAATACATTTGACTTATTTACAGTCTGTGATAAAACCATTGTATCAGAGGATGCCATGAAACCCCATGTTAGATACAACATTTGGTCATCATCCCCGGGGGCCAGTTGTGCAGAAGTAATCTAATCAGATTTCCACTGTTCGGCAGAAAGAAAGGGACTCGGAAATCGGATTACATCGTGTAATCCAATCTCGGTTTTGATCTGGATCAACTCTTCAGGGTGTGTTTTTCAAAACTTTGCGGTAGGATTGGCATTGCCCTCATCCCGACAGAAAGCGAGATTTCAGGAACAAAATGTAAAACATATAGGCAAAAATAATACATTTGTATCCTCTATGGTAATTTATTTATATTTTGCACTTGATTAGTTTAACTGGTACAGTGATAAAGTAGACATTAGGCTACCTATTAGGCCTTTTAGTACAGTATGAAGTCACTGTATATGATTACAATACACAATCATCAGGGATGAACCAGTCAAAAGTAGTTTCTATTTGTATTTATTTCTTGTGGGTCAGATGAGGAGCCTGACTGTTTTTGAATGTTAATTTATTGTGCCATTTTCTGTCTCGAAATGGAAAAAATATCTTGAAAAGTTTGAATCTGACCAGGGTAATCCAAAAGTAAAATGAATGACCTGATCCTGGAGAGAAAAACATGAGATTTCAAAATCCACATCATTCTGATCCAGATTAATCTTTTTCAACTGGGCCCAGAATATTTATAGTCCTGCCACTAGTGGGTCATGAATTAGCAATCTGCTTGATAGATTGGGATTATCTGAGGTTTTGACCTGAGGGCGGCGCTAAAGGAAAGATCACCAAGTGTTAAAGACACGAAAGAGAAATTTAAGAAATGTACGAACAATGATGCCTGCTCTAGTATTGATGTTTTGTGGGTCTGGGTCAAAATTTCCACATGATGAAAATGCTGGAGGAAATGTCATGTGAT
This sequence comes from Coranthus polyacanthus, assembly GCA_037367275.1. NCBI lineage: Eukaryota > Metazoa > Chordata > Actinopteri > Kurtiformes > Apogonidae > Coranthus > Coranthus polyacanthus. The sequence continues at coordinate 16,499,115 of JAPQRN010000019.1, read as the reverse complement.
AAATAAAAAAAACAGATTAGGAATGATTCTCAGGGGAACACTAATATTCACAGTATATTTCATGACAATCTGGCCCACAGTTGCTGAGAGACTTGTTGGATGGTTGAACAGATGGACTGACCAAACATTGTCTCCCAAAATTTCAGCTTCCTCCTCTCACAGCAGAAGGAGCTTTTCCACATATTTAAGCATGGACTAAAGGGTTGTTTGCTACATGTCATTTAAGACTGCATCGCAAGGTATATACGGGAACAGGAAATATCATTTACAAATATGGAGTTATTTGGACATCACTAAACGGCTTCAACTCCTTAATAATATCCACTGCCAGAGATTCCTCTCTCTCTGACTCTCTCTCTCTCTCTCCCTCTCTGGAGGAGTTTTGAAGCTGCTGCTGCTCTAATCCAGCAGCACTAGCGTGGCAGCAGCCGAGACGAGGACACAGTGAACGAACGCAGCAGCAGCAGCAGCAGC
>JAPQRN010000019.1:16434931-16459456 GCA_037367275.1 Coranthus polyacanthus | reverse complement strand
TCCAAACGCAGACGACGCTGATCCAGGTGAAACTTTTTGAACAGCAGACGACATCAGACCGTGTGACAGAACTAACCGCTGGGTGTGTCTGTGTTTGTGTGTGTGTATCTCTGTGTGTGTCTGTGTCTGTGTGTGTGTCTGTGTGTCTGTCTGTGTCTGTGTCTGTGTGTGTGTGTGTCTGTGTGTGTCTGTCTGTGTGTGTGTCTCTGTGTGTGTGTGTGTCTCTGTGTGTGTGTGTGTATCTCTGTGTGTGTCTGTGTCTGTGTGTGTGTCTGTGTCTGTGTGTCTGTGTGTGTGTCTGCGTGTGTCTGTCTGTGTGTGTGTCTCTGTGTGTGTGTGTGTGTCTGTGTGTGTCTGTGTCTGTGTGTGTGTCTGTGTCTGTGTGTGTTTCTGTGTGTGTGTCTGTGTCTGTGTGTGTCTGTGTGTGGTTGCAGCCAGTTTCAGCTTCCCTCTGGTGCAGAGAGAGGAAGCAGCTGAGGGCGACGAGACCGTGTTCCTGTGTTGGTCCAGCGGTGGATTCCCCGAACCCGCGGTGTACTGGCTCATCAACGACACCGAGCAGCCGCCCGAAGGCTCGGTCCAGACCCTGACGGCACAGCTCCCCGACTCCCTCCTCTACAACATCACGAGCTACCTCACGGTCAACATATCCGATGACTCCAGCGTGTCCTGCTTCGTACAGAACCAAAGCACCAACGAGACCTTCATCTCAACAAGCAGTGAGTACCCTCCGTCGGGTGATCTGGGGTTTCTGCCCCCCCCCCAAGCTCACCGCTTGTTTTGTTGTTTAGTCGGACCGGGGGTCAGCACGGTGGGGAGCCGAGCGTCGGAGGGCATGTGGATCTTCAGCGCCGGTCTGTGCGCGGTGGTCGGGGTGATGGTGATCGCAGGAGTGGCCTATCAGATCCACCTGGACAGAATAAGTAAGAGGAGGAGGAAACTATACGAGTCCCAGCGTCGGACAGACAGAGGTAGGCGGCCACGCAACACACTTAACAACACATGTGATTATTAAGTGAACTTATCCTTTTAAACTGAATATCTGGAGAAATGGAAGAAAAAGAAAGAAAGAAGCGACCAAACGAGAAAACATAAAGGATGATAAATGTCACGGACGACGTTGTGGCTCAGGATCTTTATGAGCCTTAAAGTTGACGACCATAGAGAGGTTTTCCAAATTTATGTTTCTGAGGAGTAAGTCTCGTTTTGTAATAACAAAGAAAGGGTGAAATGTGAAATACAGTTAGTAATAAATAAAACGGAGAGTGAAATATAGAATACGTTCATTTAAAACTACAAGTAGAGGAAGAGAGGTTTAAGGTCAAATCATAAAAGGTACGATCCTGTGTGACATCCGATCACAAAACTTAAGGAGGTCGTTTAATACAAATCAACTGATCACGTAAAAAAACAAACACTACGTTATCACACGAAGAGCTACGGGCGCTGAACTAAGTCTGTTTTACGTCTAGACACTGTGTTTTCTCTGGCTGATCCCGAGAATGTCAACGACCTTCATTTAGTTTCATTTAAAGTATTTATTTTTTTTAGAGAAACGTGCTACAGAAATGTTGCTCAAACATTCTGCATCATTTGCAGAGGTGGGAGTACAAGTACCTTAATGGATGTGTTAAATATATTCATTGGATCACACACACACACACACACGCGCGTGGACTGTTGTTACCTCTGGAAACCTTGTTGCGTTTCTGAACAGAACATTTCTTTCCATCAGGATACAAAAGGAGAAACCAGTGCGCAGAGGAAACGGAGACCATGACGCAGACGTCAAAGGAGACGGACGTGTAGAGCACGTTAGGATCACTGGTTTCACATTCAGTCTGAGTGGAAGGACTTTCTGCAGAAGATGTTCAGAACAGTCTCTGTAAATTAACAGGCTGTCGCTGTTGACAAACCCATCTCACGACTTCACTTCCTGAACTCTTTTCTTTTCTTTTTTTTTTCCCTAAATGGACACTCCATGTCTGTTTTGAAGTCATTTTGTTTCAGACTTCAATAAAGACGCCCAAACCCATTAATTGTTCTTATTTTATTTCACTGTGCAGATCTTTAAGGTTTGATCATGACGGAAAACATAACAATAAAGGACTTTTTTTTTGCCAAAATACAACATACAAAATGTTGTTATTCTTTCAAATGACAAAGGCCTCCCTACAAACGACCAATTATTACTAAAAAGAGTATTAATCTTTTTTTTAACCGAACCTCATCTACATTGTCTTCGTTGCCTGTTTTGTTGGAAACTGATCAGAAAACCTTCATGGTTCAAATGCAAACGTGTACATTGTCGCATCACATAAGCTGCGACGAGTGCATCGATACTGATTCATTTGGCGATTTAAATTTTTATTTATTTTTTTACAAAAAACAATCACTGCTGAATCCTTGCGAAATGTTCCTGTGCTCGATCCACACAGGCGTCAGTCGGTCTCGGCTCCACGTTTCCTCAAGGTTCTTCGCGGGAGAAGGCGACATGTTTGCAGCGCAGATCGTGTTGCGTGGTTCGTACCTTCGCTCGTTCTGTGGAGGCAGCTCTGTTCAGCTCGATGCTTCCCGCGCAGTCGTCACCGCGTAGAGGTCGTCGCGGCGCTGAGCCGTGATGGGGATCTGCTGCCGGATGTCGGACAAATACTGCAGGTCTGCGAACGGACAAAGAGTGTTTAGTGGAGACTCGACATGTGCGAGGACAGGACACAGTGATAGTAAGACCTGTAGAATGTAATGCAATCCAAGTCATCTCCTCGTGCCTCAAGTAAGGTCATTTATCAGGCTGTGGTTTGCGCGTTTTAAATTGTGACACTGTTCCTGTCATTTTTCTACAGCTTCTGTCGACAAAGGAGTATAGCCACACACTTAACGGCTGTAATCACTTTAACAAAGCTGTAATCAATGCCTCCTTTACGGCGCGAACTTTAAAAGCTTCACAGGTCCACCCGAGTATTTTCATTCATAAGCAAAAGAAAAATAGTTAAATGTGTCTTAAAATTAAAGCACATCTTTGTCTTATCGGGCTCATTTTGAAAATAACAGACTAGAGCGATAAAATTGAGCAGAACGGTCCAAATGCGAACACCGAACTAACCAGGAGTGTCTCCAACTCACCGATATCAGCGTAAATAACAGCTTCCTCTGGTCCAGCCTTGGAGATCACCTCTCCCCTGAAATGACACAGTTTGACTGCATTTAAATACGTCAACACACAATCCAAGATACATTCGGTAGTTACTGGGAAAAAAAACAACTCCTATTTATCTAAGTTGAGATCCTGAGGTACTTCGCTTTTATGCTACTTCATATTTTATTATATTTCATTGGACAATATAGTATTTTCACCAGTGCAGCGACTCAGTCTGTTTACCCCCAGAGTTCAATCAGACTAAATTCTGCTCATATGGACAATAAGCTAAATGTTTCTTAATACTAACAATTCTGTAAAAGTGTATATTGTTGATCACTGGTGTAGTTTATTCATACGTTTAGCTATTTTGTTTTATTATCCTTTTTCTTTATGGTTACACTTTAATCTACTTATTTATCCCTTTTTAGCATCTGTTTCTGTTAGATATACAGTATGAAACACTTTGAGATTACAGTACATTTAGTTTTCTGACTCAGCTGACTCATGTCTAGTAGATAAATAAGACATTTACTAAAGATCAGCATCAGTTTGTAATCCTGTTTGGTTGGTTGGTTTTCCTTAGAAAATGTAAATGTATATTCTCTATTTTCGAGAAACCGTCGCACTAGCAGATGGTTACTTTGCTAATAAAGATTTTACGAATAAAAAAATCAGGGCAGCGTATTGAATATAATACATTTTCTCGAGGTAACCCAACAGAATTTGAAATAACATTTAAATAAGGTCTAACCACACCGATGGCGTTTTTCTGCATAATGAGAACTGACCGCGTGTACTTTTACCGTAGTAACCTTTTAAATGTCAGACTTTTGACTTCTTTGAGTATTTCGCCTTGCCCTCCCTCGCTTCTGTTTTACAAACAACCTATGAGCGTCACATACCATGGGCTGACGACGGTGCTGTGACCCCAGGCGACGTAAGAGGCGGTTTCATCTCTGGCAGGAGACGCTGTGGCCACGTACACCTGGTTATCAACAGCTCTGCATGGGCACAGTGGAAAGAGGAATTCATTCCCTTATATCCGACGTGTTGCAGTTTTTCTTTTAAGAGAATATAAAGTCCACAGTGTTTTGTATTATTAGAACAGCTGGTTATATGCTATAATGGGTGAGTCAGACTCTTTTCTGTTCCCGTTCTCCACTTAAAATAACCAGGTCACTTATTGAACTGCATGAATGTGTATGAAGGTTTGGTATGTGTCTTTGGTAGTAACTGGGCGTCTCAGCCTGACCTCCCCCTCTGTAGGAGCTCCCAATGGGCCGGACCCGTCGTCATGTTGAAGGCTCCGGGGTAGACCAGCAGCTGACAGCCTAAACACATGAAAACAACCTTATGGGCTATCCTAACGTTCAAAACAGTCCAGCTGATGCCGTGCAGGACTTCAGCCACTTACCTTTCCTGCTATAAAGTTGTGCAAGTTCTGCAAACCTAATGTCGTAGCAAATGCCCACACCGACTTTGCAGAATGCTGCAGAGAAATATACATATATTCAAAACAATGCTCAACCAGCTGTAGTGAAAACAAATCAGGAGTCAGGAGAGGTCACTCACGTGTTTCAAACATGGACAAAGTGTCGCCAGGGCTCAGCGTCTCCGACTCCTGGAAGTGGATTTTCCCGGGAACGCTGATGTCAAAGAGGTGAATCTTAAAGGAAGAAACATTTAGAGTCACCGACGCAGCCAATGCTCCGCTATAATCTCTGATATTCTAATAAAGACAGTGTTTTTCCATTAAATCGAAAAAATGAGAAACTAGTGTAGATGATGCACACGCACCTTCCTGTGTTTAAGAATCAGCTCTCCATCGGGGTTAAACACTGTGCAGCTGTTATACAACTTCCCGCCATCCTCCTCCGGAATTGATCCTGGCAAACGGGAAATCATGTTTCATTTCTTCACTGTTGACCTTAAACTGTTTTGTATTTTTTTTTTTCACATTTCGTCCCTTTTTTAAACAGTTGCTAACGTTGTAAATGTATCAAATAAGTGACGCCGAGTGAAGAGTGGGAGTGGCTCCTCCGGTTGAAAACAGACATTTCACATGGACTCCTCAATTGACTTTGTGCTGGTTGTGATGCTTGAACTGAAAAACCTGATGTGCAGCTTTCATTCTTAACATCACAGAAGTAAAAGAGTGTGAGGATGCAAACGTACTATATTCAGAAAGTGCTCTAATTAAATATATATATATATATATTTATGTTTTATGTGTTTTGTATATTTTTTTTCTACATGGACAAAGACATACATTATACTTACATATACTTACACTGAAACATTTGTAATATATAGCCCTAACACACTGCACTGAAAAAAAAAAAGTATTTATGGTCCCTGTTATGCAGGTTTATTCCATTAATGTTTCCGGTATATTTCCTTACCTCCCACCAGATACACTTTGTTCTCCTTTGCCATCTCTGACAGCATCTGAGTCGACTCCCCTGGGATCCTCTCAGCGTACGCAGAGAAGAAACCGGTTCCATACGGAGAATTGAAGCATTCCTGTGGTGAAAATAAGGAGAGAGATCGGCAGTTTCACAGCAGGGAGTGACATGTGACGTGAATGTTGGGACTCGGAATCGTAGTTTCAACTGTTTAGGCTCTGGCTTCACATCTTTACAGCGTTACCCATAATCCTTCATTAATAATACGGGCCTACGGGTAAACAGAGCCTACAGACACCTGGGCCGTCTGTTTCACAAAGCAGATTTAGTATAAACTCTGTTTCTGTTAATGTTGAAATGAGGGGAACTCAGAGTTTAACTGAAGTCATTTTGTGAAACTGAAAACCCAAAGTCAGTTACTGCGGCAACCCGAACCTAACCTGCTCACTGGCTGTCTGAAGGACCTCTCTGATTGGCTGCTTCATTTCCTCATTCATACAGACTATATGATATATTCAACCACAGATACATCCATTCATTACAGGTTAAGTGAAGGAAAAAAGTGAAGGAAATAACCTCTGGTGGTATAGCTTGTTTAATATTTGTTTGTTACCTATAAAATAATAAAAGAATACCTGACAGATACTAGAGATACAATCAATCAATCATCTCTGTCATGACATGTAGAGTCACGCCGAGGGAAAATGAGGACAATCACGTATCCTACAGGACGATGTGAATATTTCAGAGTAAGCATGTGTTGCCGTTTCAGAGTTTGTTGAACCTGCTTCCTGGAACACAACCCTGGATGTGAAGTACAGATGCAATTTCTTGTTTTCCGTTTCACAGCAGGAGAACAGAAAAGGCACCACGTCATTCGCTTGGATTTGCCGATTTTGCCACTTTCAAATGTCAAAGTAAGATGTAAAGGTAAACTACTACACTCAGTATCCATTCATACCAAAAAATTAAAACCCAGCTTTAAAAATGTCTTTTCAGTGAGACAGCATGCCTCATGGACGGTTCATGAGATGGTTCATGAGACGACGAGCCCTGGAGGGAAAACAGGCATTAACAAACTGATGGTTTTTTGGGTTAACCATTACTGTGAAGAGCTGCTTTTGGTTAAAGATTGCAGCTTAAGTTTTGTTGTTGTTGATGCCTGAGATAAAGTTTCATGAGTGTGTCCTCGTCTTCTTCAAAGCTTCCTACCATAGTTCAGGTTCAGGAGATCCTTAGTCCCCTTTACCATCAGCCTGTGCAAGACATTAGTCAATAACAAACACCTATAACTCATGTCCCTCTCTCTCTCTCCGTACCCACTGGACCTTTGCAACGAGGAACTGCTTTGCTGGGGATGAAACCTACCCACCAACATCTTATTAATGAACTCTACAAAGCCCCCTCCTCACCGGCAGCAGCACCACTTTGCCGCCCTGTCCCGCAGCCTCCTTCACCAGCCGCCGGGCCCTGCTCAGGTTGTCCGCCTTGACGCTCGTCACCTGCAGCTGGACCACAGCCAGGCGGAACTCTGACAAAACACGGAGCAATCAGCGTATTTTGGTTTCTTGCTATGAACTTCGTAACTGCGGTGTGTCATCTGTCAGCAGACGCGCCTCTAAGGCTTTGTTTACTTCATGCGCACCGCAGTTAGCTACAGCTTCATTAAAATGACACACAATACAAACACAACCTCAGGACTTTGTACTTACTGGACATTGCTTTTGCTAATGTCGACATGTCACGCGCGCAGAAAAGTGCCGACTGGTTTCACGGTGGAGCGTAACAGGGAGGGCACGTGATCCCGGATGTTTGTCCGTTTTCAAAATAAAAGTATACGATATCGTTTGCAGTCCTAACTCGGCTTTTTGATTTCATGAAGATGTGGAAGTTGAGCAAACTGTTAATAGCTATTGTGTGGATCCACGGACTGACGGTTCGTCTCATGTAATTGACCCTACGACCCAAACTCGCGTGTATGTGACGTTCGAGACCTTTAATGTGAAGGACGGAAGTGAAAATGCGTCAGCAAGGGGTGGGTGTTTCACTGCCAATCACATTTCAGTGCGAGGTTATAAACGTTTCTTCATTGGTTAAACAAGTTCGCAGCCAAAAATCAACCAATAAATGCATTTCAAGCTTTGTACATTAAATATATAAAACAGAAACATGCTAATCCATAATAAAAACTCCACCCGTTGTAAAGCAGGTGAAACATACTGAAAACCTGATATTATTGTCCCACTGTGTTCAATTGTTTACAATAGCCAGAAATAAGAAAATGTATTGATTTTTCCAAATACTCTCCCAGCAACCTTTACAACATGATAAAATAAAAATCTGACTTTTAGCAAAAAAGTGTGAAATGACTGAAACAGGTGCAGTTGAATAATTTCCATTTATTAAAAACAGAAATGCTTAGAAAATAAGAGCAGTACATTAAGGTGCAAATTACACTTGAGACAAGTTGCATTTCGACTAGTGGTGACATCCTTTGCCAGTGATGTTACAGAGTAATGTAAAGAGTTCCAACCAGGATGTTCCTGTTCCAATAAAATACTGAAAAATATCACAAAATTACAAATTACAACACAATGCATGGGTTACACAGGAATGCTATGAGACACTGGAGTGAAAGAAGACCCATACAATATGCTGCTCATACTGTAAATGTGCCATACTCAGGATGAGTGCTCCCCTCTTTTAATTTTAAAGGATAAAAGGGATAAACCCTGTCTGGAAAGAAGTGCTCTCTGGAGCTGTATTACTCCATAGGCTTTGCTCGACAATTTAAACCCAGGCTGCCAACACAACTAGACTCCAACGCAAAACTAAGCAAGAACAAAGCCAAAAAGCAAAAAAGTCGGAAATACAGTTTAAGATTAGAGGAGAAGCAGCAATGTACTGTGATATGTTGCCACTGCTGGTGCCAATATCACACATCACAGGCATGAGGCCAAAGGCAACAGTGGCAAGCAAACAAGAAACCAGCGACGCTGCTTCGTTTCAACCAATACAATGGACAAGACATTTGAAAACATATATATATCTATAGATAGATATATAGATATATCTATATATCTCTATAGATATCTCTATATATCTATAGATCTATAGATATATAGGAGATATCTATAGAGACATCTATAGATATATAGATATCTATATATATATGACTTTGCTTTTTACAAATTATCATTTCTTTACTAGCTGTACTGCACATTCCTTATTGCAGCAATCATTTCAAGTCAGTTGAATTACAGCAGTAGCCTTCAAGATGCTAACATAATGGGACGCTGTTATCCAGGCGACTGGGGGAAATCATTCACGTACTAAATCGGAATGGGATGGAAAACAAAAATACTGAGGTGCTCAGGCCTAAATAAGCACAATCTCCAAACCTTCCTCTGTAAAACTAATTACACAGGGCAACGCTTTCTGAGAGCTACATCAGACTGCTATGAGATGAGGTCGATTCATTATTATCACATGTAAAAGCAGAGAATAACTTATCTCCCAGAAAGAGGGGAACTGCAGCGCATATTTGCACTATCAGGATATGCTTTCCAAGGTCTGTGCTGATATAGAGTTTACACATTATATACATTACATATTTATAAACATCCTCAAATAATGTCTATTTAAGGCTGCTTTCTGGGCTTATTAAAAACAGTAAGAAAACTGCTTTTTGTTGACTCATGCTAACTTCTTGACCAGAACAATGCTCATTAAATGTATAATAAACATCTGAAAAGTAACTTAAGAGATATGATTGAACTGCAATACTGTTCACCACAAAGCAAATGAGCAGAACTGAGTCTGAGCTTAAGTCAAAGAGAAACGGTCAGTCATGTCCCGATCGAACAGGCTTGCCACTGGTGGGTCAGTACGCTACGTTAAGGCCAGAGGGGAATTTCACTGCCATTTAATCCCGCGTTTAATCAAACAGTAAAGAAACAAAAATGATCAACAGTATAAGTTAGTTAGGAGTATGGTTGGATGACTGCAGAGCACCTAAGTATTTCAACACGCACAGTCTGTCCTACAGGTCTGCAGATGCCCCACCTCCAAAGTCCCAAACACAGAGAGACACACGGGGCTTCACAGTCAACACTGCACTGGGTCTGTCCAGGAGGGAGGACAGCCGAGGGAGAGCGGGACAAGATTTCACTCGTGGCAGACCGAGACTCTTCTTACAGTTTGTGTCACGGCTGGCCGTCACAACGCCGTCTCCGTTTACGAGCTCTCCAGAGCATCGAGGACTTTCATGATCTGCTGCTTGATGACCTTGGTAGCATCGCCTGCATTGGGTATCAAATACCTGTGAGGAAGGAGGGAAAGACGACATCAGGTCAAATGAAACAGTTCCATTTCACAGAACTGGGCCCTACAATTAACGCTTGGCAAAAAGGGAAGTCCTTGACAAACAGATGGATGATCCTGCAATAACACTGGAAATGATGTCTTAAATTATACCTAAGCTTTTTGTTGGACACTTAATCACACAGGATATAGACGCAAAACAGAGATACTACTTGTTCAAGCAATTTTTCTTCTATTTAGACTGGCAGAAATCCTATGTGAAACTTTCTGACAATCTTAGAAATAGGACCAAATAACTGTTTTATCGAATAGAGCAGAGGATTTAAAACAGCTCAGTGTATGTTTTCACTGTATCTGTGGACTAGCACCTCTCGACTGCTACTATTTCCACTCCGGCTGAGTTGTTGCTTCCAAACTTGAATGTGATCAGTTCTGGGTGCTTCTTTTTGGATGTGATCTTCACCACAGAGTTCAGTGCTTGTCTGGACTGGATGTAGGCAAAGCCTTTCCGTGAGGCAATCTCTCGCAAGCAGTACATGTGAGTCGCTGTGATCAACAAGTGGCTGAAGAAAAAAAAACAAAAAAAAAACACAAAAAACAAAAAGAATACAACAGAGTCAGGGTATAGATCCAGAGATTTTATGTTATTGTGTTGTTTCTTTTGTTTTTTAAGGAAGTGTGGATTAGTCATGTTGAAAAGCAACATCCCCTAAACTTGCCAAACCTAAACTCCAACAGTCATGTGAGGAATATTTCAGGCACGAATTATTCATTACTGAACGCTCTGGTGCCACATCTACTCAAGACGGTTCTCCAGCTCACCTTGGGAACATGTGGCCAGTTTCTTTCACCTCATTACATGGAATGTGATGCTTTACATCCGGTTTGTTAATCCACGTCTGAATGTTGACGATCTCCTTCCTATCGTCGTCTGACATGGACGAGCTGTCAATCTCATCTGGAGGAACATCAGGTCACGACAACATGTTATTAACCACATACTCGGGTGTGTTGTTTTTCTACATAAAAGCCCTTTCACAGGTTCTGGAGCATGTAACAGTGTCTCCTTCGACTGCAGCTGGATTTACCTGTGTCATACTCTTCTTCATCACCGATGCTGAAAACAGGCTTCACTCCTCTGTAAGGTTTGCCAACGCGGTCGCTGCTGCTCACGTGCCTAAAGGCAAAAACCAACAGTATATCTTTGCGACTTTCAGCGGTACTGAGTGAAAGACATGAGGCTGTAATAAGTCCTGTGATGAAAAGTCACTGAATATAGAAAAGTTGCACACAAATAGCAATGGCATGAAGGCCTCCAGGCTAAAAATCTTAGACGAGAAAGCCCACTACTGCCACAGGTAATGCTGTTAAACATAAAGAATGAGGTTAGATGGGACACTTCTACTGTGGTAGCAAAAGAGTTTCAAATTAGTCACTGTATGATAACCAGGGCTGTTTGCAGTAAATCATACTGTTGTGATTGTTAAAGTGTAGCTGGAACAGCCCTGGCTGTCATCTATAAGAACAATAATGGCATGGAAAGATCGACAGTTTGGTGCATCTTCAAGCAAACAGCAGTGAAGCTCAGGTTATTGCTAAACTGCCTCAATTAGAAAGAAACTAGAAAGAGACCATGACTGAATTGTAGGTGTAAGATAAGCCAGTGTTTGCACACTAGTGGAACTAAATAGCAGTTAAATGTTGTTAGTGAAAGCATGGAGACAGATTTTAAGAGACATCGTGCTGTACCTGCCCATACGGTACTGTGCATTATTACTAATGAGTGAGCCAGCCCCGTCTCTCAGAAATTACATTCACATGTAAATAAATTGCAACTGCCAATGCATTTTGTTATAAATGTAATGTTGCCCGCTATACGTCTTATTTCAAAAAATTCGTAATTAAATGTTGTTCATTAACCTAATTTCCAATTGGCGAAAAAGTTGATCACGAATATAGATGTGATTTGTTCCCAAAGTATTTTGTTTGTTTTCCACCAGCAGAACCGCCAACTCGAGGGCACCATTAAACTTTGTGTGGTTAGGTTTAGTGGAAGATGTTACAGACATCCATCCAATGACCTTCTGCCTATTGAGTATATTAAAAAAAAAAAGACCATTCTTCAATTTGAAATTACATTTCATTCAAAGAAAATTAAGAGACCGATTACATTTGTAACAACAAGTAACGCGGGTGGCATTATGTTTATGACAAAATGTAATTGCATTTGCAATTAAATTATATAAGAGTGTCATTTCTGTGAGACTGGGTTGGCGTAGGCACAGATGCTGACACTAAGCATGCGTTAATGTTCCTAAAATCCTGGATACTGGTGCGGGACTACAGCCAGTGGACATGCTGGTGACAAACAGCTCGATGTTGGGGAAATCTTACCGATCTGGAATCACCTTCTCTGGCCAGGGCAGATTGAAAGATATTCTAGCATGGGATAAGGCACAAGGTATGGTGAACTTAAAATACCTACAAATCCAAATTAAAATACTAAAACTGTCATTGTTCACACTTTTGCTCACATACTGAGTTAGGTTTACAGGTGTATTTACTGTATTCTGGTTTCACATCAGCCACTTTATAAATGTCCAATCATAGTAGACTTTTATTTTGAAATGTAAAGCAACAGTAACATCCATTTCCTTAGTTCTGATTTTTTTAAAGTGCAGCTGAATGAGGAATTTGTCCATAGTTTGTGTATTACCTACAGTAGACAGGTTAGATAGTGTGTGTTAATGTTCATCATTTGGAACAAAACTAACAAACAAACTAACCATTCGAGGCAGAGGTAGACCAGTAACTCTCTTCATCTGTGAGGTAAACTTACGGTCTTTGTCAAAGGAGTCTGGTGGCTTAGATGAGAGTGTTATAACGTATTCAGGTCCCCATCAGAAAGGGCCGTCTCATATGGAGTTATGTAGGTGGATCTTTTTAGGTGGTTAAAATCCATTTTGCCTGCTGCCCCTGTCTACAGCTGTACATAGCTTAGCTTCTTATCTGCTTCTCTACTGCAGGTAATACGTTGACAAAGGATAAGTACCTCTTCAAACCCCACTTCAAAAAAATCCAAACTAACACTGAGAAGAACAACAAATTTGACATTTTGTCAGATATTAAACTGTGCCCCTACAAATCCAAATCATAGCAAATCATATGTTTACACCACTTATAAACAGGAAGGGTAAGAGAGTGTCTCACGTGGGCTCCATGGACGGATATAACATGTTTATGTATTGTAGTATGGGAGGGAAACTGAGGTCCTCACCTGTCTACAGGCGTTGATGTATTCTCAATGAAACTGATCATCTTCTCCTTTACATTGACTGACTTGGACTTGAGGGCAAACGTCATTTTGTTAACCAAAGACTTGACACCTTTGCTGTCTCCCGGGCTGCTCAGAGACTCTCCCTGTAATGTCAGATAAACAAATTAAGCAAAAAGTTTCTATAGAAGTGTCTATACAAGAAGCCAAGGACAATCTAAACATACAGACAGTGTGATGATATTTCTGCCTCATGTGTTCATGATGCCACTTACATCAGCAGAGCTGAGGCTGCTGTGAGATCCTGATGTGCTGACGATCCAGTGGACGTATGAAGAGTCGAGCCCCTCAACGTTCATATCTACAAGATGCTGCTGGAGGGCTGAAAGAGCACAAATTTCTGTTGATTTTCAGTCCTTAAAATCCAAACTGCTTTGTTGTTTCAGTATTCGTATAATCACCTACTCACCCATGAAACCTCCTTTAGCAATACTGACATATTCTTTGTTTTTCTGTAAAAGAAAAAACAAAGCGTTAAACAACAAATCATGTAGCAGAAAACCTTTTCCCCTTGCAGTTCAACATTTTATCCTTCTCTTTCCACCCTCACCTGTAAGAAATGGGCCAACACCATGTTCATGTACATGTCCTCCTCTTCCCTACCACTACCCATGAAGCACAGGTGTTCTCCGCTGGCGATGGAGCCGGACTCTAAAGACTGCTTTTGTGCCTCCAACAGGGACTTCACAGAGAGGGCAAACTCCGACGGGTTCTGGAGCATCTGTCAAAGGAAAAGAAAGACTTTATTACTCCATATACCTTCACATTTAAGGCTCAGTTAGTTCACCATTTTATTTACAGAACCTATGTTGAACGCTCACCAGGTCTGAGTCCAGGTGGAAGGCTGTGGACAGGTGTCCGGCGTTGTACTGCTCTGCAGGCCGACAATCCACAACAAAAAAGCGTACCCCATCCTGAGAAGCAAAATATCACTTTGTGTTTTCTTTCCTGCTTTTAACTTGTACAAGGTTCACATTTTCCTTGTCAAAGTTCAAAGTTACTGACCTGCTGCATGTGGTTGGCCTGCAGGATTTCAGGGACAGACACTGGGAGACACAGTGCCTGACTCAGGTCAGTGTCCTCCTCTTTCAGAGCCACCAGGCTGCTCCCAAACAGATTCTGATTCATCTAACAATGCGAAGCAAAAGACACAATGATGACTTGCAAACAGTGCAGTTTGTTCTTTGTTAGTCTTCTCTGAGGTACTCTGTGTGTACCACACTTTCTTGATCTGAACGTAGTGCCTTACCTTTCTGAGTGACAAAGGGGTTTTGCTCTGGTAATACTGGGCCAGAGAAATCAAATCTTCAATGTCCTCACTTTCCAGGAGCGAGGGAGATGCCTCCAGCATTTCTGTGAAAGGGAAATTCATGGTTATGACCAGAGTAGTGTCGAGCTGAAAAATTAAATTACAGTGCAACGTTTAATTTCTGTAATTAATGGTACCTTTAATTACTTTTTGTTAATAATAAAGACCAAGAGAAAAAAGGAGGAATTTAAACACTTTATTTTGAATATAACCGTTTTCCTCTGAATTAAACTTGTCATTTATCAAAGCTTTTTCATAACTGATGCCGTTTTACCGACTTATATGGCACATATAAACAATAAGTCGTAGGTTACCACAGCTAGCTAGAGCCAGCTCTAACATACCAAGTCTGTCTGAAATTTTACAATGAAGATTACACGTCACAGCTGTGTGTGACTTAGAAACAATCTGTTTCACTGGTGATGATGCAACTTAATAACACATGTGTTAAATGATAGCATAATACTGAGGAGATCCTAAATTTATGTATATATTTTTTTAAAAACAGCTTTTAAAAAACAGGACGCCAAACTTACTAACAATGTCCTCTTTGCTGTCTCCTTCTTGTGCAAGTATGGTTTCTCTAAGGGTGACACAAGCAAAGACAAATCAAACATACACTTCAAAGAGAAACAAAAAGATATGATCTGCTATGATCCTGTTTGCCAGTATAGCTTCCAACAGCAGCTGCATACTTGGCATTGACGAGTATGATGAGCATGAGGAAGAAGATGAGGAAAGGGTCAGCCTGCTGGAGGTAGGTGTCCCACAAGGCCTGGGTAACTTCAGGAAGGCAGTGGCTGGAAAACAGACTGCCCAACTAAACACAAACACAGACCCTTAGTTCACTTCACACACAGCAAAAACATGGCAGAATGAGCTATGAATGAAGAAATACAAACTCACCCAACTGATTGCGTAGGAGTCAGGTGTGATCTTTTTGGTATCCAAGAAGGAGCAGAGCTCTGGCTCATGGTACTGTAGCAGTAATCTGTACAGGTGGAAGGGGCGGCCGTTTGGCATGCAGTCCCTAAAATGGACACACATGACCAAAAAAATAAATAAATCAAATGTAATTTCTCTTTGTCAAAGGAATTCTGACAATAAAACTTAACCTGATGACTTACCTGGGGATGTATTTGTTCATGACAGCGTAGAAGCAGTTGTAGAGGTCGCTGCGGGGGAGATGAAGACCCAGTAGTGGTTTCAGCAGGTGTGGCCAGCTCATCTCCGGAGTAAAGGTAATGTTACGAGACTTGCAGTAAAAAGTGATGACTGACTCCACATCGGACACCATGTCACGCCTCTCTTCCTCCGATACTCCCAGCTGACCTGTACATGCGAACCAATACAGGAAATCTTAGCAGTGGGAAAAACATCGTGTATAAAATGCAGCCCTGTACATTAACGCAGCATTCAAAACAAGAAGGTTTTCAATATGACAAGCTTTGTAACATGATCAAAATGAAAACAGGTTTGCCGAGATATTTTAGGCTTCAATCTCCCTCAGAGGGTTCCTATTTTCAGCCAACCACTGATCTTGTCATCATCATGTCAGAGGAGCTGACTAATTAAAGCCACTTGTTCTTCTGATGTCCTTCATCAAAACAGACTTAAGATCAAAATACAAACTTAAAACACCTTTCTCCTTCAATAATATTTACTTGTGGGTGAATATCTCCTAAATGTCACTTAATCTTAAGACACACAATGACCAGAGGTTGTATTCATGAAGCTTAGGACAAAGACTTGCTCCTAGTGATGAAATTCTAAGAAAACTTTTATGGGCAAGAATTTCCCCTAAAATTTAAGACTAGATTGTGGTAAAAAAAAGAAGTTATTCACAAAACATCTTAACCCGGAAAATGAGTAGGAATGAGGAATTAATGAGCAGAGGAGAAAATGGCAGAAACAGGTAGAATAGATGTTCTCCACACGCTGAATGGCAGTCAGTTATTGAGATGCTACAGATTAATGTTTGTGGTCGACTAACCAGCAATCACAGAAATGAATGAAAGCTGAGCCATTTTTCATATTAAATAGCTTAAGTACTAAAATTACCAGCATAGCAAATAAATGTAAGCAAATAAATATAACAACCATCAGCGTGTGATCACGACTTCAAGCTAGAAGTCATACATTTTTTAAAAAGGTACGGCTCATAATATTTACATATCTATTTATTACATAGAACAATATTCATAATTACACCATGTGTTTTTAGATTAAACTCTATGATCAGGCCTATAGATTAATGATCACTAAGAGAACAGCTTTCTTTGTTTTTTTTCTTTTTCAATACACTAATCACACCTTTCAGAAGAAGACGTCATACCCAGCATCCTCACTGAGATAAAGGTTTGCCTCTCTGAAGCTTGGACTCCTTGCTGTAAATTTTCAGTCTAAGCTGGGAGCTCTCAGAGAAGATTCTCATAATGTTTATGAACAAGACCCCAGAAAGTGCAGTGATGAACGGCTACTTGGCTGGCTTATCTTAGGTTTTAACTTTATGCTAATAATAATAATCATAACAATGCCAAAAAAATGTACCTGCAAAATCTTTGAGAAAAAGGTAGAACTCGTACTGGATTCCTACTCTATATCTTAATTTATTTACAAACTGCTGCCGCTCCAATCAGTCTTGTCATTTTTTGGTGATGACATTGCATTTACTCACCAATCAGCTGCTGACTGCGGTTGTGAATGAGTGTCTGTTCTGGTAGATCGAGGACACCATCCCAGGGAGACAGGCTGTCTCCTTTTCCAGAGACATTTAGAGCGATCTACCAACACAAAACAACAATAGACTAAACATGCAGCAATTGAAAAATATAGAAATTTGCCAAAAACACATCAAAGGCCCCTTTGACTCAGGAACTACTAATCTAAAGAGATGTAAATATATGGATAGATATGAACTTGTAATATTTCTATGCAGCAGTCAGGGTGAAATGTGGACATCTTCTTGGCACAATGCTTCTAACATATCAGGTATTGTTAAAAATACAAAAATATGTTGCCTGTGTTAACATTATACTAACATATCAAGACAAAATTTCCTTTTGATTATTACTTGCATTAGCATTTGCTCAGATACACCATATTCAGACAGACAAAATATGTTGCAGGTATGTGATTTCATTCAAAACTAAAGCCTAACGTGGGTGTGACACAGATGTCAGACTTTACGTCATATGGATGAGATGCCTGACTTTCCTGTCTGTTGACTTATGCCTGAGGATAGGATTTCCCATCTGAGCCGCAAGGAGATGCTAATAATAGAAAGCACATTTGACCTCTATCCGCCACACAACTTAGTTCGGTGTGTTTAAATATGTAGTTATTTTCTGCTGGTGGTTCTATTTATCCTCTCCTTGTAGACATCACTGCTGTCCACAGGCTTTGTGCGGTGGTCACAGTGTGTGGACTGAATACTACCCTCCTCCTCCTCACCTTCCACATCTTGGCCCTGTGTTGAGGTGAAGACTCCTGGACCTGGATGAGGCCTCTCTCCATCTCCATGTCAGAGCCACCAGAGTCCAGAGCCTCCGCTAGATCCTGGTCCCTGAAGACGAGCAGACAGTTCAGAGTCACATTTTTAAACAGATCACACCAGGAGAAATAGTCAATTCAATAAAGTTGCATAATGTGATAATGAGCCAAACCATTGACAGCAAAACATATAATAGCTGTTGGTTGTGTTTCTTATCACCACAGGGTAAGTTTTTAGGAATGGTAGGTGAAAAAAAAAATATTGAATTCGTTAAACATCAGGTAATACCATTTTCAAAATGACTGTAAATGTCAGGACATCACTGAAACATGAGGGAAATATTACTCTGGTGATACTTGACACTATGTGTCCCATAAAATACAGCTTTTTAACTAGGCTTGTGACAACTACCAACAATCCTATGTTTCTCTGACAACTCAATAAGGTTACGTGCATTTTATATGAGATTATCATAGTCATTTGTAGAATATAAAATGAGAAGAATAAACTGGGAATATGACAGCGGCTAATGTTGGGTTCAGTTTAAAGGCAAAGAGCCGACCAAAGGCTGAACACCTAGCTAGCTAGTTATTGTTAGCTTTCAAGCTAAACTTAGCCTAAACCCTGTTAATAAGAGTAAGAAAGAAATGAGACAAATACTTCGATATATCCTCCTCAAATGCCCTTAGTTTTTCGTGTCCGTTTTAGCGACTGGCCTGGAAAAATGTTCTGAATCCACTTGGCTAACTAATTGAGATTAGCTGGCTAGCTGCCGAACAGTAACGGTACCAAACTGATTCAAGACTAACGTCCGACGTGAGCGGAGCAGATTAACCACGTGAACGCATATTTAGAGTCTAAACGCCAATTTCTACGAGTCGAAGGCGGAACATTTATTTGACAATTTAAAAAGCGTCTTCTTAAATGTCAGTCCGATCGCAAAAAAAAAAAAGCCTCACCAGCTGCCCTGAAGAGCTTCCTCCACGGCGTCCGCCATTGTTGTGTTGACGGAGAGGAGACACGTCAATTGCCGTCAACAGACCGAGGTGTCGCGCATCCGCTGTCATTTATTAATGAGCCGCTGAGGTTTTAAGTCGGGAAGGAAAATATAACACACTGCACTGATGTGTGGTAGTTATGGTCCTACACATATTGGAAAAACAATAACTCCGTGAGCTTTTCTCCAATAGGAAGAATATTTGTTTATAGGTAGTGTTATATGTTAAAACAGTCTAAATGCTGCATTTACCTTTTACAGTCATATTCTCTTTTTAAATGGCCTCTAGCCTTGCTTCCTCTTCCTGTGTTTTGACACTTGAATTTTTAAGATAAAGCTTAATTTAGACAGCAATGTATGTACATTTTGTAAAAATACAAAAAAAGTCTTTTTACCTTATACCTTAAAAAATTGGAAAAGAGAAACATTGTCACCTGAATTATATTTTGATGAACCCTCTTTAAGTTGAATGTTTTCATGTTTTTTTTTGTTTATTTTGTATTGAAGTAATGGTTTATTGATTGAAAACAAACTTTACAACACCCTCCAGCAGACAGCGATTCAATTTTACATTCAAACCTTTAAATCCACAGAACACAAAGAGATGGTTTAGGAGAGTGCCGGCTAAAACAAACGAGTAGAAATATGATGCAAAACTTTTAATGGATGTTTGAATTTCTTTTCTTAGAGAACATTAAATCTATATCTGACGGAGACATTCCCAGCTGTTTTCTCCTGCTGTACTGAAACACGTCAAGTGGAGTGAAGGCATCAGTGGCACTTTCAACATCAGGACTGAACAAAATGAATATGAAGGTGATCCAAGAAGTTTTAGTTTTGGACTCTTTTCACTGTACACAAACATTTAAAGTTGACATTTGGGTATACAATTGCATTATTATTATTATTATTATTATAATATGAAGGTGATTCAAAGAGTTTTAATTTTGGAATCTCTTTACTGTGGGAAAACATTTCAATTTCATACTTTGGTCTACAATTGCATTATACGGCAGGGATCTCAAGTGTCAATCAGTTTGACGTGTTAACATTCTCACGAGGGTGGTTTGAACTGATTGATTCCCAACAATGGTCCTTTTTAATGGCAGACTTTTAAACTTGACATAAGAGTGTCACAATGGCATGGCTTATTGGGACAAACAGTCATTACTAAGTGTATTATTTACACCTTCTCCTGCCATGGCTTACTCCATACGTCTCATGGAATTAAAAAAGGGCTTGAAAGGACAGAAGTCACACAGATGAGAAAAATCTTTCCAGGAATAATAACTTTATTAGGATTTTATATTCTCTTTCACTTTGGTCACCATACATATCATTGATAAAGAATGTCAGTGTAAAGGCTGAAGTTAAAATTTAGTAGATATGAGACAGATGAACTTCACTGAGAGGTTTTCCTCAGCAGCTGAAATGTTACGATTTGGTTCTTTACTACTACCACACATTCGATAGAACTTAGCCGTTACTGCTCAATCACTTATCACCATGAAAAAGATCTAAATTTCGTTTTCTGAAAAAGAAACCCCTAGCAGTGGTGGCTAATTTCTATTTTTTTTTTTTTTTTACATATGATTACTTGATGGTACTTGCGAACCAAATCACACACCGTACCGAGAGACTTTAAGGGCTGCATGTAGAATAGAAACAATAAGGCTTGGGTTGTGTTAAATTCTCCTGAAAAACAGGGCTCCCTAGAGAAAAAAAATGTACTGTTAAAAGATGAAACCAAATGTGGCATAAAAAATAAACATTTTTACAATAAAATAGAAAATAACTCATGTTCATCACTTTAAGTGAGCTGGGATAAACCACAAAATACCCAATCCCTTGTGACATCTTCAGACACTGGAGGCATTTCAAAAAACTCATTTTCAAAAAACTAAGACAAAGTTGGTTACGTTTTTCTAAACAAGTTTTTTTCTCTCCTCCAAGTCTCACATAGTTAGGCTTTTTCTAGTGTTCAAGACAGAACGAGCATTGCATTTACATTTATTTATAAAGTGAACATGCTGCACAAAGTATATATATATATATGTATATATATATAAAAAAAGAAAACAGGCATTCTCTTAATTAAAAAAAACAAAACTTCAGGGTCCTACGCTAACCTGTCTGTCGGTTCTTATGCATGGGATCAGTTCCAGCATTACAATCACGGACACATTGGACTAGTATTTTAATCTTGCATGTAGAACGGACTATGTTACAATATGGAAGAAGATGGACAAAAACACTTTAGATCAACATAAATTAACAAGTGAACAGTCCATTAGAACTATATAAAGCTCTCACAGTATTTCATGTAGATTTAAGTGTCACAGAAGCCCTCGTCGATAACCGGCTCACCAGACTGAACAAATTTAAATTGTCTTATTTTACACATAGATGGAAACTGCTAGTAATTTAGACACGTATACATGCCCATTCATGTATGGTTTCCTCTAGAGAATACAACCTCTCTTTATTTGGAGCAATAAAAAAAAAAAGGGTTGACAGATGCTTTTCTGGTTGAATTATGTGTAAGCAAAGGGCTTTAAGATAACCCACCCATCGAGGTCTGGATCAAAGCCTTTCTAGAGTGCACTCTTTTAATGTGATGTAAACACTGTGTATATGTTCAGATCTCATCAATTTTTCTTTCATAATCCAGTATTCATATTTTTTTTTTCTTTTTAGAAATCAAAGTAAGTCAGACAGTTGCATTTTTAACACAGTTACGTTCAGCAATGAAGACTTGAGACTGGCGTTCAGTTGGCAGAGAAGTTACAGTGTCGGAGGTTTCAGCCCATACTTCCTCGCCACTTCAGTCTGGGCGTACGCTGCATCACATAACGAGTACAAATGGGCCATCTCCATCTCTGATTTGGCTAGGTTTATTGCCTTGTTGAACATGTCTATTGCCTTGTCCAGATTGCCCCTGAAAGAAAACACAATCTTGTTCATTCAAGCGCTGGAAAAAAGACTAATGAATAATGTGCAGGTTGGATTGTTTATCTCACCTTTGAACTTCAATGGTTCCCATAGTTTCATAGGCAAAGTCACATTTGTTGTCAATTTCAATTGCTTTACTGATGAGATCTAAACCCAAATCCAGGTCTTGTTTCCATTGAAGCTGTAACAAACTGGACATATATTTAACAGCTAGTTAGTTGCAGAAGGATGTCTGTGTTTTAAACAATCTAATTATTATTCAATGAAGACCATTTTTGCCGTGCATCATTAACATGAAGGGCGTCTTTAAAACACCTACCCTTTGTGGACATATGTAGTAGCATTGTCTGGTTCCAGTTCAATACACTTGTCGTACATCTCGTCTGCTTTTCCAAACTGCTGCTGATCAGTCAAAGCCTGAAAAGGCAAACAATTTAATTTATGTGCTGAAAAAAAAAAAAAAAACAGCTGAAATGTGTCATTTTTTTCTATAGTAGTGATTGACTGATAATTGGCCTGGCTGATTACTGGATCCGATATCCAGTATTTTTACAACTGCACTAAAATAAATAAAGAACATTTATTCCAGCGCTTGAATGAATAACAAACTTATTTGTATTTATTTACCCCTCCAATGAAAACTGCCAATAAATATGGAATACTGAAATGATAATTGCAAGACTTCTGAATTGTACTTCATTTGATTTGACACCAGTTTTTTTTTCCATTTTTACTGCAAATATATATCAGTTCCAAATATTGGTTATAAGCCTCCTTATTTTCAGCCCTGAAAAAATTTGATTGATCGACTGCTCGACTGACAGTACAAATACAACTCGCAGGCACCCTGGAAAATGGGCAGAGCACAATAGCAAAGCTCTACCAGGTGAACTCTGGTCATTTGTAAACAGAAAGCCACGTTTTGGCTTCCATACCTGAGCATAAAGAGCGTAGCCCTCAGCACATTTCGGGAACCTTCTGATTACATCCTCGAAGCCATCCATGGCCGTCTGTACTTGTGCAGGGTTGTTTCCGGTATACGCCTGTCTATACTGAGAAACACAAAAGCAGAAGAAACTCACCAGGTAATCTGGAGTCACAGTGACCAAGGTCGCAATATGCAGTAGTAGACACTCAGTAAAAATGTAACCCTTTTACTAGGTAGTTAAGAAAAGTTAACTTGCTTTTTTACTTACAAGAGCAAAGCACTTCTGCGCCTGGGCCAGTGCAGAGTCGGGCCTGAGCAGGATACACTCATCGAAGTCTCCCACTGCCTCATCGACCTGGTCCAATAAGATCTTCAGCTAAGAGGAAATACGGGGCATATCTGAGATGAAGCATCACATTATAGGACAGTCAAACACGATGCAAGTAATTCAGTCAATCAGAGTTAACCCTTACCTGGCCACGGTGGTGATACACATCAGGATTGCGTGTGTCAATCTCGGCTGCCATGTTGAAGTCTTGTGTAGAGAGCAGAGGCTGCTGCTGCTGCATGTACATGCTGCCACGTTTGATCAAAGCGTTGGCTCGTAACTGAGGACATTTAGCAAAGGAACAGAGCCTGTCACGTTGTAGCAACAACCTTGTTTATCAAATTAGAACAGGTTTACAATTATTTGATCTGTGAGAAAATGGTATACACTAAGGTTAAGACTTATTTACTGTATACCACTCCATGCCGCTCGTACTTGTCTAAATAAAAAAATAAGAAGCAATTACGCTGCAAAAATGAGGACCCAGTAATTTTTTGTTATGAACATGACGCCGTCTGCATTATGTTTTATTTCATCAAAATTAAATGTTAACAGAAATTTTTAAGGTGTAAAATGTCGTTCCTGAAAATTACGTGTCTGACTCAGCAAGCCAAACCCTTTCATTCTTGTGTTGTCAGACTTGATGTAATAACACAATTGTGTTGACAATGAAAAGCTGTGTAGGCCTACTTCTTTCCACATGGAAAATTGATCAGGAATAGACAAAGATAACCTCTGAGCATGCACTCTGGGGACTGTTAACTACGAGCAGGCTCATACCTTCACATTGGCATCCTGCATGTTGATCACCCGGTCCAAATCAGGTTGAGCAGCAGTAGCGTTACCAATCAGCAGGTAGAAAGTGGCGCGCAGCAGCAGGGCTTCTGCGGTGTATCGACCACCGGACTCGATCTCCTTGGTGCATTCACTGATGATTTTGTCATAGTTCTCTTCCTCCATGTACTGTTTTGCCTTCAGATAGCCTGAGCTGAAGGGTAAAAATACATCACCGCAGAAAAAAAAAGAGTCTTTTACAAACATTAAATTGTTAAGAACTATAATGGCAAGTTATCAGATTAGCGAACACACTTGGCCAGGGCTTATATGGTTTACATGAGTGCTTATTGTTTTAATGTTGGTTTAGTTTTGTCACAATGAAATCAATATACATTTTTCACAAAAACATAAGAAAATTCAGACTAAAGTTAATGCAATTTTATAAAAGTAATATTAACTTTGTGAACCATTTTTAAGGCCTGTCAAAATGGTAGCGAAGACATTTAAAGGCCAAAAATTCTAATTATTGGATTTTAGACT
>JAPQRN010000019.1:16419309-16434831 GCA_037367275.1 Coranthus polyacanthus | reverse complement strand
CACAGAATGCCTGTTAATGCCACCATGTTCCCTTTTGGTAAAATCCAAGGGTACACATTAAGTATATAGACACAAGTACATACTGTCTCACCTCTCAGTGACCTCAGCTGCTTCTCCCTCCTTGTCCTTGTCTTCATCTTTTTTCTCTCCCTTCTGTAGGGGCTGCGAGATGATGTCGTCAGTGAATGAACTAAAGTAGGACTTGATGAACTGAGGCGATGGCATCATGGGTTCACGGTTCTGGAAAGGACGAAGACAGTGAGTTTACTATGAATTGCTCAGGAAAAAAAATACAACTGAAACAAATGTCTCTAAAAGTGACAAGCACCTTGTATTTTTCTTTGGCCTTCTCTTTTCCCAGCTGTTTGAGCACCTTGTCTGCCAGCAACATGCTCTGTTGGTTCTGGAAGGCCTCAAGAATACACACTGCTGTGACATCTGGTGGAACACACAGGCAATAATGTCAACTCCTTAGGCAAAACAATAGACATATCTTTGAGCTAAACCTGTAAAAATGAAACAGAAAGAAGTTTCTCCAAGATCACTTTGAATTACAACTGATTGACATTTGTTTACTTATTCACTTATTTATTAACTCATTTATTACTGATTGACTGTTTGCTTTTAGTTGCTTTTGTTGGCTCTTACAGGGCACCGTAAAACAAAAATGAGGCATAAGGCTTGTCTGGCCTGTACACTAGTTTTGTTCTTTGCTTCTAATAAAAATATTTGAAACAGAAAGAAGTTTCTCACCCTCCAGGCATTCCTTCTTGTTGTCTAGTTTCTCCAGAGCTTTAGCCCTCCTGAATAGCGCCTTGACATAACGTGGATTCAGTTCTACAGCCTGACAGCAGTCCTGCACCACTTCTGTCCATTTCATCTGAAATCATAGACTGGTTATATATCTGAATACACACTGTCTACTAATACAAGCGCAGATGCAGTTGATATCTATGCGTTTGGAATTCTTATATTTATTATTTTTTGGGAGTCAGTTTGGGAACAAAATTCATGAAAGACTTCGGCTGCATTGAATGGACTGCTTTGACTGTTTACAGTGGGATAGAAAACAATGCTGGTTAGAATAACGCTCGGCCCAGGGTAGTGTATTCAAGTTGCTCTTTTCATTAAAAAAAGGCAAATGGCAAAACGCCAAAATATTCAGTTTAAGTTTACTACCAGACAAAGAAAAAAACAAAACAAAAACATTACATACACTGGAGTGAATCCAAAAGTTTAAAGTTTCACTATTACACTTCAGGAGCTTACGTGAGTAGAAATCCTTATGTAGAGTTAACCCAACTGATGTTTCACTTAATTTGTTGGTGATTTGCACAGGTTTTGTTACACATTGATCAAAGCTGTAATACATTGCTTTCCCAAAGAGGCATGCGATCCCTTTGGATTAAAAGTTGTCAGAAAAGGAATCACTTCCAGCAGTAATATATTTGCATTATTTTAGCCTCATTTTAAATCTAAAGAGCAAGAAGTATTGATTTGTAAAGCTTTCCTTCTACATCGACCTACAAGTAGACATCTTTAAAATGGGGAGTGCAACAAACACTTTGATGTACACAGATGTGTAAAATTTGGTATCAATAGAGAGTACACGCTGGATCTGTGATTAATGTTTTTGCAGAGTTGAATAGAATTTGTTACTAACCTGCTGTTCGTAGGCTGCTGCTCTGTTCTGGTAAAATGTTGATAGATCAGCTTTTTGCTCTCCAGGGCAGAGACCAATGGCCTCTGTGTAGCATTGGATGGCATTCTCATACTTGCCAGCCTTGAAGTACTTGTTGCCTTTGTTCTTTGCTGCTTGAGCTCGATCCAAAGGGCTCTACATAAGAGGGAGAGAAAAGACAAGATTAATGCAAAGGTTTTGAAAGCAAACAGTGATTCTATGCCTGTGCTGTAATGCCACCAACCTGAGGGGTTAAAACCTCAGATTGGGGTCCTTTAGATTTCATTGACATTAACAACCACAAATAAACTTGGGCCAATTTGAAATGTCTGTTGAACAGTGGGCGGTTAAAAGGTTAGAAACATGGCTCCGGGACTGACCAGCTACTAAATAACCATAGCCATAATCTCATGGTTTATGCAATTACTGCTATACATTATGATGTCTGCACGCATGTCTGCAGTTGGCATGACAATGGTTAAGTCTTACACTTTGAATAAAGTTACCACTGAATGTCTCAATTTACTCCTAATGATAAGTCATGTCTCTTTTCGCGAGATGATATGAAGCTCTGTTGCATTTTGGCTGAGGGCACAGTCAGCTGCAAAAAAGGTGACATTATTGAATTCGATGCTATGAATGGACGATTACGGCTATAAAATGAGTCAGATACTGTACGTAGCTAATGCATGAATGAGTGAAATGACAATAAAACTTGAGCCTGGTAAACGGTCAGACAAATCTAGCTTACCATCAGACTGATTGAAATGACAGCCATCCTGCCCCACCTGAATTTCAGCATTAAACAGGTTAGCTATGCCTAACTTTTCACGCCATGGCACCGCCTGCGTGGTATAATTCAAAATAACTTAACGCATGTCTTGAAACACCACCTACTGTATTGAGCATGCGGATTTTAAAGACGTGTGGACCTTCACAACGCAGCCAAGCTATCTGCTTAGTAAACGCTAGCTTACGAGAAAGCTAGGCTAGCTAGCATATTAACACTAGCTAATCCACCAGCGATGAACCGGTTGCTAACGGCCTTGTGAGGTAACTCTCACTGGCTGTCAGTAGGTGTCCTTGAGTTTAGATTCACGCCAATGACACATTCGCACAGAAAAGTGAAAGCGCTCCACGCAGGCAGCTCACGACACTGGAGGTAATGCTGCATTAACAAGAACAAGCGTGCGGAGTCTCCAGGCAACCGAACTGTTACCATGTTCTCGTGCTCTCGGTTGGCTCGAGCTGCGCCGTCTTGGCCCTGCACGGGACTAGCGCTGCCTTCTGGGGTTTTCCGCTCCCCAGTCCCTTTGCCTCGCCTTTCCTTCGTCCTGCTGCGGTTCCACAGGTAAACCGCCCCCACTCCAAGCACTATGGGGGTCCCGACTAACAGTGCCAGCTGCCAGCGGGGTAGCCCAGTCCCGGACTGCGGCTCAACTGGCTTTGAAGCAGCCATGATCAACAACTGAGCAACGGATAGCCAGCTAGTACCACCGCCAGACAGCGTGCGAGCGTCGCTTTTTCTTCTTCTTCCCGTGCTCCGCGAGGTCACGGTCACACTGCGGAATCATGGGATAATGCCGGGGCTCGTGTCCATTTGTAGTCCGATAATATTACTATTTTGTAGTCCAAACATCATCCAGCGACCGAGATCGAAAAGTAGCTTTTATAGACAGCCGCCTAAGACTTAAGGTGCAGATTAAAGCAAAAAAAATAAATAAAAATAGATAACTAAATGATACATAACCTAAATAAATAAATTACATCTTGACCGAGCACAATATTAATTGGAATTATAAATGAAATCAGAGAAATACAGGGCACTTCTACCAAGCAAGGTTTTGAGAACAATCCACGTCTCTCCGACAAAACGCCCATTGTGTGATTTGATACAGTGCTTAGGCTACATGGTGCATATTTCAAGCAAATTAAAGTTGACTAGATTACTACAAACCAACAAAAAAAGTCAAACCCCTGGAGCCCTCGTGCACCTGGAATTTTAGAACTCAATAAAAGTTGCCTAAAACAATACCAGGGATTTTTTTGACTCATTAAAATTAAAATGTTACTACATTTTCATTCTTTGAGAAGTATTCAGGCGCTTCCGTAGGTTTCCGTGTACATTTAGCCGCCACCAGGGGGCAGTGCGCGCCGACACTTTAGACATCTCTTACAACAGCATGAAGACTTTCTTTTTTATTATTTTGAAAGACATTTTTTAAATATATGTTAAATACATGTCATACTGTGCGAGTTAAGCACCAATACCGACGATATACATTTGATTCTTTTTGATTCTTTTTCAAAAAAAAAGAACAACAAAATATAGCCACACATATTGTCATCTCTGCATTCAGAGCACATACTTTAATAAACTGAGTGAACATCACAACTGCTGATTCTTATGAAAATGAATAAAATTAACTACATAACCGCGTTGGGCTATTTTCAGTTGTAAAAGCTGTTCCAGTTCTGGATTATGTCTTAAGTTTTGATGGTTCATGCTGTCTTGTATGAGCACTTGGGGTTTCAGTCCCTTTTTATCGTCATTGTACGTAAATCCACATCAAACATACTCATCCTCATACTCGTGTCTATACTCTTTGATGTCACCTTTCAATCAAATGTCGACGTTACCATGGCAACGGCCCACCCACAACACGTCTGGCGAAATAAAAGTCCCACATCAGGCGCTTATACTTGGTTTTTCGCCCACAGCGTGGATTTATTATATTTATTATGGATTTATTATATGTGTGTTTGCGTCTATGCCAGCTTCAGCCTCCCCTCTGTCCCATTTCCGAGCGCAGAGCTGGTCTGTCTGGAACCTGACTACTCAACCTATGCCCTGGGCTATCTGTTCTCCAACAGTGACCAGCAGTGCACCGTTTCAATGTCGACTGTATTTAGCTGGTAGGGAGCCAGTGAAATGAAGAGCCTTGTCCTTGTAGTAGAGTAACGATTCCCTCATGAGGTGTCCTATTATTCAAGGACATGCTACAAATTATGGGCATTCTGTAAATGGAGCCTCTTCGTTCCAGCTGTTTAATTTAGTCTTTAAGCTGTACAAAATAAAAACCAAAAACTACCTTCCTTGTACTAAACACTTTTTTTTATCCATGAACTAAAATATGAATAAAATATGAAAATGATCCACTTGTTAAAACATCCTCAAGGACAACTCACCTTTTTTGTTTGTCCAGGTTGAGTAGTTTTGTTTCTAGTTACAATACGATCAATTCTACACTGACACAGTCTCTTAACGTTGCCGCTGACCTACAACACGTGATGAGACAGAATACGTTTGTACATGAGTGGTTTGCGTAGGTGAGACCCCCCCTTCATTGTTTATTAAGATGAATAGAGCTGCCTGCAGAGGTTACTGCAATGGAAATTTCATAAGTGCTTGTTTATATATGAAGTATAGCTTGAATATTTCAGATGCATTGTCTATAAATGTCAAAGTGCCTCCTCTCAAAACCACTAACCTAATGCTTGCAGAAGTGGTTATGACGGACCCCAACCTTAGTTATGACCCGCCAGTCTTAGACATGTGCTGTAAACTGCCTAGTGATTGACATAAGGGTGTGCTGTACCGATTAAGTGAATCTTCTGCCTGTATTAACCACTCCCAATCTACCCCAGCTCCGTAATGGAGAATTACTCAAACGCTATGTTTGTGTGTTCTCCTCTATGACCTTTGAATTGGAAGAACATCTATTTGTGACAATCCAGACGTTCCTGTTTTGTGTCGGCACGCATACTCCGTAAGTTACCTATTGGCTGACTCTGAGTTTCACTGATAGCCACAAGTTCCTGTTTTGTTCGGAGACAAGTTGAACGTTTCACCCCGACAGTTGTCTTGTCTGTCCAGCAACAGTATCATACAGGAAAACCGCTCACTGAGTGTATATAAGATCCTGTTTTCCCCATTTTATTTGTACTCTCCTACAGACTAGGCTGTACTCTGTGTGACTTGTACTTTCGAAGCTTCGAATAAAGACCAAGAAAGACACTGATCGTTCAAAGACCATTTTACTCCATCCTCAGGACATTGCAGATAGATAGATTTTTCCATAACATTACAATAAGGATACCTGATCCTTCGGCTATTTTTGACTTGTTATTTCTGTGCGTACTATTGTTAGCCCAGCGTGGCTTAGTTTTAGGTGCTGCCAATAGATGTATGTTTAGTAACGTGAAGGGACAGTTTCATCAAAATATGAAACCCAAATTACAAAATACATTAACATCTTAAATGTTTAACCTAATTTCCTTTTTGCACTTCCTGTATTTACAAAAATCCATCTTATTTATGTACGAGCACAGTAAAAAAAAAAAAGACAGCTTAAACCAAATAAATGAGATATTTCCCAGTTAATTAAAAAATATTGGAAGCACACTCCTTGGTTTGCATTGTTTTTAGTAATGTGTGATCAGATGTAGCCTTAAATGACTGCCAACTTTGGAAAAACAGCAGATTACGGTAATCTTCTTCTCGGTCATTATCTGAGGTTACATGACAAGACAGCATGAGAGTCTCATAAGAGCGTCTGCTCAGATTAGACTCCTTCTCCTTGAGGATCAACTCTCTGAAGTTTGTAAAGGTGTAGCATCAGATTTTGTCGACGTTAACGCGTAACGATCTTTGTATAATGTAGTGAACTTGTAGGCTCACACAGATCAGTGAAGTAAACTAGCAGGATAGTCTAATTTGCACAGTTCATGTCAGTTTCACAGAATTCTTCAAAACACTGGACTCTACTATGGCTCTGTAACATGCTGCAGGTTTTAATGTTGGTAATAGGCTGGGTTAACTTGATTATGTGAAAAATAGAGCTTTATTTTGTTTAAAATCTTTTTTGTTTTTAAGAAATAATGCACATTGACACCCATACACCCATATTTGTTGATATTGCATGACTGAATAAAAAAAAAACCTGTGTTATCTTGAGATCATGTAGAAAGAAAAAACAGACCATATCGCTGCTTGTGACAGGTTTTACATAAAGTTTTGCAAATGGTTCTTTACTTTCGGCCTGGACAGTTGCTTTTCTTGTGTATGTACTTGATTTTAAATAATAATTTCTAAGAAAAACCAATAGCAACACAAGTAGACATAATTTGTCTACTTTTTGTGTACAAAAGGCAGAAATATGTCTTTGGCCTGCATGAAGATATTCATCGCAATTCATCAAAAAACAATAAAAATCACATATAAAACATAACTTATCATGTCACCATCAAACAAGACAACAAACTACGTTACAGGGAGCATGGCGAGTTGTGAGTTCAGGCTATACCGATAAATAAATATAAAGTGCTATGTGCTGAGGTAGGAGGCTAAAGAAATGACTGTGCCCGCTGTGATATGAAAAGATGTTTCCCTCCCTGTCTGTCCTCTTACATAAGCCTCAGGCTCACAGCACACAGCAGACAGAGTTGCCTGTACTCCATAATTATTGACAGGTTTGACGAACACAGCGAGTGGAAAGTATGGGGAAATTGGAGTTTCAGTTGTCTACCCCCAGGCTCATGACGGTAATGGAAAGATTAAAAGCGATGGTCACATCACCCACGCAGTGCCAAGATACTAGCCGTGCCTCCCTGAGTTCTGCCTCCCTGTTTATTCCCATCACCTCCATTTTTACTTTCTACCAGCCACGTTAAATAGATTATAGGGGATCTGCTTATTTAAAGACATGAACAAAAGCTGTGCAGTGTATTTTTGGGACATCCAGGAATAACGCAACTACAGCAATAGTGCTTGAGGCACCAGAGGGGGCTAATTAAAGTAAGTTACCTTTGTCCTGTGGGACAGAGGGCTGTAGTAGAGCAGCCACACCAACTGCCAGTCAGTCAGAGGCTTAGTAGGTCAGCTCAGCGTTGTCTTTACATCGTGTACCACTCCGATCACAAGTTCATCTGTTGTGCCAGGACTTTGTGCGCCAGGAGGCTCCCCGTACAACTGCATTATGTCTCTCAGGCTCCTGCCTGCTATCATTATGGACAATGACGAGGATGATGATGGTAACTTCACAAAATGGATGAGTAGTTACTGGGGTCACGGAGCAGAAGGTGGACACTCCAGAGACAGGAAGCGCAGTTTCAGAAGACCTGCAAGAACACAAGCTGATCGAAGGGCGTCCCTCCCGACTGTGGTAAGAAACCCAGCACTAATGGATGCACACATACATGTGACATGTTCAGAATGTATTTGCACAGCAGCAACACACTATAACTAAAATTACTTTCCAGATAACTGCTTATTCTTTGAATCACACCATGTATGATAAGAGTACGTTTCTAATCTGATGTAAACTTTACGTAACTACCTTTAATGATGAATAAACTGTGTATTTTCACATATGCCAGAGAGGAAGAGGAATATAAGGACATATGAACATGAACAGACACGGAAAATACGCACTTTGGCATGAACACTGTGTGATGGAATCTGCTGGAGTTTAATGTCGATCTGTTTCACATCAATAATGTCTGCTGATGCACAATAACACACACACACACACACACAATGAAACACGGCCAACTGGACGCACAAATAATATAACTGATTATATACTTTGAAACCCACAGGAGTTTCTTTCTATCCTTTTTTCTTTCGTTCTTTCTCTTTCTTTTTCTCTTTGTTTCTCTTTCAGGATGTTTCACTGAACTCAACAAATGAAATAACAGTTCATTCACTCAAACAGTCACAGACAAATAGCATTACTAGGTAAAGCAGCTGGGAGTATTACTGAAAATAGAAGCTAAAAGAGCTTTAAAGTCTCTTAGCTGAACCGTGTTGCAGTTCGTTACAGTAATGACAAGCGTCGCACCAGTCTTCTCCAGTTCAGTATTAGTGTAGAGGAACCTTTGAAGACAGTCTGTCCTGTGATCAGGAGCTCGAGGCACAACTAGAGGTGAAGACAATCTGGATAGTGAGGCCTTGTAGATGAAAATGCAGGTGCCTTCGTGACAGTCAACCTTTTTATATAGATCACAGCGGTGAATGCGATAACTGTGAATAGCAGGGCAGTATGGTAGATGGCATCATTATTTAGCCCTCTTTACCTTACTCAACATAAAAACAGACTCACTGATGCTGTGAGAAACACCTTTCTGTAGGAAACCATAGTCTTCGGTATAAACATGTCGTCCTTTGTAATGGCTTTCTGAGTATATCAGAGTGTGCTACTTTATTCAGTCTCGTAAGGGAATCAACTTTGCCACTTGTAAATTCTAGCTACACAGTAGTAAATGTTAGGTTTTTATGTTTAAATCACTTTAAAAAAGATGATTTATTACTTTAAAGTAAAGTTATTCCATGAACTAGAGGATAGTTACATTTAAAATACCGTATAAAAAGAGGATTTTCACAACATAATGTCTGCATTAGTCATCTGTATCTATCTATTTATCTCTATTTGAGACATGGAAAAAGGATATTTTTATTCATTCAACTTAAGCTATGAAGCTATAGAGCTAGTCCTAATAACATCTTGAGATTTTAGTTATATAACATATATTTTTCTTTCCGTTTTATCGTTACACGAAACTTTACTGGCAGGTCATTTTAAACAAAAGCACCTGGTGGAGATAAAGCTACACGTACATGTATAGATGGGGTCAAACAAAGCACTAGCAGCTCAGATGAAACTTAGGATTGTTTAAAATGTGAAGGCACACGCTTTTGCCAGCAACAATCAATCTATGCATGCAAACCAGAGGACGAACAAGCAACGTGACCCGACTATTGACCCATTATTTGATAAATATGTAACACAGTATTCGCAGCCGCTGCTGATGAACTTAAACGCTTCATCCGTGGGATATTTTGGAATCAGGTGTTTCAAGCGCGGGCCTATCGTAAATAAAATATTCACTTTTCGAGTCTGGCGTAAAGAGACAACTCTGTATCTCCGTATTAAATGTATAAATACAACCAGATTTCAGTTGTAAAACATATTCAGATAATGAGATACTGTACTTTTAAAGTTGCTCCTTTGCCAATGTACTTCAAACCACTAAGCCTCGATTGCGGGATAAGCCAGGATGACACTACTTCAGCAAGAAAGAGCTTTACATTTGCTATATATTTATCTATATATACATATATAGATATATAGATTATAGCCTCAGCAAAAAGCATTAATCAGATTATTGATGTTGCATAAAGAATCAATGAACTGACTGACCCTGGTCAAGAGGCTATACTACATAAGTGGGGGCACTTTGCTGACATGTTACTTAAGATTATTAGGAGCCCTGTTTACAGACAACAGATTAGGCTGTCAGTCTGGAGTTTAAAGAGCTTACAGCTGCTCTTTACACTTTCAGCTAGACTACATGTGAGTTACAGATTTTATGTTGTGTTGCAGCACTTTTAATCCCGCTCTGTGCAATCCACAGTCACAATTAGATGCCATGAAGCTGAACAGGCTCCATGCAGCGACTATGGCACCCAGCCCTATCCACATCAAAAACAGAGAGGAGAAGGCGGACGTCAGGCCCCACCCGAGAGCGCGTCGGGCCTCCTCAGACGACAACGCTCGCACCAAGACAGCCATCCCAGAGAACCGCATCACCACCATCCCAGAGCTCACAGAGTCGCTCGAGAGGAGGCTTTGCCTACGTGAGAAGAGGACCATGTCTCTGGTGAGCACCTGTAGAGGCTTATTAGAATCCCACTTTGGTTAATTGGTGAAGCGTATTATACGTAACTGTCGAGGTAACTGAAGGGTCCGTGAGGTCTGGTGTTGTAATGAGTTAATATGAAGCTCTTAAAGATCAGTGGGATCTTAGGGAGCGTTTAAACTGTATTACCTTAATGACGGGATCACAGACAGTCGAACAGAATGAAGAATTTTTTCGTTCTTGTGATACTGTAGGCTAAAAAAACGTGTTTCACATTCAGAGGTATTAGTCATTGTACTTAGAGTTTTCCAATATCTGTACTTTACTCGAATTTTCAACTTTAGGACAACTTTTTACTTTTACTCCCTTCATTTTAACACAAATATCTGTACTTTCTACTCCTTACAATTTCAAAACAGACTTTAGTTTTAATGCATTTGGGGGGAATTATTGATTATTTTTCATCATATCAATTATCACTGTAAAGTAAAGAATGTGAACATTTTTGCCACTCCTGTTCACATTTATTGCAGTTAGAAGTCTTAATGTCTGACTAACATAAATGTCTATGTTTAAATATAGTTTTAAAATCTTAATTTCATGATAATTTTAGTTTTTGAGTTCTCTGAGCACTTACTGCTTCTCACTGAAATGCATTCTCTCATATGCACAACCACTATACCCCACTCTGGGCTTATTTTTAGCCATTTGCGATGTAGCCACGTACAGTATATTGTTTATGAAGTACATGCAGTGTATTTATTTTGTATAGAATAAGGATATTTAGTAATAGGTTATGCATCATTTTGACAAGTTCGAGGAAGCAAATGTGAACTGTATTCATAGTGTTCATAATAAAAGTTGTGTGTCTCCTGTAATCAACTTTGTTTCAATATACAAGTAAAAAATCGATTCTGCCTTACACAGAATGAAGACGACAAGTTGTGCCTGATCTGTCATGAGGACATGAGGAAGAATGGAGTGGGAGTTCAAGAACTGCACTGTACTCATCGCTTTCACAAAGAGGTAAAACATCTCTTTTGTTAATCAGACTGTTGCATGTCAGCTCATTACACTGTTTGTGCTGCCCTACCTTTCCTCTGCAAAGAAGCCCTCATTGTTGACTCCCAGCATGTCAGATATCAGACTCACGGCGCACGAAGGCAGCATTCCTCTACATGCATGATGTGAACTGGTATGAAAACAAGCTGTATACGTCTGAAAACTACAGTATCCCTGCGGCTGCATGAAGGGAAGAACCCTAAGAGCTTGCGATAACTTGAGGATTTACTGATTATGATGTCTTCGTTTGGTGGGTGTGGAAGGCGGCCCGGAGGTTAGAGCAGAACCAGTCTCGCAGAGGCAGCGGCAGCGAAGCAGCAGCTTCTCAGGTGCACAGACTCCCAGAGGAGAGGAGGAAGTCGGCAGACGGACACATCTCAACTGAAAAGGAGCAGCACACGCCTCGCCGCCAACTTTCCCTTCGGAGACATCTCTGATATCATTCTGTGGAAGACGGTGACTCATTAGCGGAGGGATCTGATTCATCTTGGAAGAAGATGGAAGATTTGCACCCGTGGGCCAGACATCAAGACTCTCTCCTGAACTTTTAAGATGCAACATTCAAGCGTTCAAACTCTCACAGCCTTCACTGTGCCTGATCTTGTCCTGTAAAACTGTCCTGTGGATCCTATCACTCTAACACAGAAGCCAAATTCTGGAAGATTCCTATGAATTAAAATAAACAATTCTAAAAATATTTTACCTTCTGCCAGATTAAAATATTTACAACCTATACACAGGCAAAGAATATGTGCCTCTATATAATAAACCTACCAAAGTGAGATGTATAAAGTATAAGCTTATATGAAGCACATCAATTTGTGTCGAGTTGTTCATAGATCGTGTACTCCTATTTTATGTTTAGTTATAACTCATAGCTTGTTAATGAGTGACTATATATATCTTTCTGGTTGTCTTCACCAAAACATTTTAAATATCACACAAGCAAAATATTTTGATCCAACTGTGTTTAAAAAGCATTTAAGGCACAAAGTATGTATTTATTTAATGTAACTAATGTAACTAATCTAACTTTATTAGATACTTTTTTTTTTGTATGATAGGGCAGATCTAATTACTTTGTCTCAACAGCTGCTTTGGTTTCATCTTTTTCTTCACTGTTTCCAGTCACTGTGTGTGTCCACTGTAGACTCTGAGGACTGACATGTAGATCATTTTGCACTACTTTCATTGATAGAAATGGTCCAATACGTTGTGTTGTCTTGTCTTCAGTTATGACTTCAGTGTTTCTATTTCGTGTTGTGTCAAACATAAAAAATAATCAATAAATAACAACGGTAAAAATTCCTTTGTTGGACATCATATGCTTTATAAAATTTTAAGCAGAGGTTGCTGCTCGAGCTAGTTATATGACTTAAACATTACAGTTAAAAGTTAAAAGTGCAAACGGTGTCCTCATTGTTTTGGGTCAGGTTGTTGTCAGTGCTGATTATGCCGTGCCTCTGCTCACTGTAGGTCAGTGTGTTGGAAATTACCTCCTGGCATTAGTGAAGAAAAATCAATACCTACAGAAGTCATAAACATTCAGACCAGCTGAAAAACACATGTACTAATCCCCTCTAAAATGTGTTGCAGTGCATGGAGCAGTGGCTATGGAAGAAACAGACGTGTCCCACATGCCGTGTCCACGTGTCTGTGCTGAAGCCCCTCTACTGGTCTTCGTCACGCACTAAAGTCCCATAATGGTCCCGCTCCTCTACTAGCATTGCCTGCATGCCCACCTGACCCGCTGACCCCCAAAGCTCGACCACAATAAGACCAGCATGAAGTCCATCTTCTGTCACGAGCAGCTGCTGGACAGTCTGAGTGTAAAGGGCTCTACCCTCGCATACATTTCTGAATTTATCTAACATGACTTCTGGTCCAGCTTTCGTCAGTGTCCACAGGCATTCTGCACTGAAGTTGCAGTTTAATGATTTCGTCAGTATTAGCATATTTTTGTTTTTTTTTTGTTGTTGTTTTTTTTGGGATTTGTTGGATAAACTGCTCCCCCTGAAACACTGAGCCTGTCTGCTACGCCTCATTTTCCATGTCCATTCCATTACACTTCCTTATGGATATTAATGTTTTGCATGTGAAATATTTTGCATGTGACGTCACATGGACCATCACCTCTACACTGTTCTCTGTTGTGTTGTGCACTTTGCCCTGCCAAATTAGCAGTTAACAGCTTGTGTAAATATCATGCTCCCTAGATATACATGTAAATGTATCCTTGTACATATATTATTATGTAAATCCAATTTTATTAATAGTTGTCATCATTTAATGTGACTTAAATTGCATACCATGGTTCAGTCACTAACCAGTCCAGACCATTTGTTAGGATGAGTGTGATTATAACTGTGAAATATGAGGTTCATTTCTCTCTCTCACTAACAGTAACAGTAAGTAAAGCCCTTTCTGTCCTTATTTACTGAATAGCTATTTAAATCCAGTTTCACACAGGACCTCAAGCGGACAACCAGCCAGCAGCCTTTAGCTGCTACGTTCAGCTGCGACTGTTGTGGCTTTGCACTAATAAATAAAAATGTGCTATTGTACACATTTTAAACCTTGTTTGCTTCGCTTTCAACAAACACTCTTTATAGCACATTTCATCAAAAGCAGATACTTAACAAGCACACGAACACACTCTGGTCCCATAATGGAAATGTTATGCCCACGCAGACCTTTCTCAAGGCAGATATTATGACTGATGGTAACGACTAGTAATGATGACTGTGTTCTGTTTAGGTGTATAACAATGTGCAATATCAGGACCTTAGAGATGACACTGTAATGGGATGGAAAACAGTTGTTAGTAGATGCATCTGTGTGTAAAGTTAATGTGGGAGGTGGTGCCACCTAATGTAACTGCCCATTTAAGTAATAACAATACTTCCTGCGTGATATGATTACTCTTCTACTATGCACATATACCGGGGGGTAGCACCAAATTCTGGACCCTTTACACTCTCAATGTCAGTGAGCCCCTATCCATGCCAGTGGACGAGGTGCGTGAGTTAAAAAAAAAGAAAAAAAGGGCTATTTATTTCAAATAAAGCATAAATAGGGTTTAGGGTTAGGAGTGGACTACGTTAAATTTAATTGGACTTTGCATAACAAGCAAACTAGGTTCACCTTTTGGAAAGAAAGCAGTCAACAGCTGCCAGTGCCTCCCCTCATTCTGCCTTCTTTCTTTTTCTTTCCTCTTTTGATACCCCAATTTATGTTTTTGGGCAGCATGATGTCTAGCAGCCCCCAGGTCATTCAATTTGGGCCAACCGACGCTGTCGGACGGACTAAACCATTTTGCGCCTCCAAGAGGAGGGCCCCCAGAATGTCCAATAAGGACTGTGACATAAAGCTCATTCTCTCAGTTGATGTTTTCAATATATTTAAAATAAATTATTAAACCAATTAATTGGAGGGCCCAATTCATTAGAAATAAAAACATCAAAAAAAAAAAAAATCAGGATTTTCATGGGCCCCTCTCCCTACTCGGGCCCTGGTTAGTCAGATCCACTTTTCCCCCGACTACCACGCCCATGGTCTCAGCATACACCCTATCTGTATCTTTAGTGTGCTTTTCCCCACCAAACAAGCCAAGATTGCGCTTATTTTGACAACACACTGTGTTTCAGAGGAATGACTTGGTGTCCCTTGAAAATGTACAATGGTAACGGATCAAAATCTAAGCTTGTACTCTGTCTTGTCACTGAGTACAGATGATAGTCTGAATGGTAGCTAGCTTTGTGCATGTCCATCACAAAATACACAGCTGCATCAGTCTGAATTAAAATGATCTGCAGTTCTCCAAATTCCATTGACTCTTGGTTTTTTGCCACGAGGAAATGGCCTTTTTTATGACGTGCCTTTATACTGTACTTCTGAGGAAACACTTGTATTAGGTAGTGAAAAGCCAAATTCCCTCACCTCGTGTTTGATTGTATCTGTCTGATGTTTTGCTTATCTCTAACACCTCTACTTCTCAGAGACTTTAGTAAAGCCTCCTAAACTGCAATCCCTGCATCCTTGTTTCCAAATTCCTACAATTTTACCTCGTTGGAAAGGCGAGCTTCTCATCTTCACGTCAAAAAACAAAAAGAGGCAAGTTCTCCGACCTGCCCTTCAAA
>JAPQRN010000019.1:16398857-16419209 GCA_037367275.1 Coranthus polyacanthus | reverse complement strand
ACCCTCCACAACCCCCACTTCTATACAGCCCCAACTCCCCTGCAAAATAACACAAACACGAGGGGAACACACCCCTATGGCGGTGGGAGGGTTTTATTTTTAGCGTGACGTCTCGCGGCCGGCTTTATTAGGAGCTTCTGGCCGCGGGGCTGCTAATCACAGGTCAGGTGGTCAGAGGGGTCTGAACTCCAGCGCAGAAGGTGTCACCTGTTTGTGCAGTTCGCTCACTGCCGGCCGTGTGTGGCTGCAGGTGCTACGCGAGACCTGATTGGACATGACAGGCTCAGACGGCGGCTCCACATGTGTGCGGCCGACCCCACGCCTGCGTACGCTGGGCGGTGCTCTGCCCGTGGCGTGGGCGATACAGAAGCAATCAACTAGGTGACCACAGAGAGAAGACAAGTCCTACTAACTGGCATTCTGAGCCCTATGGCTTTGAAATAATTGGCAGTGGGAGAAAGAAAGAAGAAAAAAAAGAATCCTTACATTGATGCCCTGCGGACTGTACATCTGGTTGGCTGTGAGTCCTTCACTGTATCCGCCTGTCTGACTGATAACATGGCGAAGGGTATCCACCTGAAACATTCAGAAACAACAAACAAAGCAAGGTCAGAGTCAACACAAGAGGAGCACAAGAGAAAACACAGCAATGACAAGACAACAAGAGAGACGACAAGAGTACACATTTATCCTTGGAGACAACAAGGTCCAATCAAACATAAAGGACATCTAGGATTAAAACTTTTGCTTTTTGCTATCTAAAATAAAATAAACTACTCACAAGGTAAACATACTGACAAATACTCTGTCCACAAGACTGTATAAGTGCCAGTGGAGAAGAAGCTCTGTAGTGTGCAGCACAACCTTTATCATGACAGACATTTGACTGGAAAAGCACAGGTGTAGCCAGTACCATTAATGATTCTCCATTCAGGTTCCACTAGGCCAGTAGCATTATCCCCTCCACCAAAGAGGTTAAGTTTTCATCCATGTCTGCCTGTCTGTCTGCAAGATTATGCAAAAACTACTGACCGAGGACAAACTCATCACATTTTGGAGCCGATCCATAAAAAGGAGCAGAGCGTGGCTTTTCTTTCTTTTTTTTTTTCCAATCACACTGCGAGATATTTAATTGTAATACAGCATCACTGTTTTCTGAAACAAACTGCTTTTAGTAAAGCTCTTTTATTTGATCAACTAGTCCAGACAAGCTACGTTTTTTTGGGGGGATTTCTGAAAACTCAAAGCACAGCGGAGCTTTGCACTGTGTGAAATTAAAATAAGCATGACTACAATACGCCACTGCCATCCACGGGTGTATATATGTGCAGCCGAGAGCCAAAGCACTTCCATATGGTGGTGAAATATCAATCCTTATTGTAAACAGACTGGTGTGTCTCAGTACCTGACTGAATGTAAACGACTGAGCCAAACTGTTTCTACGGAGTGAAAAAGATCTGTCAGTCTGAACTCTCAGCAAAATCTTTCCTTGTTGTATTTTCTATGAAAATATGAAAAAACACTATTAACTATTGTCAAATGGCACTTGAAAATGGAACAACATTTTGTTGTTAATTATCATTTCGCGTATAAAAAATATGCCTTTCAAGCTGACAGTCAGATTTAATGGCCTTGATGGGTTTTTTATTCACAGGAGATCGTCTGTGTTCAAAGTTAAAACGGTGCCATTGTACAAAAGGAGCTGAATTTAAATATACTACCTATATGTTGATTCGACACTAATTCTGTGATTTTACCTTTAAAGTCTTTCAGTCTTAGTCGTAGTCAT
Organism: Coranthus polyacanthus; assembly: GCA_037367275.1. Taxonomy (NCBI): domain Eukaryota; kingdom Metazoa; phylum Chordata; class Actinopteri; order Kurtiformes; family Apogonidae; genus Coranthus; species Coranthus polyacanthus. The sequence continues at coordinate 16,417,420 of JAPQRN010000019.1, read as the reverse complement.
TAATTTTGTAATCGACCGACAGCTCTAGCTCTTAGTTCCATTCGTGTGCGACAGGTCAAAATGTCTGCTGTGAGAAAGGACCGGCGGTGACTTGTGGGTCTGCCCCTGTATAATCTGCTGCACTGCTCGGGGCCCTACCTGTGACTGCACGTTGGCTCCCACCTGAGCCCCCTGGTATGAGTCCCCATTAAGAGACTGCACGCTCATGAACAAGTCGCCGGAGTTTGACATGTTAAAAGAGCCAGCAGAACCTGAAAGGAGAGAGGGAGCAGTCGAATCACAGAGAGAAAGAGAGCAAGCAGGCAAAGCAGGGCGGCCCGTCCAGACAGCAGCCTGGAGGAGCTCCATGCAGAGAGTTAGCTAGCAGGCAAGGCAGGCTCTGTTACAGGCCCAGGGGCCACACAGATCAGAAGAGCAGAGCCGAGAGGAAACATGAGGACAGAAGAGATGTAGCTACACAAAGTGATTTGTCTCTGGTATATTTTTAGTACTGCTGACAGGTTATTCTGGGCAAAAGCTAAAAACAGGAGAAACAAAGATGTAACAGTCCAATATTATGAGAAATTTCTACTTTCTTACCCAAAATCATATGATGAATAAAATTTCTTATCGGGGTTAAGGGGAACATTTGATTAGTGGTGCGTTTAGCTAGCTTAGCACAAACTGTGAAAGCATTAAGGAAGTGTAAAATGTGCAAAAAAAACCCAATGACTTTTGGATTTAACAGATTGTGATGTATAAATAAATAATACATTTTTTTAAATACTTTTTTTTACTTTTTCCTCTGCTTCTCCTGCTTGTGCTATGCTAGGCTAAATTCCCATACTCTCATTAGTTTATGGGTAAGATTACATATACACACATTTCCAAAAATATCAGACTGTTGATTTTTAAGAATAAGATAGGCATTATTATATATGTTTCTTGTTTATCAGGAATTCCCATGAAAAGACCTAAGCTAACAAAATGTTAGCATGTGCACAGAACTTTCAGCATTGATTTCCACTGAAGATGTGGTCTGACAACATCCGTGTCAAGCAAAAACAGCTAGGCATGTAGTTTTAGGTGTTTAACTAAGAGAAAAACGTTTTTTAGAGAAAACATATTGGTACAGTGATGGAAGTCCATGACACAGGAGCGTGTATATAAGGCTTTGACTATACAGGCAGTACTTGTTTATATATTGTTTTTTCATGGAATTGTCTGACAATAAGAAAAATATATATTCCAGGCTATCTTTTCAATGCCAGTGCAGAAAAACATGAATACAGAGTTAAACATTCGTACATGAAGAACATGATTCATTGAGAGGAAGACAAAAGGAAAGTAAGCATAGGGAGACTTGGCATGGGGCTCAGGTTGGCTAATCTGTGACACATTTTTCTCCAGAGGGGATGATGTTATTTGTTTAGAGTGATGTGTATCTGCTCAATATAGTAATAGTGCATTTTCAGGTATGTTTCCCATAGGAGAGCTGCATTTTTGTGACTTCTAATACTTTAGCCTCAAACTGATATACTGCAAAAGCTGCTAAACTGCACAGAGAGGAGTTAAATGTCTAATAGCTGAGCAGAGCCAGGGACTTCCTGTCTCACCTGCAGAGTTTGGAGTTGAGGGTGAATTTGCTTGGCTTCCATGTGAGGATGCATTAGCCGCATTCACGGCAGTTCTCGCAGCGTACATGTTGGCTTCTTCTTGGAACTTACCAATGTTTTTCTTGTATCTGATTCGTTTATTCCCAAACCAGTTGGATACCTGAGCAGACAAACGAGAGAATGTAGTTTATTGCTCGTGTAATCTTAACACACAGAACCTCTCCACGTTGGAGGGCAAGCATTCAGAGAAATCAGGACATGTTTAGCTTTCCTGGCCTTAATGGCATGTGTAACACTGCAGAGACACTCTGTTAGAGGTAGGCACTACATAGACTGGTGCTGTGAATCTGCATTAGTGCCAGAACGGAATGATTGCCAATAACAGTCTCATTATGTCACCATGACTGCAGCTATCATCAGAACTCACACAAGCACCAATCAGTCAACATCCGCTAACACCCATTACTGCTAATGGACTCCCAGATGAAGCCAGGGGGGTAATCCCAGCGCTAATGATAAACAACATTAAAATGAAAACCAAATCAATCCTGCAAAGTTTCCAATACACAGAGAAGGTAAACATTCCCCTTTATTATGGCCAAGAAACAGAAACTCTACAAATCATTCAGCTGCTGAGCAGCTTCCACAATCAGGCCCAGATGCATCCTCAAATCATTTGGTATAAATTAATGAAACCAACTGCGGAAACAATCCATTCCCAAATGATGGATTCAAAACACAAACTGCTGTTTACCTTGGCGTTGTCATTGCTTTCCTTATTATCAATTCTCACAGGATTAAAACAACTTGAGTGCTAGAATGCAAAGATGAAAAAAAAAAAAAAACAGTGTGCCTGAATATTTTAATATTTTTGCTTGTCAGCAGCATTGGCACAAACATCTTAATGTTCACAAGTTGTTAACTTACTGACAGATTTATAGTAAATCATCATGCCTTCATTCACTAACATGCTGTTCCTCAGAAGCAGATGGTCCTGTTAATTACTCTCACACAAAACTGAAACATTTTCACAATTGTTTAACATTATTTTTTGAGTAATAATTAACTTGTCAATTATGTCTTAAATAATGACAAATGCCTATTAGATGATACCAGAGCTTCAAGTTTTACCTTATTATTTCTGAAACCTGCACAAACATTTTGAGTGATTACCCTTCATGCATTCTGTCCATTTTTGTTGTTGTCACTTAAAAGAAGTATTTGTACTGTACTCGTCCTGGATTCTGTATATCTTGTGCATTATAACAAAACTTCATCCACTATAAGATGAGAGAAGAACTTCTGTGTGACAGCAGTGATGTCTGCATCTTGTCTTGTCTTTAGCTTCAATAGAAACAAACAGTGGCTTTGTCTGGTTCGAATTACGAGACTACAAACTTATGACATGGCGTATTTATACTTTGAGTCCTTTGTTGTCTCAATAAAAGGTACTGCTAAAAGATTAGAGCGGCTGTCTCTAGTCATGACAGTCATAAAACGTATTAATAGGTTACTTGCCAAGACGCTTACAGCTGCTTCACGTGTTCAGATTAAAACTGGTGTTTATCTCACTGATTTGTGACTATAGTTTTCCTACAGGTGGTGTTGGCTGGCACTGATCTGTGGTGTACCTGGGCAACTGTGATGGCGCACTTCTTTGCCAGCTCTTCTTTAGCCTCCTCGCTGGGATAGGGGTTACTGAGGTGGGAGTAAAAATACTCATTCAGGATCTCTGTCGCCTGTTTATTGAAGTTCCGTCTTTTCCGTCTGAAAAAGAAAAAAAATAAACAAAACATTAAAGTTATATTACTACGGTATCAAAATGACATACTTTATTACATGCTACATTACATACTGTCTGACGTCACCAATTTGCTACTAGCGCTAGAACTCACAGAACTCTTTAATCCTGCTCCAAGGGTGCAAAGATGATATTTGTGAGATTAAGATTTAAAATTAAACTCCACCTATAAACAGAGGGGGGCAGTATTTTACCTGAAGGTAACTTAGTAAAGATAACAACACTCAACAAAAATTTGTGTTTCCCCCCAAAAAAAACACACTGAACTGTTTCAGGTCAGGTCAGTGTGAGAATCTCTCCTGTGTTTTGCTGTAATTTACCAGACAGCGGAGCAGAGGAGACACATTTGGAAAATAAGCTATCCAACAAGTGTTGTCTAAATCCACAGATTGACCCCAAACGACTGCAAGTCAGGCCAAAATATCAATGTTTTTTTAAACAAACCCAACCTGAATATGACAACAACGGTGGCAGGCCAGCTCTGCTGCTGACGGCAGAAAAAAACTAGTCCTGGCCAGAGCACTGATGACATTACAGCCATAGATATAGAAATATTTCTCTATCTGTCCTATCAGGAGGACAAGTTCTGATCCATCTTCTCTGTCAGAGAGGAAATACTCATCCTGGCTTTACAAGACAGATTAGTAAGGTTTTCATTAGGTCTACATTTCATATGTGAAGAACAAAAAAATAAAGCAAATTTATACCTCTAGAGTCTAGAGGTATAAAATGCCACAATGTTAAATATCCCTGAAATACAATACATTGACATCTTTGACACAACTGTTATTTTTTCACGCACTGTTGATAATTTGTTAATGTTTGAATGTTTTAAACTAAATATTACAAATTGCCCCTTTAAATCAGATTATTTTTGAAAAGAACTCTCTTATGTTGGACTAAATCAGAAATGGTTGATGTGTTTGCAACTATTTATAATTGTTTTTTTATGTGTTTTTTCTTTAGCATCTCAAGGACCTTCTTCTTTCAAACCATTTGCCATCTGTAAACTGGGTTTTCTTTCAAATGTAAAACATTGTTACTGTTTGGAATATGCAAAGTGTTTCTGTAAACAATTCTGTTGTTGACTAATCATCTGGACCCAACTGGAGACGTCAGCTTGATGCACTGGTTTTGAAGATGATCTGTTCTCTTTGGGTGTCCCTGCTTTTTCTATAGATGCTCATTACACTCTGTAAAGACATTTTCATGTGTAAGGTCTCACAAATACAATTTGACCTACAACTCTACTTTTCCACAACACAGACAGTACCACAAAGACAGCCTCAATAATTAGGTCAATATCTACTTTTATTTTTTTATACATATTCAATTCAATTTTATTTATATAGCCCAATATCACAAATCAAGATTTGCCTCAAAGGGCTTTACAGTCCGTACAAGGTACAAGGTACAAGGTATTGTAAACTATATATTAAAATATTATTTTAGTATTTGTATGGCTGAAATAAGTCCAGTAGAGTATAGTTAAAAAAAAAGAACAAGGTTCGAGCGTCATATGAGCTGAATGACCCTCTATCTCCTGCACCGATCGGGTCATGTCTACATGTGCCACATCTAAAGAGGGCTTTACATAAGCTGGAGGGGAACCCTGTAAAACCTCTTTCCATGTATCTACCGGTGAGGAGATTTGTTCTAAAATCTCTGTCCCGCACTCCAAAAGCCTGCTTGAGAATATGTAAATGTGCACAGCATGGGCCCCACCAGCCAGTAGATTAATCAGTGGAGCTGAGCATGGCAGTGCCTCTCAACCAGTGAAAGCTTACTCTCCCTTTCCCTTCCCCTTGCTGCACCACCACAATCATTTGCAAGAGAATAGATAGGGAGCTTTGTAAGGCAGCGCATGCCTCATTTAAATGTTATGCCTCCGACTCAGACTTTGAGTGAGATTTATCCTTGGAGAAATGTATGCAAATCCGGAGTGCGCATCAAAAGGAACAAGCGATTACATTAAAAAAGGGAAACAGTTAGTGTGATGGAGCACGCAGGAAACTCTTATTGGCCAGTGTTACTGGGTATGCTGGTCCAAATGGCATCCATAGATGCAAAACCCGCTCAGCATGTGTGGTAGGCAGCAAAACAGCATGTGTTACAGCATGTTTATAGCATGATAGGCCTCCTACATCACCCATTCATATGGATATCAGGCTGAGAGGGAAGCACATGATGAGGTGTGCAATGTTGTTATACTGGGAGGTGATTTGCAGCACAGAGCGTGGTGCTGTATGAAATTTAAAAACAGACACACACACACAAAAGGACACACACCTGGCATCGAGGAAGCGGGAGCGCAGGATCATGACGGCCTCGCAGGTGCTCTGTTTGAGCTGCATCTGGATGGAGCTGAACTTGCGGTGGATGATGCTCACCATGCGCTCGATCTCTTTGGGCGAAATTGGCCGCGTGCGTGACTGCTCCCTCAACAGGTTCATCACATGTGTGGTGAACTCGTTACATGCCTGTAGGAAGGACACACACCGGAATAAATCAGAGTGTACCAACAACACTTCCCCTAGGGTCAGTAAAAAAAACTGAATAAGGCTTTCATTTTATGTGCCCTTATCACATTCAGTGTTACAGAGACACATCTGCTCACTTTCAGAATGAACAGAGCAGCCACGATCCAAAATAATAATCAAAAGTAAATCCAGCTCTTTGCTTAATGTAGTTCTGGGGTGAGCTTTCTCACAGAGCCAAGAGGGAATATAAGTGCTGATATATTTCATATTTAACTGAAGTGGTGATGGCAGTGTGTTGAGAGGAACCAATGACAGCTGTTCCCCTCTCAGACACACACTTTCACAGCATAGCCACCCTGAGAGACGAACATGCCACGACGTTTCATTCATCCCCTCCGTGTGACACCAGGCGTGAATCTGCCACAATATTACACTCCGACTCTCTGTCTCATACTGTCTCCTCTCCTTTATTTCCCCTCTTCCCCGTCGCTCTCTCTCTGGATTTAGCCGTGTCAGGCTTTGTCTGTGTCTGTCTACCTGCGTGTTCATCTGTCTTACTCACATTCATCTGAAAGGGAAGCTATTGTCATGAATGCATCGGCCATCAAGGCAATAAGAGGAAATCATCCCCCCTCCAACAGCATTAAACACTACACTACAGCATTCACACAGAGACATCAAACATACTGCATGTGTTAAGACTATTCTTGGGTTTACAATGTTTTGACTGTCCTATATCAATGTTATGCTTTCTAAAGGTGCAGCCAGGGGAAAAAAAAGCCACTAGAATGCATAAAAAGTGTTTATTTTGTACTAGTGACTTGTACCAGTCAAGCTGTGAGATGACTTGTTTAATGTGATTTGAGGCTCTGGAGGAGCTTTGTCAATAACTCTTGATTGATCAATAAGTAGGAAGATAATTAATCTACATAGTTTTGTTAATCAAAGAAATGTTATGTTATGTTAGGACTTGCTGTTTTTCTCCATTTTATATAATTGTAAATAGAATATTTTTGGTTTTTTTTGGTTGAGGTTGACTGTTATTTAGACAAAACAAAAAATTAGATGTCACCTTGGGTTTTACAAAGTTTTGACAGGCAAGCAATGGCGGAAATAACAAACTCTAAACCCTGATTTCACCAAAGTTATTCCAAATTTTTGGACTTTACTAAGGAGGGATGTATTACCTTGTTGCATTATGGGAAAACCCCATACTGTTGATTACTTGGCTCATGCTGTTTACTGTCTCAAATGCAGACAGTAAACAGCACTGCAGCCTCTTTTAGTTCTTTTAAGTTACTTTTGACAAGCTGAAATCCATACCTTTAAATGTACCTAGTTACACATTGGAGTCAAAATAAGTCACATTATTTACTGTGATTTTTGCAACATTGCGTAAGCCACAGCAACCATCTTGGGAAAGGTTATAACCAATAAAAATTATTATTATCCTAAATATTCCAGAAGGAAATTTAGGCATCCAGTAGCTGTATGACTTATGAGCAAGTCACTATGACTGGGAGACGAGGTGCTCTGTTTTTTGTGATTTAGTCCTGCACACGGGTCAATAAAAACAAGACTATTCTGTTCGTAGTTTGTGTATTCCATCAGCTGTTCTTACCTGTTCGTACTTCTCCAGCTCTGTGTGGTAAATCTGTCTGATCTGGGACAGTTTGGCCCTGTAGTCAGAGTGTTCTGCCGAGTTGTCCGCCCCCGCTCCGCCTGAGGCTGCCGCCGCAGCTGCCGCCGCTGCCGAACCGCCACCTTTCTCTGGACCGGATACGCCCTCTGCCAGCAGCATGTTGTCCAACCGCATGAGCTGGGGATCTGGGGGCTCCTCCTCCTGGGCGCCGCGGATACTCAGCACTACAGTGACAGGAAAAGGTCAGAGGTCAGTCATAAAGGTCACACCTACGGTGGCGTGATGCACCGTAACAAGCTGTCAGTCGCGTAGCCTGACTGCATAGCTGACAGAGAGACTCCGCTGAGCTGCACCCACACATCCACTTAGTGTGAGTGATGCAGTATGGTGCAGCACAGAGAGCCACACAGGCAGAGGCTGGAGGAGTCTGTGCCTTTTGTTCATCTGTAAACCTCTAGAACGGAGAGGCCACACACTGAAGCAACACTATCAAAACTATGACTGATTGTTTTCCTTTTCATTGGAAGCCCAACAAATACTGTTTCCAGTAAAGTGGTACTAGTCTTGTTTTAAAGGGCAAGGTTGTGCGTTTTTCTTATGGACCAAAACCATGACAAAACAAAACAATGTCTTGGAATCTAAACTATAAATAAGCACACCAATTGGCCTAATGTTTGCACTTGTTCCTTTATTCCAGTAAACACTGGCAATATCCATCCAGTATTACATACAGTACACTGTCTTGCTGCTTAAACTGCATTAATCATAGCTGAAAATAGTCCTTAACAAATGCATTATCAACACACATTTAGGTAGCATTTACAAAAAATTTACATTGCCCAAATGTTGAAGGAAAATCTTGAGGTGTTTTAAAAATAAATATATGTTTGTGGCTTGTTTTTTAAGATCTACATCTCCAGTTAGCTTGTGGCTAATTGCCATCTTGGGAATGTTAAACAGTGTTATCTGACAAACTGACACACTTTTAGTTTTGGTTTCTTATGGTATTTAAAAATAATACAGATTCATCCATAAATATGCTCTTTACACAGTTTTGTCCTGATCAAGTCTGTTATTTCTGGACAACAGACCGTTGCCATGGGCACAGATCATTTTGAAGTCAATCAATCGATATTTTTTTGTCAAATTATTGATTTCTTTAACAAGTATTCGTGTAATAAATGGAATATAATACAGCAAACTGATCATTTTTGTGAATCAAACCCCTTCTTACATACAGACTTGATTGGCTGGTGTGGAGTATAAGGGGTGAAAACTTCAAAACAGGATAATCCAGAATAACCTGTGATAAATCTATTGCGAGCTGGCTTCTTGGGTTGCAGTATGACTTATAAAGTGACCTGATGATGTAATATGTCTCACAAAATGTCTTCCAGCTTATATCCTTGCAATGATAACTGTTACATATTAAGATTGAACAGTGTCATCAACAATAGTCTGACTTAATGCCACAGAAGCAGTGCCTGTGCCTTCCACTAGAGGTCTCCCTTGCCATTCTTTACACGCCTGAAATCCCACCTTCCATTTTCTGAGGTGAGAACACTCACAGGCTCCGACTGAGAACCATCCATTTCAATATAAAACACCTTTTCCTGTGGAGTGTGGTGCGCTAGGATCGAAACTGATCCCTGAGTGGATGTTGAAAGTGCGTTGACAGCAGTCGGCATTATCGTTACAGAACCGTTTGGTTACAGTGCTAACAGAGGTATGACTTGACGACTTTATGCCCTGTGTGTGTCGATAGCCATTTAAAATGTTACCACTTGTCATTTGTCTCATTGTCACTGAATGAGAAGGGACAGGCAGGGAGCACTTCATTAATTTGGAGACAATGGGAGTGCTTGGTGCATTAACCCCAGACTGCTGTCCGGGTTGGTAGGCCTGGGCAGGGGGTCAGTGGGATGAGAATGAGGCCTGCTGTATGAGAGGAGGAAGAGGAGGAGGTGTTTGGGAGTAATCCCCCCCCCTCCGCCGCCCGAGTTTAGTGGTCTGGAAATGCAAATATGGCAACTGTTGGCAAGTGGGAGAGGTCAGAGGTTCAGGCCACGGGCTCAGCGGGAGGTAGATTGAGTGTGGGAGGAGTGTGGTAGTAGTAGTGGAGGTGGCGGTGGCGGTGGAGGGGGTCTCTTGAGATGGCAGGACTGTACAAACATCCTGTCTCATTACCCAGACTCCTTCATCACTCCGGTAATGTATGGATGGGCTCGGAGGGAAATCTCGGATGGCTTCACACCCTCCTTTACCTCTGTACCGCCACGACTGCAGCACCCGCGTTATGACCCGATCAAACCTGCTCCATCAGAAACTCTAAACCCGCCTGTCTGCTTTAGTTAACGTACATCAGGAAAGGGCCCTCACTGCCCCCCCCCCCAGCTCCTGAATGCTCACCAGTACAGAGAAGCGTTTTTTTTTCCTGTAGTTACCACCTCATAAATACCAAACTAAAGTGGGTGTTAAAATGAAAGCACACCACAATATCCCGTGGAGAGAAATGAGCTGCATTTTCTGGAAGTAATTCTGAGTAAGAAAAACAACTCATTGCAGTACATACTTTGAAGATGAAGAAAGAAACCTGACTGTTTTAAAAGGCGTACAGTATGGAGCTACATTCGGTATTCCAGAGAGGAGTGAACATTTATGAATGCAGTAATGGTTTCTTTTCGAACTTCAAAGTCTACGTCCTGAATGCTTTCAACATCTACATCCAGACCCATGTTCCTTAAACAAAAAGGAAGGCGGAAATGTCCCTAAATATTAAGTATCAGTACTTAGCACACAAATGAAGGGAGTACGCTTATATGCCGAAAAAACCAAGGCCGCATTTCTTCCCGATCTCATAAAACGTCTAGACTGTCAAACGAAAATGGAAAATAAAAATTCCCCATGTCCACAAAATGATTCGATTCACGTCTGCCAAGTTCCAGCTTAACATTCATGAAGTGTTTATTTTACTTGGCTTAAAGAGCCTCCAACATCAGTCTTAAAAGAACGGCTAAAGCAGAGAAGGTCATTTCTTAGGAGATCTCTTAGAAGGGAAAGAAGAAATTTTTTTTTTCATAAGGGTGGAATAGGAAAGGTCATCGGGAAATGGAAAGCAAACGACTACATTCAAAATCGCTGGTATTCTAGCTGGACTATTATGCGAAGAATGAACAGGTAAACATGTTAAAGTGTGCCATAAACTGACAATTAATTCAAACTCTGACATGATCCCCAGGCCTTGCTTGTTGACATGTGTATACCCTCGCTAATCAGCTGCATCTCACATTCGTGCTCCTCTCCTCCCAGATCCCAGCTCCATTCTTGCTGCTGATCCAGCTGTCTTGGAAAGCATCTGTCAGGAGGGACCCAGGAAGGAACAATGCATTACGCCATGTTGGCTGTGTACTGTCATCCCTCATTGACAGCACATTGTCACACTTACACAGTGTCCTCTGAGCTGGGAACAAGCTAAGTAGCTGCTGCCTATAATATCAGCTCTTCCTGCTGCCTCTTATCATACAATCTGAAGGGGAACTTGCTCCGAGTGGGGTTAATATGGATTCTGCGAGGAGGATGCGATGGTGTTCATTTCAATTTAAGTGAATAATCAGTGTGATCCTTATAATGATGACATGCGTGATGGTAACAACCTCTTGTCTTGGGTAGTTTGCGCACGTGGAGAAAAAAGCGCAGACCTGCAGTCTTCGGAAGTGAAACGTCAGATGGAAGCAAACGATGATTTATTTATTCCACACTGAACCTACAGCACGTAATTAAAACCATGGAGGGATTATCTCAAACAAATAAAATTAATAAAGAAAAGAAAGGGATAATGTGCTTCTATAAAATTGGCTTTGCTGTGGGTCATAATTACACGACTCAGTGAGGGCCACTTTATTGGCTAATGGCAGCCTAATTGATTCATCCTAATGTTTTTCGAGCCTTGGGTCTGCTGGGCACTCCCTGTCCAATAGTGCTGGTGAACTTACTTAGCCACCCGCAGACAAACACTGAAGGTTCTCCCAGGGATAAACAATTATCTGAGTGTGTGATTTGGACCCTCCCTCCCCCCTCAGTGAGCGCACATTTTCTGTACGTCTCTAATGGATGCCATTTCCCTCTTGGAGGCGTTTCAAAGATGGCTTGTTGTCAGACGAAGCCTTATTCCTCCCTCCTGTTGTTGACAAGCAATTCTCACAAGGAGGCACGCACCAGGCTTTATTGTTCGGCTTTATTTTGTACATTAATCTGGGAAAAAAAAACAACCCAAAAACCCCAGTGGCTTTCATTGCTGATACATTTACTAATGCAGGATTGTAACATAGAGAGGTTTCAGAATCTACATGTGTGCAACTGCATCTCTGCAAGGATGGATTGGGTCAACTTGGGTGTACACACAGCGAGACAAAATGTCACCGGCTGAGAAGACAAGCAAAGTAAACTGAAATTGGAGAACATGACATTTATTTAACCCCGAAACATCTGGCCTTTTACAAATCAAATCGATATTTAATAAAAGCCCGGAGCAATTGGCTTTTGGAGGGGTGGATGTTTAACTGTCTGGTCATTTATCTGGGAATATTTATTTCATTTCTACACAGCTGAAGGAAGAAGCTTTTGCTCTTTGAGGATAAGCTTGGAATATCATGCTCAGAGATGATTTACGTCCCTATTTGGGGAGAGCAGCTTGCCTAAACCCCCCCTCTTCTCCCCCCTCGTTGCTTGTTTTCAGCGAGCACATGTGTAACATTCTCTGTTCCCCATATATTAGTCATTCCAGAAGATTGGCTCATGGCCTCATATGAAGATGGGTGTGGGTATTAAAATATTAATTGAACTACTAGCAACAGAAATACATCATTTCAGAGCAGCCCTGAGTTTGGAGTGAGTCTTAATTGAACAAAGACCAGAGAATAAACTCTGCAGGGAAATGAACCATAGCCAACAAAAGTGGGTTTGCAGCTGGGGGGCTAGCGTCATAACTAGGGTTGGGAACTGAAACTTGGTTCCAAATTAGAACCAATAACAGAATACCAAGTACCGGGCACCTGTCTGTTTAAATCAGGAGCTAGCATGCATGGCTATCATCACAACAGTGTGAAAGATGGACTGCACTAAAGATGCGACTTCCCTGTAGAAAAGAAAACGACAACATGGCAAAGACAAGGATGGCATCCTTTTCTTGGACAGATAGAAAAATTTAAATTAAAAAAATGCTAAAATGAGTTACCAAATACACTTTGGCAGCTGTTAATATAAAAAAATATAGTCTATGTGTGGGAAATGCACATATTGACTAGTAAAATATAGGGCAAATAAAGATACACTAATATAGTCTCTCCATAATAACTAGTAGTTACTTTAATCAACTGCTCTCTATTGTACATATTAATGTTATGTAAACATTTGACCAAATTTTGTACCATTTAGGAATTGAATCGACAAGCAGAACCAGAATTGGAGAAATTCAAACGATACCAAGTCCTCGTCATGAGTAGCTTCTTTGGGGGAATGTTATCACTGGGGGAGGTCCTGTATAGATTGTTGTATCATCTTGTTGGAGTTCGAGTTGGAAATGGGAAAAAAATATTGTAATTGACAGGAAATAAAAGCAAGGTTCATGTCTAAAAATACACTTTTGAGTCAGTGACAATATTTGGGATTTTATCAAAAACTTGTCTGGGGATTACGATTTCTTCCAGGACACTGCTTGCATCTTCAAAATGATTCAGTTTTTTTTTACGGCATAACAATATCAGTCTCAAAGAGTTACAGCGCACCATGCTCTGCAGTCCAGATATCTTATCCTATCAGATTAACAGAGGCAAATGGCAGGCTGTCAAAAACCATTACCATATGTAATCCCCTTCTAGATTTCGAAGGCATGTCGACAGGGACTGTTGGCACAGCAGCCTGTCATGGTGATCGGGTGATTGGGGGAAAGCCTGATGTTTAATTAATGATGTTGGGCCATTCTGTCACAGTTAGCGAGATGGATGGTCAAAAATAAATGTCCCTGACAGAGAGTGGGTGCCTTGGTTTAAAGTTGTGGACACCTTTAGAGGCCCTCTATTCTGCACCCAGATGCTGAAATGTGATCCGCAGTGTTATGTCACGGACAGCAGCGCAGGGAGAGTCGGCCAAAAGTGACACGCAATGCTGGTCAGGTGACAGCGTGTCCAGGCAGGTCAACAGCGCCTGGCTTGACATTTCTGAGAGCACTTAGATTAGAAAGTGGAGGAGCACGAGCGTTTGAAGTGACAACCTGTGATGTTTTCATATTAGTCCTTGAACAATGTCTGCGAATATGTAAATTATGCACATTAAAGTCTCAGGTGAACAACCAGTGAAGCTAAACAAACAAATTATTATCAACACTTAATATTCAACATTTAAACATGGGGTATTAATGCATTTTCAATTTGTATTGCTCTGTTCAAATTCAAAATTCTCCAGCAGAGGTGCTTTTTCAGTCATCAGGTTACTACTGGGTTCTTGTCAGTGTCATGACACCAAAATATCTGAGTAATGTTGAAAGCTTCTTACGTTTAGCAACATACCGTAGAAGGAAAATGGAGGATAATGATAACAATAAAGTATTTTAATGTATTATATGGATATCTCTAATATGCAAACATCAGTTATAGCTCATTAACCAGACTAATAATTTTAAACAATGGCATCACCATCAGCTATTACGTTACTCTTCATTGCACAAGTGTTTAGTATATAGAGTACATTTTTTTCTGAAAAATGTGTGGACACCTTACAGAGAGGGAGTTTTGGACATTTAAAAAAAACGATTTCTAAACTACGAACTAGTAAAATTAAAGTGTATAACAGTAATTTTTTTTTATGACTAGATTTAAATATTTGCTGCTTTTGTGGCTTTCAATTTGTATAAACAGCATAGATTGCAATATATGTAAATCATTGAAGTAAATAAACACCATGTCAGAGTCATAACAAATATGATTAAAAAATGTACAAGGATATTCATCTTGTCATTGTCAGACCTCTCAGAAAATAGAGGCATGATGTAATCATCCTTAAAAACAGTCTAGAGTGTCTGGTGAAAGCCAAATGCTTTTGCATAATTAACCCTTTCTGGTCAGGCTGTGGTCGGCCTGTCTTCTTGAATTTACAGTGACAGCACTGGCCCTATTTGTTTGCATTGGTGCTTCAGTGGGCACACTTCATTGTGGCTTCAGCAGTTAATAAATCACAGTAGAAGCCCCCTCTCTCGACGCCAGCCTGTGCTACGGTGGTCCTGTCACAAGGCAGGCACCAGAGCCGAAGCGACAGCTACATGCTAATTCAACATCGGCATAATTCATTATACAGTCGCAAGTGTACTGGAATGGAAAGAGAACCAACATACACCAGGAGGAAGACGACAGGCATCAAACTGTTAAATCCAGCTCCCCTTAAGTCCCCTCTGTTTGCCTTTGTAAAGACTCAAGCCTTTAAGATCCTGCCAGCAATATAAAATTATACTTCACTTAGATATGCACAAAAAGAGCTTTGGGATGTGTAAAGAATAAAATGATTTTACTTTCAAAGCACAGGCACAAAGTCATGCAATTAATTTCAATGGTGAAAGGTTAACAAACAATATCATAGAGGTTAATGGACAAAGAAGACAATTAAAAAGCAACTGAGCTCTTTAACAGTGTTGTTAAAAAGAAATCTGCTTTTTTTATGAAATATGGTAATGTATACAGCCACTTCCTGTAAGTCACACAAAAGCCAATGTAAAATGACATATCAAAAGGCAGAACGGGCGCTAATGCACTAAAAGGGAAATTAACAAAAAGATAAAGAGTCAATTAAAGCGATAAGGCCCTGTGCTCTTCAGAAGGTGAAAACTGAGGGGGGAGGTGGGGTGGGGGGTGGTGGAGCTGACAGGCTTCACATTAAAGCGCTTTGCTGCCTTCTCATCCTCTGTGTGGACCCTCAGCCCCATAAGCACCAGCTCAGACAGGAAACAAGGGCTCTCACACACACTCTCAACATTAGGCCCGCTAATGACGATGTAGCCTTTTCTACAATGGACACGCGTTTCCGATTAGAATTTACACAAGAAATACTTCTGTTCCACACTTTTCATAAAAAAAAAAAACTTCAAAGAATGGTATGCTTGACCTAATCTCACCGCAGTCAGAGTGAAGATAAAGCAGCATCAGCAGCCTGAGGCTCTGTCTACAGAGCCACTAAGAGTGCAAACTGTTTTAAAGGAACAAGACTTAAGCATCATAAAAAAAAACAGTGGAATCTCTTTCAATATTGATTTTTGACTAGGATTTTGTGTTGGCAAGAATCTGATGATGACATATGTATTTACAGGAGTTACAATACAATACTTTAAGCAAGGCCACAGATGTATAGAGGGAAAACTGTCAGAGTATAAAGAACACAACACCATATACATAAAATCGGTGTAAAATAACATTGGAGTGGAAGAGTTGAATGGCTGAAGATAGATTACAACACTGCTATCTAGCGTTCAGGTATTATGCACAAAACAAAATGAACTGTCTCGAATCTTTGCATGTAAACTATTAATTAAAAATCAATTGTGTTTTTGAGAATGGATACAGTACTGCAGAACATAGAGAAATGTTTGTCATTTGTGATCATGCACTTCATAGTTTAACAAAATTTTAAAAATCTAAAAAATCTCAAGTCTACTGTCAATATGTGTGATGCAGCTGATGCTTTAGGCTAGATATTTTTTCAGTACTTGCCATCCATATCTGACTGACAATGATATAAAATATAAGCAGAACTAGTTCGCCTTGTCTTTTCCCAGCTTCTCTGCCTTAGTTTATTTAATAATAAGCTCAAGACCTTTATGTATGTGATTAAATTACAATGTGATCACCCATCAGTGAAGTGAGTTTGGGTTCATTTCACTGTAGCTTCTGAGCTCACATATAGGATGGGTAGCAGTTAAAGAGCTTCCAAACAAGTGTCCTGTGTGTGTCCCACATGAGATAGCGAGCGTCCAGTAGCATGCACCAGACCGGGGCCATCCAGGGCCTCGGGCGCTGTGTTGACTGGGCCTGCCATGTCATTACCAGTCGCCTTGATCTGCTCTACCTTATTAAAGCCATTCCTTCAGGAGAGCAGACGAGCATGTCACAGTGTGAAACCAGGCCAAGGAGGGAAGGTGACCACACTGCCACCCTCAGCTTGTGCGGGGGGCAGAGGGGGTGGGGGGAGGGTACGAGCACAGAGCAGTGGCTTTGTTGTCAGCCTCATCCCGGACCCCCTGATGTCCCTGTGATTCCTTTGTCAGTCTGTGTTAATGGAACTCACAGTGGTTATGCTCCTTCACATTCTTATCTCCTGTAGCAGGACCGGCGCACAGCCCAGCAGTGTCTGTTTAGCTGCCGCCAGTTGGAGACGACTGCTGTGTTGAATATTGACAATGTCGCTCCTGTTAGCAAGGAACGTGTTCATGATGAATCCTGTTTAGGAATGCTGAGACTCAACCAATCTACATTACAAATTGGCCTTGTACTAACTAAGTGATGCAGAGAATTATTAGAGGTTAACTTCCTTTGACTGGTGTGCTCATGAGTAAAAAAGCTACAACACAAACCCAGAAAAACACCCGACTGCAAAGCCTGGTGGCTTCCAGCTCCGTCCCATTCCATCTCTGTGACTAAACACACTTGTGTGGCATTTTTCACAGCGCGCAGCTCTCCTACTGCCAACCAGTTTATGTAAAAGTGATTAACAGTAATTAATCCTTAATCACCATGATTAGCCAAGTCGCAGTAAATTAAGCCACATCTGGAGCAGCTGAGGGCTTGTGAGTGGCAGCAGGCATGCTGAGTGTGAATGCCACTGTTTACTGAGGTCTACCTGAAACATCTGAAAGCAAACAACAGAATGCTCCTCTCAAGTGTTTTGTTTGGGGGTTTACCGTATTAAGCAGCATGTAAATTCAAATACCACCCCTTAAGGGCATAAATACTTTAACATAAGTGTAACACATTTCTAAAATTACTAGATCTTTATTATTCCCGACAGTAATTTCTGCAACTCCACATAGTGCATAGATACCTCTGCTAAGGCGGTTATGTAATCACCTGTCTTTTTATTGGTTGGTTTATTGTTTTTTCTGTCAGCATGATTATACAAAAACTACTGCACTGACTTTCATCAAACTTGGGACGAGGGTAGGGCATGGGCCATGGACGAACACCTTAAAGACTGGAGCAGACTGGATGTACTTGTGCATACCTCCACTAAAGCCCCGCAGTCCTCTTCAAGCAACCTATCTTGCAATGTTACCAAAAGCAATAAAATCGGTGCAGTAGTTTATGAGTAATCCTTCTGACAGACAAACAAATCAATAAACATGGCCCTTCTAGTTAAGATATACAATTAGACCTGCTACACAAAATGTCCCAGCAACAAAGGAAACTTAAACAACTGATGGTCTACATGGATACTAAGATGGAAAAATCTGACAAAAATATTTCAGCTACTATTCATTTTTTATATAAGCAATTAATAACACATTTTTAATGAGGATGAGCATTATCATTTTATAGATGTGAGTATTATACCAGATGTGACCAGATAAAAAGTACATTTATCAGTACTTTCTGGAGGACAGGCTGTAATGGCAAATTATCTCAAATATATCTTTGGCCTTTACTGTACTGCAATTAATCAATACTGATAATCCCACATGCTGTATGTGCAGATAACAGTGTATCTGTAGTAAGGGGTTTGGCAGGAAGCATCATGTTAATAATTGGCAGGAATACGTGTAATTCATTTTCCTATACTTTATTTATATACTACGTCGTTACCTATACATGATGAAGTATAATAATACTTTGTTGACATAAAATCATTTCACAATAGGATTTTTGAATCTAAAGCTAAACCCCCTTTTCAGGAAGTCTTTGCTGACAATAAAAGCCTTCCAAGAAGCCCAGAACCTGACCTTCAACATCTCCAGTAAACAGACACCAGAACATATCCCCTACATCCACAAGGACACACACACATGCGAGCGC
>JAPQRN010000019.1:16368039-16398757 GCA_037367275.1 Coranthus polyacanthus | reverse complement strand
ACACACAGTCCCAGCGCCCTGTGTTACTGTGCTGCATAGTTGATTGGCTGAGTTGCCTGAAGATGTCCCGGTGCGTAGCAGCAGCAGCAGCAGCGGTGCCTCTCTGTAGCTTTTTCCTGCCAGATAAATGATGCAGGAGGACTGGTTTTGTGCCGGGGAACTGGTTCCATCACAGCGGGTGTGCTGTGTCTCTTAGCCCAATGTTTCTCTTGTGCCCCCCTGGAGAGTTTCCTCCCTGCGCCCCAGTCTCTCCCTGTTACACAGCCCCAGATTAATTACACACTTTAATGAGCTGAATTATTAATGGGGCTCTTACTTGGCAGTTTAAGGAAATGCAGAGAAGACAGCGTTGAGCATCGGGAATCAGGGCTCTCATTAAAACATCACACAGCGCCTCTGGGACCGGTGTTATTTAGCCGGAGAAATAATAGGATTTGGTATTTTACATATCAGGAACAGAAAAGCTGCTTGAGTATGAATCCACAGCAAGAGACAGAGAGAAGAGCACTGCAGAGGCTCGTGCATGACATTATGTCATTATTATTGCAGGCCCAAGGAAAATGAAAGGCCATCTAATGCAGCCACTAGAAAAGCTTCCCTTTCTGATTGTTCAGCACAGATGGGAGCAATATTATCTGAAATGAGGTGGACTAAAGCAGGAGTGAAATGAATGAAAAGCAAGGCAATTTCTAGGTGAATATGTCTCGCTCCCCCTTCTCCCTCAAAAGGGGCCGCTTTTATCTCGCACAACTGTAACACTTCCAGTGGCGAGGATGTTCATCAAAATCAGGAACATGGAAAATTGCCATTATGAAAGCTGTGAAAAGCTGTGAGAAAATGAGATTATTCATATAATATCACACTTGCTGATAAGAGAAAATGCCACAGTGAAGAGACAGGAAATGAAACCAGGAAACATGTTCCAGAGTTGTTCCTGAGTCTAAATTTATATTGCTGCTGGAGCTGAAATTCAGTCTCCTTCCTATGTATAGTGTGTGCGTATGTGTGCCTATGATTTCTACAATAAGGTGCATGAATGTTACAATGGTTTCAACGTGTCCGACAATGTGAAGCATTGTTAAAGCTCACATATACGATCTGACAGTGTTGTGAAAGAACAGAAAAAGGCGATTTGTTCTCTAAGTACACTTTAATGTGTTATTTTTGACAAAGCACCTTTATCAAGAGGCTGCTCATATTTCCAGGGTGATGGTTGTGTTTATCAGACAGGTTTGCTGTGATGGCTACACGCTACATGTCTTGAGAGCACCAAAAGGCTTTCACGCTCGCTCGTGGAATCCACAGTGGGATCCCAGGGGATCTCTCTCTCTATTTGTGTACAAGCCGCTGCTGCTGCCTCTGCTGACTGTTCCTGGTGTTTGGGAGGAAACAATAACAGGCTCATTGCACAGTCAGATTACATTACAGCCTTTGCACGGCTACGACTCTGAAAGGATTTTGGCTTTATTGCCATATTTGGGGAGACACTTCAGGAAAAGTGATGACATAGCGCCTGACAAATAAGATTGAAATCTGACTGATGAGTTCGCCTCTGTGTCTCTGTGATATGACATTATCACAAGTCCTTGATTAGTAATCAGAGTGCGGAGTAATCAGATGACCTAGAATGGCCTGGGTGGCCATGCAGGCAGGCAGGCGGGCGTCTGGAAGGGGACAGTGTCTTTGTGCAGCCCTGCAGCTCCAGACACAAAGCCCTGGGGACATTGCTATAGCAAGCCCAGCTAAACACCCCCTGTAGCCAGGATGAAAAAACCACACACAAGTTCACTGCTAAGGATTCAAAAAATGGTCGAGCGGCTCATTACGTGGTTCTTATTTGGGTCAGGGAGCAGATGCAAATGTAGGTCAGAAGGAACCCCTGTTGTCAATCAAGAAAGAAAGGAGAAAAGGGTGGAGTAATGGAGGAGGATAGAGAGGGTGTCTCCCCGGTGAAAGATCGTGCCTGCTGCTCTTCACAGCCCGTCCCCAAGGACGAATCATACGCGGCGAGGAGGAGTGATGCTAAGCTTCAATGAGGAAACTTAATTAGACTCATGCTTGCGAGGTTAATTTGAGCTAACTGACACGAGTGAAAAAGCATTAAGATTTTTCTGTATCGGTCGGCAGGACTGATCCAACACTCCACATAACGCTCTGTTTTCAGTCTCGTGTCACCGGGCCATATATCACCACAGCACTAATAAAGCCGTTTCCCATCTAGCCTATCCTGCATGGTTTGCAGTCAGATGATGAGGCCAGTCTGACCTACATGCTGCTAGACCTCCAGAGAGTCCAGGATCTGACTCCTCCATGAGCCTGAAAGGGAGTAAACTGTAAACGTTAAGTCACCTTGAAGCAAGATCTGCTGTCAACCAGCTCATATTTCAATGCCTGAATTCCTTTAAGATGTGTTTTTTCCTTTCTAAGTGCAAAAATGTTCAAGTACCATAATTTTTTCTTACTCTTACACTTTTGGCCAATTCCAGCTTCTCTCTGAAAATCTCTGCCACAGCAGCAGCAGCTTCTCCAACTCTGTAGCACTTCATTTCACCTCACACTGAGCTTAGATGCAGCGCTAACTGCCTAGAGGTTGACACTTGTCTGAATAATGTTATGCTAATGCTCTAGTCTACCTGTATTTACCCCTAAGTGCAGCAAGCAATCTGTTGATTGCGAGAAAGCAATTTTCCTGAAAGAGGGGGAGAGCGGGCTGCGAGAAAGACTGAATGAGAGGGTAACAAGAGATCTTCTTTAGGCTGCGGCAAAGCAATTTACAGAGGACGACAATTTTCTCTGGCTGTGAAAGGAGCGCTCTCTCTAATTGTGCCTACGCAGAGCCATCAAGATGGGAATACAGAGAATAGCAGAGCAGGCTCACACATATCCCAGAGCAACTCAGAGGTATAAGCGGGAAAACAGCTATAAAACCTTCCTTCTATTTAGTCCACCGTGTTTTTTTTACAAATAAACTGAGAAGCTCATTCATACTGTTAATGATACAAAAGAAGAATAGCGTAAACACAACAGCAGCAGCAGCCTGCAAATACTCTGTTTTCCAGTTCTCCTGCAGGTGCCGGCTAATTACATTTAGGTTCTACATTATATATAACAAACTACAACCAAACATGATGACATGTAGAAGAGAGAATGGCCTCCATCTCCCTGCTCGTTTCTTTTCACATGCACAGGCACACTGCAGCTCCTCGTGCTATAATGATGAATGGGGACATTGTCCTTTTAATTTGTTTGTTGGTCCTTGTGTTGCCCGAGAAGGCAGATGTAGAAATTAATTGCTCTTTCTGACAAGGAGTGGGATTTGCTGTTTGTTTGAGTGAGAGTGTGTGTGCTGGGGGTGTGTGTGAGTGTGTGTGTGTGGGGTTGTGTGACAAGGCTTCTAAAAATAAAGCAGCAGAACCGTGTGTGTGGTGCCAGATTGGGCTCAGTGCTGTGCTCGTCTCGCTCTGGCTCGACTTCTATCTGCCCGTGTGATAAAGCTGCTAACAGGCCTTTATCGGGGAGCAAGGGGAAATATGCTCCTGCCAGATTAGGCCCCAGACTCTGCCAAGGTTATAAACAGCCTGTTATCTGTGTCCCAAACAGAGTAATCCACGCTCTATCAGCACCCAAACATATGGGCCACACAGAGCAGAGATAGCCTCTGATGGACACTTGGTTTTAATTGCAATGAGAGCCAGCGGAGCATCGCTGGGAGAGAAAGAGGACATAAAAAAGGTCTGTTATTGTGGACATCTCCCAGCCGCGGTGTAGCTGGCCAACATTCACAAAGACCAACCTCGACCTTTCTGCAATGCTGCACCTGCTCCTTCCTGTGCGCTCAGGCGATATCATGAATAAGCAGGGCAGCTTCAATGTTACATTTCCAGGAATCTATTAAAGCCCTGCTGGATATTTATTTCCCACTCAAATTAATATTTTCCCTTTTCATCCCATGTCATTTTGTGTCTTTGTGCCTTTCGCCCACACACTAAATTCGATCTTGGCAGCATTAAGTATACATTAATTTGATTAGGCGCTGATGGGCTATTTTCAGTTCTCAACACAACATGGGCTATTCTTCAACTGATGCTTTGCAAAACATCAGTTCTCAGATGCACTCTGTCTCCCTAATCAATAACAAACTGAAATTTCCCCGAATGGGCCCTTAGTAAACAAGAGCCACTCAGACGCTCCGTCTTTCAGCTCAAAACACACACTCAGTAAAAGTCTGAGTGAAGTGAGGACAGCAGCCACAGAGATGATGAGGAGGGTGAGACCTCGTCTATCAGCCCTGTAGGAACTCTGTAGTGTATGTGATGAAAAGGCAGCTGGGAATATGAACCAATATATTTATATTTCAGTGTTACAGTTTGGCCCAAGAATAAAAATGTCTTGGACTTTGCTTATAATACTACATTGCATCCACCATGTTAATCACTACAATCTGGAAATACAGCAACATCACTAAAAATCTGACAGAGCAAGAAACAGGAGCAGACAAGCAGGCAAACCCCACAGGTTACCGTTCATTGGACGGTAGACGACTGCCAGTAGTTTTCCCTCAAAATAAAATCAATGGCTAAAATGTGAGAAACCTGTCTGCACATTTAATTCTATGTGTAGAGACAGCAGCAACGAAGGTTCACAAATAACAGATAAAATAATATACACTGAGCTGTTGAATTTCTACTGAATTTTTGCTGTCAGAAATCAGCATTTGATCAATGACACCTGCATCTATTGAATGAAATCATGAGATCAAGAGTGCAAAATGATCCCAATGAAAGAAAACAAGTACTGTAAGGCAGCTGATGAAAGAGAAGAAACCTTAATAAACATCCTAGAAATACTCCATGAAAAGAAAAACAAGGACAATTCTGGTGTCAAATTAACAGAGGGCAACTGGACCAAGGTAGCATCTCCAGCAGAGTCTGGAACCACCCCAAGAAAAAGCCCAAATGTTTCCTGAAGAGAGAGGGTTCAGAGCTAGATGAGGAAAACTAATCATCCAGTCATTGCCTCATTAGGATCGGGTGCTTTTCTTCTGTTAACAAGCAAATAACACTGCTGGATTTTGAAGGCTACATTTAGGACCAGTAGTGTGAAAGGGAAACAAAAAATAACACAAGTTTGTGGTTTTGTTTTACGTCAGACTTGGTGAGTAATGTTTGAAAAATTGTTTTTCATTTAGGTGTAGGGAGTTTGGTTTGCATCTGCTGCGGAGTGGCTTTTACTTTGGTGATTGCAATGTCATGACCAGGATAGTAAGAATAATACATGACCACAACCACAAAAATAAGACCAAGACCAGGGTTGTAACAAACCTTTTGAAACTATCCTCTAAACCTACCAAAAGATTCTGAAAATACAGACACTGCACAACCCGAATTTTGCCACTGTCCATTTAAAACCTTTAAAAACTATGCATTCAAACTTTGTCCTTCTTTCACTGTGAGGCACGAGCTACAACACGCAGCAGCCCTGCCTTAATGAGGACTGAGGTAAATCTGGGAGAGATTTAGACCCTCTACTACTCTCTGTCTCCTCATATAAGCAGCAGGCTGCTCTTTCTGTCGGCAGAGCTGTGATCTGAATACCTCTGCCTTCATAAAAGATTCAGGCCTTATTGACTTCCTACTTTGGTTTCCCCGCAGAGCCTACCTCCCCGGCTCCTTTTAAATTCAGCTCTCGTGGCTGAGGATGCGCACCTGCCTCAGGGAAAAAAAAAAAAAAAACGCCTGCTAACACGGGGCTTTTATAGTCCATGTCTAGAACAACACGTATCTCTGTGCAGGAAATATACATCTGAGCTCAGTGCATCATTAGAAGACAACCCTACAATACAAATAAAACCCTGTGTATCTGATAAACTAAAATAATAAACATCAAAAACCCAGCTTTGAACTGTTCCACTGTTAAATTTACTAATCACTCAGCTGCTACTGACTTACGGGGCCAGTTGGGGATTATTGGCATTATAAAATGCCACATCACATCTGTTATGCTAAATATTGATATATCATGTTCCGTTTATTTCAGCATCTGCTACCTGCTCTTTATGGCACATCATTACTGACTGACTGCAGCATTAAACCCACACAGGCTGAGCTCATCTGTCTGTCTATACAATATTTCAAACACAACCTACACAAAAGGCCACAAAGTCTAATAAATTCCTCATTTTATATACTGCCCCCAGATTTCTAAGTCCTGTCCAATAAAGTTTTAAATGTCATGAAGGACCTATAATGTAGACTGTATAAACCAGAGCCAAGAAAACCATACATGCTCTGTCCCTTATCTTTTTATCCAATAAAGTTTTATATCTTTGAATCAACTATAAAATGGTTTGGAAACTGTCAACAAGGGGATAATTGGCTGGCTTTATTGCTATGGTGATACGTCCCACCAGACTCATTGCTCTTTTCTGACAGTAAATGAGGAAACTGTATTTTATACAATGTAGTCGCTCAATAGGCAAAATAACTTTTTGTTTTGGACACTGTCAAAGAATCATGATGAGATATTTTAAGAATATACGGTGCTATTCACAAGTAGTAGCTTGTGCAAAGTAAGTACATAATACCCAACAAAATATTGAATTAAAACAGCGCGGCGTGTTCTTGACCTTTAAAGCAGCACTAACCTTCTGTCCAGGATTTCTGAGCAGCGACAAACTAGTCGAACAAACAAAAGCAGACCAGCCTCTCCAAGGCGCAGCATTTCACACTTGGGTAGAGGCAGAGGACGGGCCTTTAATGACACACAGTCCCCCCAGTCACCTAGAATGAACACGCAGCGCTGGAAATAGACCGGAAACTCTGCCTTCACGCGGGCCAGAAACCTGGTGATGCCTGCCTGCCTGCCAAGCAAATCCGACCACTGCAGAGCGAGACAAACCCCCAACTACGTCTCAATCATACAAACACAACATGATCGAAGCATGTTATTCACTGAGTTATAATGCTGACACCATCACTGAGGGAAGTGTGCACATACTGCAGCACACTTCAGTCAGCTGATGTGCTGTCCACTGATGTGTGATAACAGCCTATATGGCACAATGCCCATCCTTTTTTCCATTCTGTGTACAGCTATGAACAAACCACTACTCACACTGTACAACAAAATCCACTTCAAACCTTTGAAATATTTCTCTTGTTGATGCAGTCCCCGAGTCGAGATCAGGGACGCCGCTGTCAGTCAGCCTGAGCTGCTATAGGCTAATGACAAGCTACAACAAAGCTTTTTCTGAAGCTCACTGTTTGTGTCATTTCACTTCTCATTTATACCTCTATCCCTTATTTGAACCCAGATCATTTCTTGCTGTTGTGACAATGTCCTTTCTCTTCTACACGTGTGAAACGGTAACTCGTACTCAGGACGCTGTTGCCTAGAGTTCATGTTTGAAAGGGGCACCAGATTAGTCTGGAAGAGTTTGTCACATTTGTCAGTAATTGAATAAAACTAACAGCAGAACATTGTATAAAGCAGGGATTTAAGATCAGCCCATTTGCATCGGTACAACTGGGGTGAATCATACCTTATCGTACTGCATAGGTAGTTGCTTTAAAAGTATCTCTAATATATCGGATTGTCTGCAAGACATCATATCAGTCTCAGTGATGGAGAAAGTGTCAGTATAAAGCTAATATTTAGAAATGGAAAAAATAGACTTTAAAATCAGGGACTGACCAACTTTTGTACCTCAGAGCTATGAACACATTTTGAGAACAACATTCATCCCCCACCCCCATTTATTTTTGGGATTTCGATTGGAATCACTGCTGCCTTTGACTCGACTACACAGTGAACATGACATATAGGTCATTTATTTGATATTAATACTGAGTGCTTTCCTATTGATTGTGCTTCCTTGCCTGTGGAAGCGACATGGCTGGTTTGCTGCTTGAAGAGATACATTTCATACATAAAGTAACTCACCTGCACCTCTGCGCAAAGATTACCACTATTGAATTCCACCTCTCAAAATGGGCCTAGCTTCCACCAGTCTGCTATGACAAAGGGAGTAAAGGGAAGCAGCTCTGGGGTTAAAGCTCCCGTCTCCTAATGAGGTTCTCTGTTCCAGTGTGTTGCATAAACCCATTACCTCCCAGCACATTACCTCATTCATTTCTTATATGTGGATAGCTTCCCTCTCCCAAGAGCATGGCATTTCAGACACGGCTCGCGGTATACTGTATGCTCACACGCACTTGTAAAGTAAGAGTCAGTAATGTTTCTATTGCACATAGCCATCAGACACACACTAAGAGGAAAAAAAGCAACTCTACTGGCTGGAGATCTATTATTCTGAGAAAAGACAAAGAGAGAAAAACACAAAGAAAGAGAAGGAGAAAGAAAATGTCTCCCCCCACAGTAGTATTATCTCAGTATGTGGCAACTATTGCAACGCAGGATGAAAGACGCAGGTGGCAGTGAGCTCCACTGTGCCTCAAGCTAATCTATAGATACAATCCAGGATGATTGTGCCCCTGTTTCTCCCTGTATTTGCCTGTTGGTTGAGTATAGTCAATTCTCACATAAATGCAGGTATTTAAATACATCTCAAACGATAGCTGACTGAAATGTACATCTCAATAGCCTTAGCGTAGAGGTATAATATGGTATGATTCTTTTTATTCACAATTTATTTCCAATTGTGTGTCCTGTAACATTTCTATTGTTGCTAAATGACTGTAAATGAAACATCATACAGATGTTCGTATTAAAAGTTTTGAGCCAGAATAAAGCATCATTACAGTCTTTGAGTTATAAAGTGTCGAGTTTTGAAACTGCAGCAAAAGAGAAGTGACTGGAATTAATGAAAACATGATTTCTCTAATGGTGAAAGTAAAGAGAGGTGAGGATGACAAGACTACATTATTGTACTACAGGAATAAATATGAATAAATACGAAGAAAGTAAAAAAATACACTTGAACATTTGGTTTAAAGCCCTGACTCGCTCTGAACTTGAGATAAGTAATCCACATTTTGAGATTTTATATTGCCATTATGCTGACAAATGTCAAACAGAAAGCATATTTATCAGAGACAAACCAATTATAAGATCTGATGTGCATATTTTTATTTTTTATGTTTTAAAATAAACAGATTGGTCTCAATGTATTCTGACTGGTTACACATCATGAGTAGCAACCGATTAACATTGACATGAGAGAAGAACATTTATATAGTAGTACTAGTATAGGTCGAACCATAGTCAAAGACTGATATAATAATAGTTTATAGCTATTATTTTCCCTCAAAGTCAGATATTCCATTTCATGAGCCATTGGCCACTGTTGGAGCCACGTTCTGCCAAAACCAATAGTTTGTAAAATGTTCTATTGGTGCCGATTAACAGGCCAAACAGATCAATCTATCTCTAGTACTTATTTTTGTAATCCCTCCAGTATGATATAAAAACTGACAAAAAGTATTGTTGAAATATTACTCAACTGTACTTTCTTTTATTTGATTTGACATTCAGTTTTAAAGCACTTCAACAGGTTTTGTGTTGGTGTTTTTCTTTAAACCAAGATTTGAACTTTTAAATATATATTAGTTCCAAATATTGGTAATTGGTCACTTTGGTTTACTAAAAATTGTTAAAAAACATATTGGTCGATCCCTCATATCTACCTTCAAGTCGATGAAAAGTAAAGCAAACACAACTGAATGCACAGACTGTAGCCTCCAGAACTCCATCCACAAGCTTTCAAAGAACACTTCGACCACACTCGTGAAATGAGAACAATCAAAGACACGACTGGCTTTCATGTTACAAACCACTTCACAGAGCGTTGCGTTGATTGATTGTGGATGTTGAATAAATCTTGTCAATTATCAATTAGGTCGTACTAATCCTCTGTCTTTTCCCAAGCAGAGAATATTTATGCCTGTGGAAGACAATATTAAATTACTGCGACAGCTTCACGTGTGCTGCAAACTGGGGACATGCGTGTTTGCTCGCACTCGCAGAAGGATTTATTCAAATTCTCCGACACCTTAGTTGGAAATCGGTCGAGGCTTAATTTCAGCTGGGTGTCAGAACACTTTATTTTGTCACCATAAATCAACGGTGAGCCCAGAAACAATGGGGCCTATTTCTCAAGCGAGCAGCAGTTCATTCCACACTGCGGAGGGAGACTAAGACTCTGAGTAAAGTAGTCAATATGGCACCAGTGTTTACATGGATATCAATATTTAATCAGAGTTAAAGGCAGCTGCAATTCACACAGACAATATGGTTTTTTATGAGTGCTCATGCCATCAGACAAACAGTTTGGGGAGCCTGCATGACTTCCTTGGCACTAAAATAAACAATGACGTCGAATCAAATCCAAGTGGAATTCTGTACTGAAATCCTCTTACATTACTGTACAAGTGTTGATGAGAATAACGTGATATCCCGTCTTGTCTTCATTTGATTCATCATTCATTTCCCCCACTTCTATGGCAACCAGCGGCGAGGACACTAATGTCTGTTGTTGATGTTATTGTTTGTCAGGCTGAGTCAATAAGTAATGTTTCAATCCAAGCCATTTGGACTTGGTTAGACCTCCGACCACAGCCCTCACACATCAATCAAAGGAAACACTGTGAGCAAATGTGTCCCCTGCATAATTGGATGCAGCCCCTTTTTCTATCACACAGTGACAGTGAATGCAGCGCTGGAAAACTGTAATGCAACCCGCAGTGAATCATTCTGTTTGAAGGGGGAATGTTGACAATATGAAATCCATATGAATGTTTCAAAACCTCCTCCAAGTTTCCACTTTAGAAAAAAAAAAAAAAATCTTCTAATAAATTGCCATAGAAAATTGTCACCATCTTTCTCTTCCTTTGGGGGGAGGAGGAGGGATGTGAGGCTTGGCTAGGCTACTGTCCTCTGCATGTGGCTCCCTTCTCTTCTCCTCCAAGACTAAGTTAAAACAGAGCATCAAAATCCCAGCTTTAATAATTGAGCGAGAGACTGCAGGGTACTCTGCTCAGGCCTTCTTGATGTGAAGAGTCCTTAAAAGATGCATGGATGCCTCCCCAGAGGGAGATGGAAGGGCTTCATGGAGCCGAGGCTGTGTACACTTAAAGATGTGTGCATCCGCTAAAGCAAGATGACCAGAAAAATGCTCAGAGGACCATAATTCTCCACAGAGCGGTTTGAGGGATGGGCACCAACCTGATAAGATACTATCAATATTCATGCCTCTAAATCAATTATATGCCCATGCACTTCAAATGCAAATCATTTGGCAAGCGAGACAATTTCAGAGTGACTCTGCAGACTGCAATAATTGAATTGAGGATATACAAAGCTAGGTAAACAAGCACTTAGACACAGACTTAGCTTTAGAGGAAGAGCGATAAGGATTCCAGTAAACATAAATGTGTCAGCTGTTTACAGCAAACACATTCTGGGGTTTCTAGTTAACTCCGGCAGCCTGGCTGGAGCTCGGCTGTGCCTTTAAAATGTAATCTCTGACTCAGATGTATCACTTTCTCCTCACCCCACCATTAAGGCTAGGGCCTAAATTATTGATCCCCTGCCTTCATCAGCATAGCAGTCACGTCTGAGCGCAGGGGATCTAACTCCGGCTGTGTCCCCATGCTCCAGCCACTGAAATAATTAGGAGGAGTTCTCATTAAGGGAGAATGAAAGGTTGAGAAAGAGAGGAGGGGAGAGCAGCCTGAGGGGCATTCTGGGTGTTTAATGTCTTCCCCTGGGCCCCGAGATCATTCTGATCAAATCCTGAGGCTGTGTCTAAAAACGACAGGCCGTGCTGCAGGAAAATACGTACACTGTGTGGACACACAAATAATACATCAAGACATCAAGAGAGAGGGGCGATGCATAAGTAAAGATGCTGCACCGAGCAACCAAATTAATAATAAATTGTTGGGACTGGGATCAATAGCATCAACACCTAAGCTCAGCTGGACAAACACAACAAAAAAAGGTGACCATACATATAGTATGTTTAGAAAATGTGGTGGAGAGGATGAAGTGGAGCAATCCCTGCTCAGCTTGTTTTATTTTGGCTGCTGAGGAAATCCACAGGGCTTTGGTGCCCCAAGGTAGTTTCCTTCTTAACGCTTAGTGATTCATACAGCCAAATATTCGACAGTGTGTGCGTGTGCACATCTGCATGTGGATGTGTGTTTGTCTTGTACATGGAATGCAAGACTCTGAACAGAAAGGTTCAGAGTTAAAAACATGAATAAATTGACAACGACAGCATAATGAATATTTGATTTGTAACTATTTATGGAAGCTGAAGACATTTTAGAATGTAGCTGCCAGAAATAACAATGTGGTATATGTGCCAACGCTACGCAAAACACCTTTGATTTTAGTCCTAAATTAGACCAAACAGGCAGCATTATGGACATGTTCATTTTTAAGATAACAGCGCAAAAAAGAAGTTGCACTGTCATGTCTTTCTCTAGAAGGAAACATGGCCTCTAAACTGACTTTGTAAAGGAACCAACTGAGGAATTTGCATGCTACAGTTACATTCGTGCCAAAATGGGTTTCACAACGACTGGTGAAGTCCATGAATCTTTTTGTCACATTGTGCTTTCACTGTCGGCTCGCCTCATGCTGCGACTCCTGAGCTTTCTAAGTAGCTCAGTGTCGAGGCCACACCCCTCGTTAGTGGGGAGGGTTCATTATGCAAATGATCCTGCTGGAGCGGTATCAACGAGGCGCACGCTCCGTTATCATTTTCTGCCGCCGGGGCTCTTCTTCTCCCCGATCGCTCATACGGAATCATGGCCTAATAGCATCCCATTAACATAATTGCCAGCACAACTAGTGTTCCGTGTCTCAGAGCCACTCTGCTGCTCTGCCAGCCGAAAAAGAGAGAAGAGGATGGGTGAGGGTGAGGATAAAGGGGGGGGTGGAGGAGTGGGGGAGTGAAAAAAATTTAATTAAGCCAACGCATTGGCCACTCCCTCTCACAGTAAATGTCTGTTTTTTTTCTTTTTTTCAAAGAAGAGAGGGCAGAGCTTTTGTTTTCAAGAGACCTTGAGAGTCTCCCTATGCTCATGTGAAGCAGGCGAGGTGCTCAATATTCCACTGATGAGCTCACAGCAGACGCCAGAATCATGTCCAAACCCAGTCTGCCAGGCAAAATAAAATCCCCATTATTTTTTAATTAATCCTTAATTAAAATATATTACAGCACTGATTCCGCAAATCTCTCTTAATGTGAGAATGTGGCCCATTCAAGCATATTTACACATCTTTAATTAACGCAGCACATTCTTTTAGTCTAACAAGCCGTGGACATTGAGTGCCAAGGTGGTCCACAACATGGCTGTAACTGTGGAGCAGGAAGAAAAGGCCCTGAAGACATTCCCACCAGAGAGCACACTGCCATTGTGGTCCTCTGTGGGCGCTCTGCAGGAATCTTTGTAGCTGTGGGCCGACGGGTGTAGTCAGTCAGTCCATTAAGGCACACTGCAGCATCAGCTACAGCGGTGAGAGGAAATAGTTGCAGCAGGGAGCCATAATCATGTGCTGTGCTCCTCCTGCATGCTGCTATTACCACGCCCCCTGCTCTCCTCTCAGCACAGCCACCCGTGTGGCTCTGATGAATTGATTGACACCATTTTCCATCTTCCACTGCTGTCAGAGAAAGAGAGAGAGAGAGAGAGACACACACACACAGGGAGGCCTGCTCCACTGACACTCTGGCAGCAGCTGCACTGTGGTCATTTCTGAAGGGTCTCCACTGGGAAAAGGACACATGGTATACACACAAACTGGCCTCACTTAACCCCAATATGCACACTGTAATATAAAGCAGGAAAGAACGAGCCACGCATCCCTAACACTTCATGTTAAGGATGTTATTATAACAAAGCATGCTTTCTATATTTGCTTTGATATGTAATGATTGGACTCAAGGTATTATTTACACTATGCATTTCATACATGCTCAATATAAAAGCTCCTTCAGGAAATATATTGGGGTGAATTCTGCTTTTCCTCTGCAGCCTCACAGCTCAATAACACGTCTAGACTCGTTACGCTTTTCACAATGACAACTAAATAAGCACAATTAGCAGTCACCCAGGCATCTTCACTGCTGCCGATTTCACTCCCCAAATTATCCCAAATGATCCCAAATGTTAAAAGCAACAATTCCTCATCAAGAAGTGCATGATAATAGCACAGATCATAAAGCAAAGGGAGGTTAAAGCAGCATGTTGACATCAAAAACAGCTCTCGTTTTACAGGATCACTCCCATCAAACTCATTGCCACACCAGAGAGGAGTTTTCGTTCAGTGTTGACAAATCTTTTAATTGAAAGATTAAAAGTTAATTTTGCTTATTTGTTGTTGGTGGACAGGAGCAAAATCCCATCTCTCTCATTCCTTATCGCTCAAAAGAAATTGCTGCCCTACATGGAGTAAATAACGTAGAGAGACATACTGTACAT
Source organism: Coranthus polyacanthus (assembly GCA_037367275.1). Classification (NCBI taxonomy): domain Eukaryota; kingdom Metazoa; phylum Chordata; class Actinopteri; order Kurtiformes; family Apogonidae; genus Coranthus; species Coranthus polyacanthus. The sequence goes on along the minus strand of JAPQRN010000019.1, from coordinate 16,384,307 downwards.
GTGAATGAAAAACATACACATACATACAAGTGCAGTTCCCTCTCTCTTTTCCCAGGCTGTTTTAATTTGACACCTTGAGCTGGGGTAACTAGGTGGGGAGTGAGAAGCCGCAGAGGAATTCATTAGGCGCGCCACTGCAGGGTCCTGGCTCCGAGCGTTAATGACATTGGAGGATAGGGAAACGAGACAGCCCAGACGCAAAATGAAATAAACATGAGGACTGTCAGTTCTGACAGCACCAGCAAAGGCGACAGAGTCATTTGGGCCGGAGACCTTCAGCCTGTAAGATCAGACCAGACGGCTTATGGACCAAAACAATATTAGTGTGGGAGCACAATCATCCTCACCAAGCCCTGAGATTCACATTGACAGACTGTGTGTGTGTGAGTGTGTGTGCTGCCATTGATCTTTCTGGGCTTCACTCTTGATATCATTAAAAATATCCATCACTTGGCGCTCCTGCAGCATTCAGATACACGGCTGCAATTAAATTATTAATGTCACAGCAGCTTCCATACAAACTGCACTCTTAATGTGCCTGCTGAAAGACATTAAATATACACCAATCTTTGTCTGGCTTCAGTGTAGATCAATTTAGATGACTACAAAAATAACACATGGTGAGAAAATAGGAATGCTAGCCACAGAATATGAAGACACAGGGACAGGAGAGAAAAGGGTATATTAGTCATTTTTCCTTTCACTTTTTCATGTCAGTTCTTTGAATAAAAATGTCATGCACTGGCAGGTAGAACAGCAGCAAAATATGGACAAATTTGCCACTAAAATGATGGAACTTCACCCAACTCTATTTGTCTTTAGATATACAAAGTAGGTTGGAAAGTGAAGTAGTAAAAAAAAAACAAAGATTACCCATTTCCCAAACCCCACATTTTTTTCACCGCTGCTACAGTACAGATGGGTCATGGCACACTGGACTACAGCATGCAGGGTGTTAGCTCAGCTCTTTAGCACCAGTTCTAACAAATAGAAACAACACATCACTTGCAAATGCTTCTTTAAATGTAGCTATGCTTAACTCTGCACTTTGCAACTTGTAACTGAACCTCTGTGGTTTACAGTTTTGCTGCACTGTGTCTCTACATTCACATCAGTGCTGTGTGCACTAATGCACACCAAATATTTTTCACTGTTGCTTCACGTTTAAAACTTCTTAAGCTTCAGAGGAAGAAAAAATATTTTTTACTCATGAAAATGTATTCATTTAAATACTTAACTGAGCAATATAACTCCTTTTTTGGTTTTGGTTTGGCTTTGGTTGCTAATTTTAACTAATGCTAAAACTTTATAGATAGAGAGATACTACTGATATACTGACGTTCCTGACATTACTGAGACAAGCCACTACTGCACTACTGTTACACCATGCTTATTACTTATTCAGTAATTGTCCCCAATATAGCAAATGTAATATATTGTAACTGATATTAGCAGTGCATAGTTACCAGTTCTAATTATTTCAGCATATAAGCATCCAACACTTGGAGTTGATTGCTAAACCAAGCAGCTTGCCTAGCTTAAATGGTTGCAGTAGCTCATACCGTAGCTCAGTTTACTGTCAGTATCCCCAGCTGTACTAATTTTAAATAGTGGTAACAACTACAGTGCCAAAATACTGCATCTCGAGGAGTTTTAGGAAAAGAAGCTGACACACACTAACTTATTAGAGTTTCTAATAAAAGTCTGAATAGATCAATCCAAAATCCTTCGTTGCTGCTTTTGTACAATTAGAAAAAGAGTGTTGTCAGCTAAAAGACGTGGACTATACACAAAGAAACAACAATGCATACAAAAGAACACGTAATTCTTCCCAAGCGCGACTGAGCATGGTCTATGTTTGTAAGGGCTTTTCATGAGAGCCTTTCATGCCCATTCCTCAAAGGACACAATAAAGCTGTCAGTCAGTGTGTCAGTCAGTCACGACGCAGCCCCAGTCTGTAATGCTCTTGGACTGGGACAGTCTCCTCTGGTGGATGCTCCATATCTGACATGAGCGCTCTCACACGCTGATGGAGCTCCAGTCTCTTGCGATATGGCGACTGTGAATGGGTGGCAGAGATGACCCTTCTTTCCAAGTTGCTCAGCTTCAAATATGTGGCTCCATTGCAGCAGGCATCTGCCAAGATGAGCGGAAGAAGGGGGCGGGGGGATGGGGGGTGCTGACACCTGTCTCTCCTAGGACGAGCCCGCCTTTGTGACGTGGGAGACCGGGTTGGCTGTCGGGACAGGCCCGAGACAAATATGACAGGGCCGTTGACAAGGGCCAGGCTGCACGCTGGGAGCAACACTGCAGTCCAACACAAACAAGACTTCTGCTCTCTTCACTGGGCCTGCAGTGAGACCCACAGCTGGCAGCTGAGAAGCCTCAGCCAGTGTCTCTGCTGCACCGAACAATGTGAGGAACTGGCTTCACAACAATGATAAGCACTGTTGGATCTCTAAAACACAAACACAGAAAATCATATGCAGCTTTAACTGTATGTTAGTGGCAAAAAGGCTGCGTACTTCTTTGAGACTTCAAACTCGAGCAGACACAAAAGTGCTCTCCTCTGTGCTGGATCTGTTCATTATGTCAGCCTCGCTTGGCACGCTCATATTTCTGAGCCCCATTCCAAAGCAGACGCCTCCTAATTGTTATCGGGTCTGTGTTGAGACAGTCTGAGCAGAGACGCTGATAAAAACTCCCCCGGAGCTGATGAGACTTCTCACAAATAGCTGCAGAAGCCGGCACGTTACGGATGTCTAGGTACAGTGGAGGATGTGGAGGCATCAGCAGTGCGACTTCACTTGCTCTCTGACCACAGTTAGAACAATATGACAAATTGGCCTAGTTTTCCTTTTAATTAATCATGCCTCGCTGACAGCTACCTGTGCCACACATCATCATTAGTCAAGAGGAGAGGAAGCCCCAGCCACATGTGATAAGAGAGGAGGATACACCTCATTAACTAATTTTCCTCCATTTATTTTTTATAGCAACAACACAATCACACAAAGAATATTTTACACCTGCATCTTCATAAGCTGATTGTTTTGCAAGATTGTCTCTCAATTGGGTTAAAAGTAGATAAACCTCTGATATCTCGAGGTGAAAATAAATTAACAAAACTCCTTTGCATCCTCCTGCATTATCCATTCATATGTTTAACAACATTGATTTGTCTTAATTTTCTGGATTAAAGAAAGACTCATTTCTGGTTATTTTATTCATAAACAGTCTCTCTATTGATTATTTAGAAAATGTACTATATAGTATAGTTTTTTTTTTATATTAATCTCTTATCTTTATTAATTGCCCACTTCTCCCTTTTTCAGGACATGTGTGCTTTTTAGGTTGTGAATCTTAGAGAAGGATTTAAGTTTATTAGATCCACTTTGTATAATGATGATCAACACTCTGTTGTAACGATGACACTCTGAATGTGACATCGTAGATAAAAGTCTAATGGAGTAAGAAAGCTGAGAGAGTAAGGAAGCTAGTAGGGCTGTGTTTTGGCAAAAATCAGGTGATATGATACGTATCCTATCAGACAGATCAGATATCGTATCAGATACGTATACAATGACGGAAAACTGTCATAGTATAAAAACACACATCATATTCATGATTGCTGTAGTGGCTGCCATAAAGAAGCAACATAATGGAATGAAATACATTAATAAATCAGCCTATTTGTTTTTATGACATATATTGAAGGTAATAGCTGTATAAATCTGATTAAGAGTCAAATGATAAAAAGACAACGCACATTTAGCAGTGGGGTATAAACACAACACGTTTGCATGTAAAATATTTAAACAATAATAAAAATCCGAGTATTTTTGAGAATCCATAGAGTAACATCATGATCGAGCATGTCGATATTTTCTTACTCTCCTATAAACTAGATTACTACAGCCCAAACTATCCGTTGTAAGCATGCTTGACACATGCTGATTACTAGGACCATCTGCACTCAACATGGTTCCTGGATTTGTTTGTAATGTCAGAATTACTCAAAGTTCTACCTCTAAATGACTTTATTTAGATAATTTGACTGTTGGCTTCTTTAAAAGCTGTCAAAGAATCTGACTGTTAGTTTGTTTCACCAAAGTTGTTCCCAGATCTCAGCAATTACATGAGTTCAATATTACAACTGATAAATATGTTGGCCAAAACCAAGAAAATGTAATAAACTATAATTACGCTTTTAACTCGAGTCACAGGATCTAAACAACTTGATTGCAATATTCAATCAGTCCATTTATTTGGACTATCATCAGCTGCCTTATTTTAGCTTCATTCAGACTGAAGAGGATGAATTTAATTAAAGGGTAATACACTGTCCACAGTCGTCCACAGAAATGCACGTGTGGCAACGAAACTCATTGTTCTAGTTCCTCAGTGAAAACTGATGCTGCCTCGGGGCCTGCGGATGATTGACAGCCCCATCTTTACAGGGGCCATCCAACAAAAAAGCAGAAAGAGAGAGGCCATTCCTGCTCAATGAGCTGACTGCGCTTGGAAACCAGTGGTGAAAAAAAACCAAAAAAACAACCCACATCAAGCATGTTTAAGAGAAATGCAAAAACAGATTCTTTCGGCAACTTCTAACCGGACATAGTGTTTACAACTTAGATTTTACCTTCCATGGAGATACTTTAACAACCTTCATATGTTGTTTAATGCAAAGTGTTTGGTCTTATCTCACTTGTAAAGGGATAACTACTGTGTTTGTAGTGCAATAAACAACCCATTACATCCAAGATCTTATATTCAAAGATCATGTTAGAGAATAGCTGGAGCTGGAGCCTATGCTCATTTGGTGGGTACACATGGTGTGCTGCTAAAATTTGCAGAGGAAGGTATTTGAGGTAAAATAGACTACGTGCATATTAGAAGAGGGCTGATGGATAACATATAAAACAAGAAAAAAGCAGGTAGGGTAATAGGCTTCCTGAACTCACACAAATAAATGTCCCACAGCCTGTGCTGACATACTGTAGTTAAAAATGAAGAGAAATGTAGCAATGTAAAATTCTCTACAAGCTGTTAATATTTCATGAGTAGAAATTCTGACATTGTCACACTATATACCATAATTTGTATGGCATGCAAACAGGGGGAAGGGAAGGGAAGGGAAGGGAAGAGAAGGGAAGGGAAGGGAAGGGAAAACCAGGGGTAGGGAAGAGAATGGGAGGAAAAGGGGAGAACAGAAGAGGAAGAAATAGAAAATGATACAAGATAAAGGTGGAAAAGTGTCTCCAAAAAGACTTCGGCATGCGCCGAGCTGGCTGACAGTGAATTTTTTGGAAGTCAGCATGGTACAAAGAACATTTGAAATGGCCCATTTAACAGCACTGTACTCCACTCCCAGCCGATGCCACCATTTGCATACTTCATATCAGATGAAGATGGATGGTGAAAATCAATGTCACTGAGATGAGCGTTTTATCAAGGTTACGCTATCCTCCAAACTCCTAAAACCTCTTTATCTCATCTCTGTTGTCGGAATATTAACTTATCAACACAATCTCTTTACAACAGTGGCAGGAGCAATGTGAATTTATCAGCAGGAATAGCAATGACAGGGTGGCCAGCTGGCTTTTAAAGCTGCAACTAGTGATCACTTTCTAATAACATTTTAATTGTTTACTTTATAAAATATTAGGGCTGCATGATCTGGTAAAAAATTCAATTACAAATTATCATTCTTTCTTCTTTTTCACGTCAAACATATAAACTTGAACTAGTACAAAAAATACAAAAACTATAATGTAGTTTTCATTTTCATTTTGCATGTTTTACACCGTACACACACTGGACCTTTAAATTGCAGTCTTTTGTGATTATATAATCGCACAGGCTGACATTGTGATTGTGATTCAATTAATTGTGCAGCTTTAAAAAATATCCTAAAAGAGTCAATCATCAGATTGGAGAATGCTGGAACTAGAGAGTGTTTGACTTCACAGATTATCCAGTTGATGTCCATCAATAAATCAGTGAATCTCCTAATTGCTCTGTTGCTACTGATTCAAACAGGGTTTCACCATTTTCTAACTAAAACATTAAATGTCACTGTACTACAACCTCACGCATTGTTTCATTTTTAAATCTCGGGAGCTGTTTCAATTTTCAAGAAAAACTGCAAAATTAAAATGTTGGTTGTTACCTGGTAAATGTAAATGAATTGACATTTGTTGATAAGAGTTAAGACTGGGTAACATATTGAATATAGTAGATAAACCTCAACTTGTTCTTTCTGGGATGTAGTAAATCATTATATTGCAATTATGGTGATTCTTTGTCTGCACTAAAAGCGCTCAGGTTGTCTACTTTAACCGACAGTAGTTTGTGTAATGTGTTATACTTCACTATTTTTGGGTCTTTGGGTTACAAGTGAAAATTTATACCACTTCAGGAAAAAACTGATAGGTCAGGTATCGCCAGTCAGGTATAATATATCAAGATATGACGTTTTGTCCATATCGCCCAGAGGAAAGACGTTTTAACTATTATACAATTCTGGTCTCATGCTCTTTCTAACCCTTTATGTTTCACTAGTAACAAGTGACTACTGGTCCCATTGCATCAGTATTGCAGTAAGTCCAGTGTATATTACCAGCCAATGAAATTCACCTGTTGGTTAATGTTACAGTAGCTCAGTAGATAAAGCAGGGAACTGTTGACAAAACAGGTTAGACACAATCAGAAAGTCATTAGTTTTGGTTGTCAGTAACGACTTATCAACGCGTTTTACACAGTTTTTATTACTATAAATACATAGCAGCCAACCCTGGAGAATAATATTACCATTATTACGGTTTTATTGGTGCAGATGGGATTTTAAGAAAAATACTGATTCTCTTTGGCTCATTTGACCATCTCCTAGACAACTCTGGCTCACACACTGTTCAAATTACAACCTCTGCTGCTCATGTTTAGTGAAACATCATTAAATGTGCTCTCCCCTCTCGCTGTCAGGCTACAGAACCTTCCCTTTGTCTGCATGATTATCTACTGGTCCCTCGTTATGGAGGCGAAGACTGAACTTCCATTTTAAGGCTTTGTGACTCCCATCTTTACTTCAGTCCACTAGTCATAAAAATGTCATGGCAGCTATAGAGCGCCCAGGCCACTGTGAGATCTAACAGGAATCACACGCTCAGGGCCAAATCCAACAGGGCGGACAGTTACAGTTTGGAGGTCGGTAAGGAATCTCTGCACATGACTTTCCACATCCTCACCCTTTCCGACCTCCTGACATCAGCCTGAAAGTGACTTCAACCAAGTGCACATCCTCCGTTTTCTCTCTCCTGGTGTAATGTTGCACCGCAGAGAGAAAATGACAGACCATTTATAAAACAGGAAGAGGAGTTAACTACAGTAAGCATAAGCTATTTCTGGAGAAGGATGTCTGCAAATAACAAAGAGCTGTCAAATTCAAACAGGTCCACGGTGAAATAAAATCACTTAAAAAATAAATAAAACACTACTTTAGGCTACGCAGAGAAAGTCTGAGTTTCGACTTTGCATCTGTGATCCCACCTGCTGTGAACCCTGCTGATGGTGCAGACGATCACACTGCACGCTTTAAGTTCCCCACCATGTTGCTGGTGTCTGCACCGGGAAGCCATCCAAAACCACAATACATTTCTGCTATGGAACATTTGTTTCCTTTCAGGGGGGCGCATGGCCCCAACATGCTCCTTCTACATTTTTCTGTCGTGCTACATTGCATGACAGTTTATTTTGGGAAGCGCAGGTTGGCACCTGAGACACAAAGCTGACAAAGCACTTGGTGTCACATCAATGAGGCCAGTTGGTGCCATGACAATGCCTCTGGCCATGCAATCCTACAAGATGGACAACACTGCATTGAATATCTTGGCAAAGTAGGAATAGAGGCATCAGCTGCAAACTGGGGGATCTAAATGTGAATGAGCCCATTGCAGGAGGGATTCAGCCTCAGATTACTGGACGTTAATAAAATCTGAACTGTTGTGATGGACTGTTTGCCAGTTCAGGGTGTTCCCTGGCTGTCACCCAATGCATGCTGGGACTAGATCCAACACATCCAGCTCTCTAAATAGTAACAACTGGGTAAACACAATAGCTGGATGAACATTTTCTTAGCAGCACAAAACATGAGATAAATATCACTTATCACATTAATATTATCAAATTAAAATCTTTGCTATTAAATCATGAAATGAGGAAACCATTTCTAAAATTGGAATCTTGTATCTGCTCTGTTTGTTTGTTTGTTAATGAAAACAGATGGACCATCCTTTCGGTCTTCTATTTTGCGTTTGCACAGACTGACTGAGGAATTTGCAGGCAGATGTAGTGTTGGGCGGAAATTTGTATCACAGCATTTTGTATGATTCTGGTAGTTTGACTGTATTTGTTTATTTTTTGCATGACTATATAGGTCTGTTTCATTGTTCTATGGTGAGGCATACATACACTATAAATGCTTTATTTTCAAAACAGTTTTTAAAGACAGTTCTATAAACACTATAAACTAATGTAAATACTCAATGTGTAAGACTTACCTTGAATGCAGTGTTTAAATCATCTGCGTTCTGACTGTATTCAAAATATTGCAAAGAGTAAGTTATGGGTAATTAATTGTTGTGTTATAAAGTTATAACCATCAGAAGGGTGCAGACAGGACTTCCCTCTCAATACACTCTGCACAGCAGTCTGTAACGTTTACAGTGGCGAGCCATGTTATATAATTAGCTGCAGACTGAAGCATTACAGGTGTTGTTTTAACTATGGTATGGTGATATATGAAAATGTACCATACAGAAAATGAAAACTGGTATCTTGCCCAGCGTTGTGTTTTGTTGCAGAATCACTGCTACTTTAACTTAGAATTCATGGAACATGTTGAATTCACAATGTTAATTAACAGGAGTATAACTATTTTGAGGAGGACAGGTACAAGTATTTTCCTGCTATAGAGGTTTAAATTCAGTCAGCCAAAGAAGTCACTATATTAGGGATATGGAAATCTACTTTTTTATTTCCAGAATTTGATTCTGCTTGCATCATAGTCATATCCTCGTTTGATCTAATTAATTCTTTGTATATCAAGATGAAATTTTCTATTACAAAATGTAAATTGCTCCAAAATCAAAGTGAATAATTAATAATCAAACTCAAAGTCAAGGAATGATAAGAATGTAAACACTATGATGTAAACTACATTTACATTTGCAGACAGACAAGATAAAAGATGTAGACAGTGTTTAATTTCAGATATATTTCTTAATAATTACCCCTCTGAGAGTGTTTTTATTGGAGACGGGGACAAAGAGATGAGTAGTATCAGTGGAATTTGGACTACATTAACTTGGCCAATTATGAGCCTTTGCGGGATGCTTAATGTCGCCCTGCGAGGACAGAGGAGTCAGCAGATCTGTGGATGCCACTACTGCCAGTCACCACAATCAAAAGCAAATTTAGACTGAGACTTACCATTGTATCCTTTTAGTATTGAATATATCGCTGACATGATAAGTGTTTGGTAACTTTGTCTCACAGGAGAACCTTGGAGTTCAGTTTCCTTGTATTGGGAAATCTAAAAAGCAACTTTCCAGAAAATGGTACAAATACACTACCTGACACACACACACACACACACACAGACACACTGACTGAACACTGCTGCATATCCTGTTTCTCATAATGCAGTAGTGACCGAGTGCAGATAAGATTACTGACTGGAATGACTGCTTAAAAAACATACACAGACAAAAGCCTCGGATGCACACATACATGCCAACACACACACAGACACACACACAGACACACACTTGTACTATAAAGTGACAGAGCAACTGCTTTGCTGTGTTAAATATCAGATGCAAATGAAAAGAGAAAATCTATCATGACTCTAATGTGGCCTGATAGGAGGGGGCGCACTCTCCTCTGAGGAGCCGAGTGGTGTGAGGAGGGTGATGTATGGAGGAGCTGGATGAGAGGTGAAAAGCGTAGCGAGACGGACGAAGGGAGGGGTGGATGGCTGGGAGGGAAGGGGAGGGAGGGGGGCCATGCAGTCCTGCCAGACTCCTGAGAGCCCAGGGCAAAAGTGGAATAAATGTTGATTAGTGTTGATTTTGTCCAACGAGCACCCGGCAACTGACAGTGGGACTAAGCTGCAGCGAAAGGGAACCATTAATCTTGGTCTGGTTTAAGTAGTGTATATTAATTTGTGTCATTTCCACTACGTGGAGAGAGGCCTCTCTCTCCCTCTCCCTTTTCTTTCTCCCTCCCTCCAGTGTTTAAAAGTGGCAGCCGAGCCTCTTTCATAGGGAACGTACAGTGGAAGCCTGGAGGTGGCGTCTGCAAGTAGCAGCAGGGAAGAGTGGAGGAAATGAGATTCCAAACAGTACATTATGGAAAATGAACTCCTGGGGGGTTGGTATGGCAACCACATTCAAATGTGCCATTGCATGTTCAATTTAACGTGCATAACAAATTTGCAGACTTGATTAAATTCGTAACATATTAAGGAGGCCGGTATAAAAAAAGGCAGAGCAAACCTGCAGGGACTGCGATTGCAAAGAGAGCCTTGAACGAGGTAATGGCAGAACAGTGATATTTAAGCAATCGTTCCTCAGCGTTGAGCACAGGAGTCGGCATTCAGGTAAAAGATTGAGGCCCGCGCTCTTTTACTAGTCTACTTGGATCTTGCCTTCATTCTGTAATCTCCACACTTGCAGGGCTGCTTGGAGCAAATGCAATTTTTCTACAAACAGAATTCCAGTGGCCTTCAGCAGAGACGAAAAAAATCATACATCAGTTCAGGAAATTCTGGGAATATACCAGCTAATCATATAAAACAGACACATAGTGCTGGTGCTTCCTCTTCACAGGGATGAGAGGAGACTATCATGATAGAGAAACTTCTCGTGGAAAAAAATAGTACATGCGATGTCAGTGTTAATTACTAAATCTCAGCACAGTAAGATTCCTATAATTAAGCCCCTTAATATGATTAACATGTATCAATTAGGCGACTGACAATTTGCATAATGTATAATGTAACCACATTGTTCTATACTGTAATGGTATTAACACACCATTTACAATGCTGTCACTCACTGATCATTCTGTGATTATGATTCTGTATCAAATACAGTAAAAAGTCACTCTGAGCTGTAAACTGGTTAATCAAAACACACAATTTTTCCCAGTAGTGTACATCCGCTGAGCAGAATTAGACTTCAGCTCTTCCTCTCTCTCTGTGGATGGTTAAGCAGAGAGTTTGGGGAAACAGCTGTGGCAAGGAGCTTGGCATTTTTCTCCCCCTGAACGCTGCTGTATCAGCATCGAGGAGGAAGGATAAGAGACAAAAGCTGCACGTATTAGAGTCGTCTCACTGTCGACCGAGAGGCGCGCACAAGAGGGGAGGCACAGCCTCTCTATCACAACACACATCTACATCGCCTTACAATGCAGAGAGGGTAACATACACTGTTACTGCCTGCTAGTTTACACATGCAACCACTCCGAACAAGCCCTACAAGCCTCACTGTAACTCAGACATTCCTCAAGACAGATTATTACATCAAGTCAAATAACCCGAAAGACAAAACAGACTCCTTTTGTTCTGTGTCACCACACCAGGGCTGCAACTAATGACTATTATCACTGTTAATTAATCTGTCGATATTGTCTTTAATAATTACTAATTAAAAACTCAATCACTATCAAATGGAAGGGGCATCTTGCTGTACCTTGTTTTGTCTGGCCAACTGTCCAAGAACAAAGAAACAAAGAAAAACAACTAATTCTATATTTGAGAAGCCAGAACCAGAGAATATTGTTTGATTTTTACAGCAGAGGGTCAAACTTTCTGATTATTAATTTTCATTCTAACTGATTAATTGGCATATTGTTTCAACCTTGTATTGTATTTCAAAGCTGAAAGCACAAATGCTGCTTTAAAGTGTTTATTGGATGATATGCTGAGCTGAGTTCAGCCTCTGTAATACAAATAGGCAGATGCCAAGCATCTGAATGGACTGACAAGTCAATGTACTGGAGGCTTCCACGCACCTTCCATAATCAGACCTCTGGCTCATTTCATCCTGTCAAACACTACTCGGCTGCCCTCTGTAAAACACCCTATTTTCACCCTTCAAAAAATAACATTACATCACTCGGCTAGTCATTTTTATAAATGGAGGATCCCCTAGGCTTGAAACCTTACACTATACAAACACAGGCCACAAGAAAGCTGGCCTTTTGTTGAGGTTGAGAGGAAAAAAATTAAACAGCAAGTCAGTGCAGCACATTTACTGAGCAGTTCAGTCAAGGAGTGGTTTTGTTTGACACAGCTTGAGATTTATGATGTTGGCGAAGTGTTTACAGAGGTCAAGGCAGCTCATTTTCCAAATCAGTTAGTCAAGAATTTGTTATCTAAAGAGGCCTTTTCATCAATCATAAACAGTCCACCTTAAAAATATAAGTATCTTTTACATATATAGATGGATAAGACACATAAATACAAAACATTTGGACTGATTTGTTTTTGTATCAATCGATACATCTAAATTTAACCATCCTGTAAAGTAAAAGAATTCTGCTATAGAAAGGTTAACGCATGGCCTAATAGCAGTGGAGTCAAAGGATATATTTTTGGAAAGACGCTGTGAGAACCTCTTCAAACGCAGAGTACACTGGTGTTCGTAGTACATCCACTAACAAAGACAAACTTTGCTGTTTTACTTTTGCTCCACATTTTGGACAAATACAGCAACACAATTAATATGTTTAATACAATTGTATGCCTCATCTCCTCTTTAAAATGTACTGTATTACACACACACACAGTCCACGCACAGCATTTGAAAAACAGCATTCCTTTGAAGTAAAAACGACAACCAAAAAATGCTTGGAATGAGACCGAGTGAAGACGAAGCCGGTGTCTGTTGAGGAAAAAAAAAAAGCATCGGTTTAAATAAAGTGTTCCTTCCTACTCCTTTCCTCCTGGGTGTTGCTGCACCATTGTGCTTGTTTATACTACACAATATTTCTGTTGGCCATCTCGCACTTCATCCCAGTAAAAATACACAGAGTAGGTCAGAAGTTCAGGCCCTAGATCAACACAGGCATTGTGTCCTGCAGGTGCTGTCAGCTGCCAGGGATGGAAAATATACACAGGCAGAATGCAGCTCTGTGGTACACACTGTCTCTGCACTGAGATGGACAAAGTTACAGCGGCACCACAGCAGCTGTGGGGAGTAAAACTGCTGGATTTGGCCAATCAGTACACAACATGAAATATGTAAAGATAAAAAAGTTTGGACACAGAATCAAGTGGAAAAGACAGCGGAAGTAATTCATGTCAGTTTTGGTATCGATGCTACTGAAATTCAGAGTAAAACGTTCAATAAAATTCAAGGTTTCAAAGAAACAGCAAAGCAATAAAAGATATTGTGCTGTCTATATTATGTAATATGTCAAATTAATTGTTTGGCTTATTTAGCTATTTAAACAAAGTTGCAAAAATATTTTTTATAATGTCTTACACTCACGGAGAAAGAAAACCCGAAAGCAAACTGACTCCTTAATTCAACGGCAAAAACATTCCATAAACTAATACATTCAAACTCTAACAAAAATTACAATACAATAAAAAAGTGAAGCAGTTTATAACCCTCACCAGACACTCTAAAGTTTTAATATTGTTTCACAGCAGATGTGACATTTAGACTTGTGATAGCAGAAAATGCACAGGTGCATCAGGACCATAACACTGAAGCAGCTAAATAGAATTCAGCCCTGTCTCATTTTAATATTTACACCTGTGCTTTTCTGTCACCTGTCAAAACATCTACTGTAAAACAAAGGGTGTTTTTGTTGCTGAACCACAAGAGGAACTGGCTACAACTTTTTCAGAAAAATTGTAGATTAGCCAGGTTTAAGAACAGAACTTCAGTCATTTATGTTTCAAAATTTGACCAAACAATATCTGTTCATAATTTCACCTGTTAAGTCTAAATCTACACTGTGCGGCCGGCCACAGTAAACTATGATTTTCACTCTAACTGATTAATCGACAAATCGTTTCGACCTTGTATTATATTTTAAAGCTGAAAGCACAGAAAGCTGCTCTAAAGTGTTGACTGGATTATATCCAGCTTCTTTAATACAAACAGTTGTAGTACGAATCTGAGAGAAATATTATATAAAGTATTAATAGTAAATAATTATTAAGTCACGTGTTCTCAGTTTGAAGAGTGAACAGAAACAAACAGTTCAGACATTCACAATTTTACCAGTAAAAAAAAAAAAAGAGAAATTAAACTTATTTTTTTGCAGACATGCTGTGTAGGCAAAGAAAAAACTGTGTTTGACTATTCTAACTATTCCTAACGGTAGTGATCATAACACTTCTGTTGTGGCAGCAAGCAAACTGCAAATTATACCAGGATAAACATAAGACTTATTCAGACATACCACAAATATGTAGCTAATTCTACTAATGTGTGTATGGAAGTGATTTGAAATAAAAAGCATAACTTGACAAGAGTAAATTGCTGTACATGTAAAAGGCTCTTTGCAAAAACTTGTAACAAAGCTAACTGGCTAAAATTACAGTCTACAAAAATAAAACAAGCACCGTATCTCCTGTGTACAGCTCCATAAGCTGCACCTTGTATTTATAGGTTGCCAGCTGAAAGAGAAAAGAATGGGTGTGCAGGCAGGAAGAAGTCCAAGTTACTTTGTACTCTCAGCAGAGCCGAACTTTGGATGAACTCTGAGAAGCGCCAGGGAGTAAAACACTATGCATAACTGTGTCACTCCCCCTCCAAAAAACCTACCAAGACAACAAAAAAGAAGAGCGAGCCAGCGGGCTTCAAAAGGCCCCCTGCTCTCTCCTGAGGCAGTGGCCGATTCAAGATAAACTGCCGGGCTTGGGGGTAGGCAGCGAGGTGAACTTCAATGAAAAACTCAATGAAAACAGCCATGAAAGCACCAGGCGCGAGTGGGATCACACACGAGAAACAATATAAACAGCACCAGTCATCGCCGCCACAAAGGTCAAGTATGAGCAAGGGCGACTTCGGAGACAATGAAAACAATATCTTCTTCATCCTCCATCCATTCCATTTGATTTCATGCACTAATGAGTGTGAAACACAAGGAAAGCGCTGCCTCTCTTGCAGTAAACTGGCACGCTTTAGCAACTCAATATCTCAACAGTGTAAGTTTTGAAGAGCCCTATAGCACATCAGTCTAAAGACAGGGAAATAAAAGACGAGATACACGCTATCAGTCTGAAGTGCACTGAATTCTGTGCCAATTTCAAAAATGTCACAGGGAAAATGATTTGGAAACATGACTTACGCCTCCTATGTTACATTATTTCTCTCCTAGCAATTATTCTGCTGACATGCTCCCTCACAACTGCTTTAATAGAGAGACACAATACAGAATAGAAAGAGACGTATTCACTAGACTTGACAGTTAACTCACAAGGGGAGACATCAACGTGCTTGTGACAATTTTGCTCATACTCTCTATTATTCCACAATAGCATCAAAAAACCTCATTCATATTTTGACATAATAATTGATAAGGACTGCTTGAGGTAATTGTCCACAGTTCCTATTGTGAAGTAGTTAAAACGCACAGACTTTATACAAGAGGAAACACATGTCTTTCATGTCAGTGAAATTTATATGGCGAATTGTGTTGTGACTGAATAACCAACGTTAGGTTCTCCAGTGTGAATTTTAGTCTGAATAGCATTATCCTTTGATGATAAAATAGCCCACACGGAGCTGGATTTGTGCCACGTTTAGTGACAAATACTGTGCACTTTTGTACCGATTTTACCTGGTTAAGGAGAAGGAGTGAAGGAAGTGAAGGAGTATTTTTTGCAGACGATATTATGACAGCCAAGCTGCAGTGTTTCGGCCTTATTAGAGTGCAGAATTAAAATGAACTTACCTGTTTTTTCTTTGATTTCACACAAAACATTGAAAAGAGCTGGCTTCATTCTGTGACAGTTCAGAGCGTGTTTCCTGAAAAAGAAAAGTGGTTTCATAAGCAACCACAGAACTGGATTATATCTAAAATTTAGTCATCCTCTAAATTTTTACACAACTGGCTGCCAAAAATTTACTGGCATTTTTCATTTATTTTAGATAAGATATGCAATTACATTTACAATTATGACACTTTTTTTCCAAACAGCTATATGGACATACCTGCTCAGGGTTCGCTGTTTATACGT
>JAPQRN010000019.1:16354891-16367939 GCA_037367275.1 Coranthus polyacanthus | reverse complement strand
CACAACACAGAGCAACGTAACGTCCAGAGTCACAGGTTCAACTCACAGTTAGGACAAAGATTTTCTAAAACCTCACAGCAACGTTAATGTAGTCTTATATTGCCAGCTTCAGTCCACTATTTCTGTGTCACACATTGAATGAAGCACTTCTTCATCATGTCTTTGTGAAAATACTCAACGTAAGCTTAACGTTGTGTGTTTACACAGCAGGAGCTGTTCAAGTGACTGTTTGCATGTTAATGCGAAGTCGTTTAAAGTTAACGAGAAAGGATTTAGGACCACGGAGGGTTACAAATAAAAAAGGAAAGAATTTTAGATTTGTGTTGGGCTGCATCCATATCAGTGTGAAATGTCTTGTTCAAGTCTGATAGCATACAGTAAGCTGACCTCCACTAAAGGCCATTGCTAACATGAGAAGTTGTAAACATGGGTCATGAGCATCACCTGTTTTTCTCCTCACTCTGTAGCTGACAAGACCAGACTAGACAACTTTTCCCTTAAACTTTTTTTTCACTTGCCCTGTCTTGCTGTAGAGCGGGTGTCAAGTTACTAATACACAGCCGGGACTAAACGTTCTCTCTCTCTCTCTCTCTCTGTCTCTCTCTCTGTCTTTTTTTTTTTTTTTTGCTTATGTACATGCGTCTGCTGTCTAAGTACATCTTGTTACTTGCAAACTAAAAACTTGCAACGAAGTCCTAACCTTGCTTAAAAATAGCATCTTTTTACAGTGCACTTTTTTGAGCAGTGATCTCATCAAACAAAGTTTTTGACCTGCAAAACGACCATATCACCAGTGCAAAACACCGTGTACCAGTTCATGTAACTGTAACAAAACATCAAATGCACTTACACTTACAATTGATAATTTTAGGCAAATACTTTGTATAACTGACGTAATTTCTGGGTTCTAGGGTTCCTCCTCCCCCACTATCCCATCCTGCATTTTACGAGCCCCCCATTCCAAGACCTTCGAAAACCATGAAAGCAACACAACCCCCATCCTCCGACCATAAAGATAATGGAATTTTACAAAGGTCACACAAGTAAGCACGGGGTTCAGCAAAACTCAGACCGAGCCATGTCTTTGGTCCTGACGTAAAGACAATAACACAAAAACAACTCAAATCCTGGCCGTTCTACATAAACGGCCTATATGAGAATTATTTTTCATGCGTTTCCTGAAAAAACGCATGTTAATCCGGCGCTGGGTTGAAAACCGTGACAAACGGAGGATGTTCCTGTTTGCCTTAAAGCGGGAGGTCAGCTGAAGACAGGGTGATTTAACATTCCCTTCAGCTCAGCAAAACTTTCACGTTTTGAGAAAGAAATAACATAAAACGCTTTAAAAGTACATGTGATCTACAGATTCAGTCATTCAAACCCTGTTATCTCAATGTAAAAAATGATGGATATCTTCTGAATTTAATTTGCTACACCCATGCAAGTATTTTTTTTATCAACCAACATCCAAACATAGCTTTAATTAATATGAGGGGAAGACAAGGTGCAGATAGACTCACTGTATCAAATAGAACAGATACAATAGGTAATGCAATCAAAAGCCTTTAACGATACATTATCCAATTCCCTTTGACCTGCCACCAAATTGAGTCAACAGAGACAAATGAATCATTGTCTTGTTCAGTCTTGCCCTCAGTTTAATTCCAGTAAAATACTCAGCACAGTCACAATGAGAGCAAGAAATGATTTATAGTTTCAACAGCTCACCACAACCAGTTCATCTGCCTTTTTTACTCGCCAAAGAGTGGTCGCACAAATAGTTGCACTTTTTACGAAGCAGGCTGCCCATCACCTTGGACCTCTAGTTCAAGACCCTGAGTTACCAGACACTTCTTAACTTTTAAGACGCAAAAGCCTACTCTTCCCGTGGGTTCAATAGGAAACCTCACTAATACTGATACTTTACTGACATGTTGTTCTGCAGCGCTTTGGCACTTCCACTATATTTAGATGGTACATTAGAGTTGTCAGTTCTGCACGCCTGTGCCAAGCTTTTTGGCTTTCTCCAAAATGGGAATACAGTAAACAATCCATTTAGGACATCAGCCTGAGGACCAATGTTTGTGCAAGCTGTTAACATACCGGTGACACAAACAGTTGACTAAGCAACAATTCTGTCTTTACTCAATGTAGCAGATGAAGAGAAGGTGTTGCTTGTTGTGTGACTAGATGAAGATAGCAATGATTACATCAGGGGATTAAGACCGCATTCACATTTGAATACAGTCTGTTTACAGTCCCTTGTACTGTTGTCTGCGTGGTGTTGGCGTCTCTGCTTTTAGTCTTTCACCTATAATACTTAGTCGCCACAATCTTTATCAACAGGATATAAAACGAATCGTACCATGAACAATTCCGTTTGTGTGATGACGCTAACACAAAATGCATTTGCAAGGCATTCGGCCAGAAAGGTCAGGACAGATCCACTGCATCAAGAGGTACAAGATGTTTCGACCCGTAGGATTCGACTTATGCAACTATAGCATAGCGAAGAAAATCCAGTGATTTCCACAGCCGGGGAACAAGGTCCTATGGAAAATTCCAAGATCGGGTATGTTCTCAATTAAGGCTGTCTGCTGCACCATGAAATGTAAGAACCACTCCCAGAATGACTCTGCACTTTTTGTGTGCAGTTTGCCAGCGGGCTACAGTGGACATGAAATATTCATTCATGTCCAACTTTCAATCAAAGCTTATTTAACTTAATTTCTTTTTCTTTTTTTGGGGTGGGGTGGGGGGTTTGACGATGATCCTTCCAGATTACCCTGCACTCATACTGAGTTTAGTCGAGACAAAGAAAATTCTGTACTGATGTAAAGCAATATTTTGAATTTGAATGAAAAATATTTGACGTTCAGAGGGATCAGCCATGCGCATGCCCCTCGGTTCATGGGGGAGAAACTCTTTCCTCAGTGGGGGTCTGGAAGAAACATAAACACCCAGTAAACTAACAAACCACACTCTTTTTCATCCCAACAGGAACTTCCTGGGTGACGCTTTCTAAACTGGTTGTTAGTACAGCTTCGACATCCGGGATCATTTATAACGTCACCACAAAAAGCACTTGCGTAACACCTACCACAGCTTTGTTGTGACAGCTTCGAGCTGACAAACACAAAGACGCAAACTCATACGATTTCTGCTCTCTGACTCCAGCTTTATTTTAATATCACTCTCAGTGATTAAAAATCAGGCTGTAAACATGATTTACTTGTTATTATTTTTAGTACTGTTGCCAGTGCTAATATTTTTTGCATGATATATTTCTAAATTTGAGTAGCACATACCTGGCTTCTGAAAACTTAAATGAGAAAATGCACCAGTGTGTGTGGGAAAGTGACCAGAAGACACTCCACAGAGACTAAAACTCGATGTGTACAGGATCAACCTGCGCTTAAAACACACCGTTGTAAAGGTAAATTGATGTTGCGTTGAATTTCAACCTGTTCTCATGGGGAAAAGAGCTGAGCGCAGACCAGCGTCAGGCCTGTCCTCTTAATTACAACATTAGTTTCGCGAGAACCATTCACTGACTTGACACATGCAGATTTCTCATCCCCCATCTCTCTGAGCGAAGAGAAGGAGACTTAGTTATTTATAATGGCTCGGAAATCACTATATCTAAAGTCATAGGAGGTCATCTTGTGAGCAAAAAACTGAACCGAAAATGAATTGATCAACAACATTCTAGGAACGAGAGCTGCACATAATGTTCTCAAACCCAAACTCCAAGTCCGACCAAATCGAAGCCAGTCTCTGTTTTGACTTTCAAAGCGTATTGCACGCGGAGGGAAAGAAAAAAAAAAAAAAACTCAAAATAATTCAACACAAAGAAACTATGTTTCCAGGAAAAACCAGCATTACAAAATCCCTTTCCCTCACATGTAAACTAAAAACATTTTCAAATTGTTAAGCAATGCGTATGCCCACAACAAGATGTATTTAAGATAAGGATTTTTTGTATGGAGGTAATTTATTTAGTGGTGTCAGTGTTCAGACAAAGTGAGAGTAAGTAGCGCCATCTTGGGGCCATTTCAAGGAATTACACATGAACCTAAAATAGACTGTGGTCTAACGCATAATCAATTCAATATGGTATTGATTTTAATTATTAGCAACTGTAACGCAGCCATTTTAATTCAGAACTTATAGAGATAGACATATATTTATTTGTTTAATTTGTTTTGTCCGAGTTTTGCCTATTAACTAACACATAATTGACATATCTTGGCGGTAAAAAAAAAAAGTAGTTTCAGTTTAAGAAAAAAAATCGATATGAATATTTTGTTTGTTTGTTGTTTGTCAGTGTTTGTTTAAACACCAGTTTAAATACAGCCTATAAGCCTACGTTTAACATGATACAGATATTTCGAAAGGTAGGCTGACCTAACAGTTAACAAAAATGTTTTAATATAAGCAAAACTGTGTAGACGCTCGGTTTATAAACTGCCTTCTCAGGACATCTTAAGGGGAATTCAAAGTTCTCGGTTTCAGAAAACATCAGTGTAACTTACTCAACAGGCGGCTATATACAAACGGTGGTAAGCCAAGTCAGTGTAGGTAAGCTGAGCCAGGCTGTGAAGATATCATTGCTGACAAGCAGGATAGATGCTGACCCAGAGACGGCTGCTGCCAAACTCCGCCCGTAACACCAGTGGACATCTCCCCCTGGAGTTAGACTAGACCAGGCACTAGTATATCTCTGTGGCATACCTGACCTGCTCCGAGGGAGTCCGCAGAGTGAGTATAAAGTGATTTAATTTGTGGAGGAAATTTATTGTTATGAGGAGTTTTCTTCAAAGTAAATAATTCAGGTAATAAATGACTGCGAGATTCAAGGTTATGTGTGGAATATTGTTAAAGACACTGATGAATGACAGGTGCAGCAGGCTTGTATGTTGATACTTAGAAAATATATGAATGTGAAAAATAGGAGATGTTGGTAATTCATAATGAAAGATATACAGGCTGTTTGATTTTCACGAGGATGCTAATAAAATGTGTTGCATATTTGATTTTTGAGGACTTTTCAAGGAGGATTTCTATCAGGAATTCATGGACTGCAAACACATGCAAGCGTATGCATTTCATGCCACATTGTAAAAGTGACCATGGCAGATGAAGCGTCCCCTCAGATGTCTGACAGACCGGCTGTTGAAAGGAGAAATAAAAGGAAACCTCAAGTCAGTCATCGTGTCCCTCCTTCTCTCTCAAATGGACAGGAATTAAGTAGCGCTCAAGATATGAAGACAGACTTACCTGGAAATTTTTGTATGGAGAGTAGTGACGCTGGGATCCTTTATCTTAACCCTCAAACACCAAACTGGACTCTTGTGGAGAAGTTTGCTGACCTTTCACCAGGAGAAGAAGCAGGAGTTTGGGATGACAAAGACCACAGCAGTAGAGATTTTTTACAATGCACTGAAAATATTAGGGACAATAAAATACATGGATCTAACAAAGGGCACTTGGACGCTGCACAAAAGAAGGGAAGTAATTGCTCTAAATATCTCAAGATCCATAAAGCAAAGAGTGGTGGTTTGGCCAGACAGATGGCGTCTAAGCTAAAAGAGCTTAATGTTGAAGAGTGCCCTCCAAATGGAAGTGTGAATAAGACCAAAAAGAAAAATGTAGGCAACTCATCTGTAAAAAAATTGCCTAAAACTTGCGATGATGACAAGATCCCTCGACTTTTGGAAGCGATGAAAAAGCGCAGTGGAGTCGACACTGAGCACCGTCCCTTCAAGTGCACACACTGTCATTGGGCTTTTAAGAAACTCTGCTACCTTCAGAGCCACTTACAAACTCACACGGGGCTCAAGCCACACGTGTGTGACATCTGTGGGAAGGCTTACTCTCATCAGGGCACGCTGCAGCAACACAAGCGACTGCACACTGGTGAAAGACCATATCACTGCCCCTTCTGTGCTAAGACCTATATCTGGTCCTCAGATTACCGCAAGCATATCCGCACACACACTGGTGAAAAGCCGTACGTCTGTGATGCTTGTGGCAAGGATTTCATTCGCTCCTCTGACCTGCGAAAGCATGAGCGGAACATGCACACCAATGACAAACCCTTCCCATGCACACACTGCGGCAAGACCTTCAATAAGCCACTGTCTCTGAAGCGTCATGAACGCAAGCACCTGGGAGAAAGGCCTTTCTCCTGCCCTGACTGTGGGAAGGCATTTGCCCTGGCCAGTCGTATGGCAGAGCACCAGAAGATCCACACAGGAGTGCGTCCGTTTGTCTGTACAGTGTGTTCCAAGTGTTTCACCAAGTCCTCAAATCTAACTGAGCACGAGGCCATTCACAGTGGAGTGCGGCCCCATAAGTGCAATGAATGCGGTGTGGCATTCGCCATGGCTTCCCGTCTCGTTCGTCATCAGTACATCCATAATAAAGAGAAACCACACAGCTGTTCGGGCTGCAGTAAGAACTTCAGCTGCCTCACCACACTGAAGCAGCACCAGGAGCAAACCTGCGCTGGGAGGATCTTTGTCTGCGTGGAGTGTGACAAATCTTTCCGGTGTGCTGCCAAACTTGCACAGCATATGCTACATCACACTGACAAGAATGTTTAAATGTGAAGACATCCAACCTTGTGCCATAAGTATTAAGTGCAATTATTGGTATGCACAGCATTACAACACTGCATTTAGTCAAACCTACAGTATGTAGATGACAAGGCAGCTGGTTCATATCCTGATGACAGACTGATACGGTTTAGCTTTATGTCTCAACCATTACATGGCGTCTCTATCTATGCATTTTTTCTTTTCTTATGTTGATCTTAGGTTGAGCTTTTCAGTGACAAAAGTGGCACAAGCAACAACAGCGCTATCATATTCATCAGCTAATAAGAACCTTTCACTGTTCAGGGAACCTGGTTAACCAATGTGTTGCTGCTTTTTGCCACTTTTGTGAAGTTCGTACAGTCAAACTTCAGTCTCACATTGTGCTGGTGTTGTTGATTTTGGCAATACAGCTATTTGCAAGTTTAGTTTAACATATGACTTTATAGTTTAAAGTCTCTTTGAAAGTTGAATTCATTTTATAGACATATTTTTTGTATTATATTTTCAACATTTTATGTGCTACAATTGAAAGGAAACATCATATTACATACTCCACATTTACGCCGATGTAAAGTGGAGTATTGTATGAATCAGTCGGCAGGATTCATATTGTCAGCACACCAAAAGCACTTGTTAGTACTCTATGTTCATTTACACTTCTTATGGCATTCAGTATGTTTGTAATATTAGTTTATTTTAATTATTTGCTACCACAACCATTATGTTTGGTCTGTATAAGCATTTGGTTTGAGCAGATCAAGCTGATAAAAGGGAACCAAAACTGCAAACCTGTCATGTTTAAACGTGGGTGTGGAACTCTCAATAAAGGTTTTCTACAAAGTTCATCAAAATGGCATCATAAGGCCAATTCATTTTTGCAATATTTTAATATTTACTCACATGCTCATGAATCATATAGATTTTGGGATGCCACTTAAAAACATCTTTGATAAAACTATCCTTTTAAAATGTGTTAATGCTCTGACACGTTATTGGCCGGTATTTAAGAAGTGACTGCTCACAATCTGGTCGTCTGTTTGTTCTGATTTCTCGGCCAGCGTGTCCCACTCACTCTTGGCTCCTGCAGACTAATCGTAATAGGAACCGCCACCTGCCATGTTGTCGCTTTTCAGTGCGTTAAGTGAGAAGCCCTCTTTGGAATCCCAGCCATCTTTTTGGCAAGAAATCAGTATGTGACAAGGTGGATATGTGCGTATGTATGTAAAGCTTAAGAACTTCCCCCGTCAGCACAAATTCTGAAGACTGTGGATGCAGCTTTTCCACTTTATTTTAAAGAGAAAAGAATGAGGCAGAACACAGCAGATTAACTTGAGATTGTTATATTTTATATGCTGGTGCAGATATACAAAAAACACTGTATTGAAAACACAAAGCCATGTGAAAAAATGGGAGCACAGACTCAATTACCTTAAAAAAGTGACACAGGTTAATATAGGAACTTACTGTACACTTAATGAAAGAGTATTTAATACAACTTACAACTACATACAACTTTGGGAGCATAGCTTAGCTTCGCCAGCAATCGAATATTTATATAAAGGGTAATTAATTAAGCCCTTTTAGATGAAAGCATTGCAAATATCATCAGCACATAAACAGTTTGGTCATATAAGAATCTACTTGCTGGGGGTGGGGGTTCAGGGAGGGTGATGGCTGTTTGCCTGGGAGAGTATATCCCAACTCCTCCCTCCCACCCCCACCATGTGGGATCATCTATTTTGGCAACGTGACAACATGACACGCTGTACTGTTGTATAATCAAGCTACAAGTATCCCACATTGAGGCTAATGAACTAGCACAGTATGGGGTTACATTTTAGTATTTAGTATCTGTGATTCATTATCTAATTGTGTTTCAGTGCATTTTATCCTTAAAAGAGGACGGAAATAGATAGAATTACCATTTTTATTTCCATGTTATCTAGCAGTATGTCACACATTTAAAAGTGATCTGAACTTTAGGAGCCTGATGACACATTCAGTTGCTCCAGCTTTTCCAAACACTAAATCAGTGTTTTTGGCATCGATGGGGTCTATCAGGTCGATCCATCACATATAAATATTATATGGGGTCAATTAGGATATCCTAATCCCCAGATATGTCCTGCATCCACTTGTAATTTCCCTGCTGTCAGCTTTCAGGAAGCACACCTCAGCTGTTTCAGTCCCTGCAATATGAGTTACTTTGACAGTCCATCCAGTGTATTTCTGTAGCTAACATGCAATATGATGGCGGGCAAGCTGTGGAGGGGTTTGAAAGGGCATTCTTAAAAAAGAAAAAGTGGGCGGTGCTGAGAGGTATGGATCTTACTGGTGGTTCGTCTGAGCTCAGGTAAACTCTTAATTAGACACGCAGTATAGGTTGTGTTGGTGACAGGTGGTGCGACGTCCCAACTTCAGTGGTGCCTGTGATCCTGAAAATGCAAGAAATTCAAAAGCAATTAATGTGCATCTGTTGGTAATGCTTAATATGATACTTGACTTGATGTCACTCTTTTTACCTGCAATCCAGCCTAGTGGTGTCGATATGGTTTCTATCCCAGCTGCTGGCCTATGTGGAAGACATGGTTATATATAGAAAACTATCACATTTACAACATTTAATGTTGGTAAAATATTATCAGCGGCGGCCAAACCACTGAAATGTTTTAAATTTCAATCCTAAAAAAAATAATGACACATTTGATATATTTATTTATTTCTTGCTGTTGCCAGTTTTGCTGCAGAAAAGACTCTAAGACTGTCTATGTGTCACATCTATAATGACCTACAATACATCTCATGGGCTGTGTCATGTATGTTAATGGATGAAATAGCAATGCAAACTGCTTGTAACGCCTGATCTTATGCCAAAATGTGAAACCGGACACGCGGGCCAGCAGATGTGTTAATGGCAGCAACACAGAGGGGACACAGCTCCACCAGAGAGTCCAGTAACCTTGGAAGCCCCGCAACAAAACAAGAATGTGGAACTTATATTTATAACTTGCATAGCTGAAAAACCACTGATGTGTAGCCGCAGGGATAATTATTTTAAGTAGCCACAAAACTCACCTGCTTTCCTTGAGAAGGGATTGATCCCAGTGGAGGAGGGCGGGGATGGAAACATGCCAGGGGAGGCGAAGGCCGGCGGGGGAGGAGGGCAGAGGTCAGCAGCAGGTGGAATCTGCTTATAGCACGAACACATGTATTGCATTTTATGCGACGAATGAGAAAATGTAATACGGTAATTACAGAATACATCACTGATTCTTACTGTTTTAGCAGGGCCGATCTGTTCCAAAGTCTCTTTCTGGACATCTTTGGGCTTTGATTTAAACCAACCACTGAACCATCCCGTCTTGGCGATCTGTACGCAAACACAAAGAAGGTAAGGCTTACAATATGTCACATTAATGATGTGGTTTAGCATGTGTCAGTAATGCACTTGCGTGTTTAGGAGGATCGCTGGCGTGCTCAGAGACTTCACCCTCTAAAGCTGAACCTTGTTGGACGCCGTGCTGTATTTGGCGAGCGATGTCGACCTCCAGCATCTGACCCCCCATCTCCAAAGACAGAACATCCAGGTAACTTTTTAGAGATATTATTTCGCTTAAAATCTTAAAATATAACGGTACCACTTCACAGTAAGACTACCTTTATTATGGATTTATAAAAGGGTTTACAGGCTATTTATTAGGTTGTAAACACTTTACAAGTCATTTACAAACAATCAGCAAGAAGCGGCAACAGTTTTCAATCCTTGATTCAGGCTCACTGCTTGGTCAGATCTAATAACTGCTCCACATTTTATCTGACCATTGTGTAAAATTTCAGACCTTGTTTTTATTTTATCTTGTCCCTTTATCAGTCAAAATGTTAAACAATTTACGAATGAGTTACTACAATTTATAGCCAGGAAAAGGAAGCCTTATTGTAAAGCAGAAAACACATCGCAATTTATTAATGAGTTTCTAAAATCTATAACAGGCACAGGAGACCATTATTGTGAAATGTGAAACACAATACTGCCAAAGCTTTAGGGTATGAATCTGTTAACTTGACACGCCGTGATTTGATACGTTGAATGAAACGTTTTGAGTGCAAAGACATGCTGATGGTGGTTAAACTCTAGTAACTTATTAATAAATGTCAGATAAAGCTGACAGGTATATATGCTGCTGATGGAGGAGCCAAAGGAACATCTGAGGCTTGACAGTAAAGATAAATGTGGGCTCACTAATTGGCAAGTAACAGGCCACTGTTTGTAATACCAACCTAACTAATAACCTAACTGTAAACCATTTATAAAACCTTTGTAAGGCTCTGCTTTTGCCATTTGTGCTTCTTTCTTATTTCACATCTTTCTTATTATTCTGGAATTTTGAAAAACATTACTCACTGTGCCTACTCCAGAGAATGACACAGCCCCTGTAGGAGCAAAAAAAAAAAAAAACAAAACATCAGAATCTGACGTCTCACAGTAAATATCTGAATAGACAAGTGCTCTCTGCTTTGAGCCCTAAAATCAGACGCTCACCCTCTGCAACTGATGGCAGACTACCCAGAGGACAATGTGGTGAGACGGTTTTGACTTCAGCACTATCTGTGTTATGATAACTGAAGTCTTGGCTCCCGGCCACTATGGGCGCAGGGGGAGCATAAACTGCCGTTACTGGCATCAGAGAATTGGCCTGAGGCCTAGAGGGAGCAACAGGGAGAAGATTGTGACCTAACAGAGCTGGATATCACATGCATATAAAGAGTCTCTGGTTGACACATGACAGCAACACATATTGCTCAGTTTTTCGTACCAGTCATGAGCTCCTCTGGTGTCTAATGGTGTCATTTCCTCTTTTTGTTCTTGAACTTCAGTGCCTCTATAGTAAAGCAGCTCTGGCTCTGGACTCTGGATGCCACGGCTCAGGTCATCTATGTCAGGCTCTGCATGAAAATGAGAAGAAAAATGCCTTAAATATTACATCAGCAGATGTAAAAAAAAAGCAGCAGAAGACACTGCCATCTTATGAAAATCAGACAACACGGTACATCATTAGAAGCAACTGAAACTTACCTGCTCTGTCCTCACATCTCTCTGGAGGCGGCTCGTACGTTTCAGCGAAACTCCCTGTCTGAATAAAATTACAAGTCAAGTCATTTGGGTCTAAAAAGGAAATGGACACAAACACTATTAGACATTAACATTTTCATTTTAAAGGTAGTCAAGGTGATACGATGCCATTGACAGGCGACTGATACACTTGACATAATGTAAGTACACAAGTCTGCAAAACATATAACATAAAACATATATAACAGGCATAGATGTTCTTAGATATTTGATGCAGAAATGTTACATATTATAGCTTTAAAATAACGGTAATTGATTTGCACAAACTACCAGAAAGGGAGCAACTGGTTTGTAACAGGCTCTTCTATTCTATTTTCTATTTTTAATAAAATATTATATACTGTGTGTACATATGGAGCATTCACCTGTAAACTGTGGTGCCTGAAGCGCAGCTGTGTCAGCCATTCTGGTTCCTGATCGGCTCCACTAACCCCTGCTTCGCTGTACTGACCCTCTGAGTGTCTCAATCTGTCTGCCAGCTGCAGGACAAAAGAGACACAACACACTACGTTATGTCCACTGTAACTGATAAACTCTGAATCACTGTGGTAATGGGGCTTAAAAGTTAGTCATAGGTATAAAAAAAGCACATTCATTTTATCAAGTAAACTTAAAGGAGCTGGTGTTGAAAACTAACGGCAAGGGCTCTTTGACCAAAGCGTCAGAATGTGACGAAATGGGATGAGAACCGTTAAGAAACAACTTTCAGAGTCAAAGAAAGTGACAAAGTGATAAGAAATAGACACATTGCCACCCCCCCCCCCACTGGACACAGTTCTATAGTAAAAAGAATGAAGTTTGATGAAATGGCAGTGTTTCTACTACACTGCTGAGTTTGATTATGATTATTTGTTGTTATGTTTGTTATGTTTGCTAAGTTTACCGTTTGTTGATACACGGTTCAGACTAAACCGTCACAGTTCTTACCTTGTTTGGACAAATCAAAACGGATCTTCAGTGCAGCTATTGACAAGACAAACCGTACGGAAAAAATGGAGGTGATTTGTGGTTTTATTGTGGTTGTTTTCTGTCTAGAAACAGAGCTAAGCTAACGGAGCTATAATGTAAACTATCGGCTGACACAGCACGTGAACATTATAAGACTGCAGTGTTATTTTGACCAGCTGTGAGAGTTTTTGCCTGAAGGAGAAAACTTGATGATACTATAATACAGATGTATGTTTATTCAGTGATACAGTCTGTGGAGATGTAGCGTTAATTTGTTGGTGGTTTTGGTAACCGTGGGTGTGTTCTCTTCCCCTGAAGCTCGAATATCAATATTACATATAACCCCTCTGACTAAAGCTCAAGTATA
>JAPQRN010000019.1:16312275-16324627 GCA_037367275.1 Coranthus polyacanthus | reverse complement strand
CTTTAAGACTCTGGTGGTTTCATGGTATTCTAAGGTGTTTTTTCTGCATGACTCGTATATGACCAATATAGGCTTGTGGTTTATTCTACTGTCAAGAGTACATAGACATTTCAATTTCATCGTATATAATCAAGGCTTTGATTTATATAGGGTTTGCATGAGTCAGTTTGCATGAAACAGCTGCAGAATGTAAACCATTTTTATTATACAAACTGCAACGTAGTAAAAACAGAGCTTAAAAATAATAGTTATACCGTCAACTTCAACTTTGCTTCTTTTTCAAAACCAAATGATAATTATATTAATTGTCATCTTATACATTTACTGTCGGTAAGAGGGGTACACACAGTTAATAGGGGACTCCTATAAATTCGCTCTACTGTAGCACAAAATTCCATACCTTACAGGAAATTATAAATGCTATACTAGTTCATCCACTATACACAAACAATGCATATTCTCTTTGTGTGTAGGAAAGGTCTGTTGTTTGTTTAGTCTGAGAAAGATGCAGGATTAACACTTGCGTGAGCTCTGTGCTGAATTCTATAAGAATATATATAACCTTTTCTTCATACCGGTGTC
This sequence comes from Coranthus polyacanthus, assembly GCA_037367275.1. Lineage (NCBI taxonomy): Eukaryota > Metazoa > Chordata > Actinopteri > Kurtiformes > Apogonidae > Coranthus > Coranthus polyacanthus. The sequence goes on along the minus strand of JAPQRN010000019.1, from coordinate 16,324,045 downwards.
ACATTGATAAGTGAGTGTTTCCCATTGAAGGTCAGATGTCAGATTTGCCTCGGATGATTTAAGACGGCTATCCAGAAAGATAGTACAGAATGAGGGTCAGGTTAACTCAGCCTAAATTCTCTGGTTAAGCTTGCAGCTGATGTCAGTAAATGTCCATCCAGCTCAGGAACAGGGTGTTGAAATGAAAACAGTAGCAGTTTGCTTCAACTTCCTGTTTCTCTCCATTAGAGCGTACGCTTGGCAAATGCAGCACAATACCTTCAGGTGCAAAGTTTACAGAATGGTGTGATTAAAAATGTCCTAAGGAAACCTAATGACTTGTACTTGAATGTGTTTTTAAATATTGTTGCTTGCATTAAATGGCTCACAGTGACAGTATCGAACAGAAATGTGGGAGAGTGAGAGGGGGGGTGACATGCTGCTAAGCCTTGGCTGGAATGGAACCTGTGACGTTGTGTTTATGATATGATAATGAGTCTTAAAATGAAGGTCACCAGGACCAGTAACTTGTTTCATTTTGAAAAAGTTAAAGCATTATTTTGTTTTGCAGTGTTTCACACACTTGTCTGACTAAATGAAGGAGAAATTTAAGCATTTCCACGGAGCACTTGTCATTAAAGCCGACTTCCTGGCTGCTTGGCCAGAGAAGGGTTGCAGACATGCAGGATTTGTAGCGATGCTGTGCCAAGTCTGAACGCTCGGAGCTTAAAGCTGTGCAGTGTAATGACAACAACATGGTTCACAGGGTGGGATAATTACTTTGTTTTGAAAACTTGTTAGCAAGATAATGACAAAAACCTAATGTTCTGTTCAACTTCATGGCAATATGAGTTACATGGTATTAAACTGAGATGTAATAGTGTTGTGTATTATTAGATCTACCTTTTTTATTTCAACCAGTATTTCCTTTGTATCAATAACTCATTATTTCATCATACCACTGTATAGAAGACCATTGATTTATAATGTTGAATTATTGAGTAGCTCAGAGTCTGTCTGTACAGGAGGCAAGACATTTTTTTGGTCTTTACTGTAGGATATTCCTCTCACCACATAGAGCGCAACATTTTCTCCCACCTCCTTCTGATTTTCTCTCCTTCCCCTTCATGTCCTCGACCCTCTGTAGATAGTCGCAGAGAAATGACTCAACATTTTTATGCAGATTAAGAGAAGCATAAAATGTTTGGTTTCCTCCTTGGTGCCAGTATCCAGGCTTCCTTCTGAGGGGAAACTGACGGCAAGAGAATTTCTGTTTTATTTCAAGCGGGAGGTGAATTTTAGATTGGGTTTTTTGCTGAGTACAGAGGTGAACTTCCTGTTGCACACTCTTGAAGGATGACTATCTTCAGTGGAGCACTTTGACCCTTCCTGGCAGTATGATCAGCATATGACTACGGGACAGTTGGTCTAAGGTTCAGCACAGTTTTACCGTCAGGTCGGTCGGTTTAGTGGCCTCTCATTTTTTGAGCTCTTGTTTAATGAATAAATACTTACTGGATGGAGTATGTTGGCAGCTGAAAGCCAGTCATTTGAAGTTCATTGGAATAGCAGGTAGGAATGTATGAAACATGTCTCTTTTTAGATGTTTAATAGAGGAATTACAAAATAGAGTTTATTAGGGAACAGGCAGTTGCGTCTGTGTTTGATGATAATAGATCAGCTGTTACTAAGTACTCATTCAAGTAACTTTGTTTAATTCAGTAATCCCTCAGGTTGTTGTCTGCTGTGTGGTTTGTTCTTTCTCAGAGCTACTGAAAACTTGCTTGATATGGCAGAGCAATGCACTGCACCTCAGTAATGTATTAATGAAAGTTAAAGGTTGACAAACTTAGTTCACTTAGAGATTGTCATTCAGTACTTATAACAAACGGGCATGAAACTGGTGTCAGAAGCAGAAATGTTAAATGCTGAGTAAGGAAAATGAAGTCGGTGTTTTGATGATCCGGCACATAATGACTAATTACCTAATGCTACTGTGCGTTTGTAACAGAACTATTGATGAAGAATTAAAGTGTGCTTGGGTGCAGTGACGTTCCAGTGGTTACAAGTTAAGGAGGATGGAGCTCTGTTCTCTACCCAAGTTATGTTTAAAAATATAAATTGATTCATATAATTGACATGGAGAGAGGTAGGGCTGTGTGACATGAATATAGAAATTGTGTGATGTAGGGCTGGGCAATAAAATGAGGCTGATAATTATCGCAATATAAACCTTTCTTTTGTCTTCTGGGATTATTTTGTGTACATTGTCAGCCAAAACTCTTAAAAATGTTTTGGTGTTTTACTTAATATTTTGATGTTTGACTAACATTTTATCATTATTATTATTTTATTTTATTTTTTTAGATTTTACCGCAATAACCTTGAAAGTTTCTATGCTTACATTTGGTATTTTATATACCCTTATTTGTGTTAGGCCATTGTTTTCAACCATAATCCATACCATATTTGTGAAAGAAAGCTTGCAACACTTTTTATACTAATTGTCAAAGTCAACCATTAGAGCTTAGAAAAGGGACTTTTTCGTTAGTTTCACATTACAGTAATTTGGCTTAGGTGGTGCCCGAAGTGGCTTGGGTATTACACCTAAGCTGTATAATGTAGGGAAAACCCGAGTATTGTATGTTTTTGTTTTGACGTTTTTGACCATATTCACATTTTAGGCCTCTATTTTTTGCTACTGAAAAGTGTTTTCTATTTACCTATACATGAATATGTCATATTTTGTTACATGGTTAATTGTAAATTTGCATATAGATTCCAAATTAAAAGAAGAAAATCCTTTTATTTGTTGAATTAATAATGTGGTAAGAATAGACCTTTCCATGTGATCATTTCATATACATGTACTTTGTCTTGTGACGTCGGTGTAACGAGCCCACGTACATAAGAACTGGATTTTATTACCGTGAAGTGAAGACTGAGGTTTTAACTGAACTCATAGGTATTTTAGCCCTGAGGCTCACACAGGCTGCTTTCCCGTCCTCTGCAGGTGGCGACAGACAAGGTTGCTGGTAAGCTGAGTTCTACTCTCTCATGGGTGAAGAACTCAGTCAGTCAGATGGCTAGCCAGGTGGCCACGCCCACATCCCTGCAGACCACTGCTACCTCCTCGTCTACGTCTCTGTCCTCGCCTGGCCTCTCGCCGTCCTCGCCGGCGCAGCTTAGTCCTGATGATGTGGAGCTGCTCGCCAAGCTGGAGGAGCAAAACAGGTAAACAGTCTGACTGTGGGGAGACTCGCCTGCTTTTCAGCTCTTTAGTGTTTGATTTAGGGCTGAGAGGTGGAGGCTGTCTTTAAAGGTCAGAAGAATACAGTTAAACTAGGAGATATATAAGGCTGCAGACTTTCGGAGCTGCAGCAGTGTAAGGCTGCTTTCTGCATTAACAAAGTGTAAGAAGTGTGACCAGGTATTTCAGTTTTTAATTTGAGCCCCTGTTAAGCTGCTGGCTCTGTGCCTGCTTGACCCACAGTGGACCATCCATACTGTATGTGGAAACTTTCATCTTCCCTATCAATGTCATAAAAACTCCAACTTACTGTACTTTGATACACATAACTACAAATGTATGTGATCTTTCTTTTCCCTGTTCATATGCATGTCCCCCCTCTCTATCCATCTCTCTCTCTTTTTAAAGTAAACACTGCCTAAATGTCATTTTCATTAAAAAAACTAATTTTGAACCTCGAAGCAACGGACACTTTACAAAAAGTTTGTGAAGAAGGGAGAGCTGACATGCATTAACACATACAGATTAGGGCCGTGCATGTTTTAGTGTGTAAGGGTCTCTACCAAACAAGCATGTTCCCTTACATCTGGAGATGATTTGCAGCATCACAGTGCTTCATTTATAATGGCATGTTGTGAAACATTTTACCTTTATCATGAATTGCAGCTCTTACGATTTGGACATTGTACTTGGTCATATTGATTTTAATATTTCTATTAATTGTTCAGCCTTAACACAGACGAATTTAAAAGTGATGTACAATAATAATCATAATAATAATAATAATAATAATAATAATACATTCAACTGCTCAAGTTTATAATTAGTAGTTAACAAAACCCAGCCTCCATAAACAATATAAAACACTGGAGCAGTTGTGAACTTGTGAGTGGGAATTTGTCAAGCTTGTGGTTTGACCCAGTAAAAGGTTTCGACCTTACGCGTCAGCCCCTTTCTGACTGATGTGGAATCTATCTGCACACCCCCACCACCCCCATCCTAAACTTCACACAGACATCTGAATGACTTCCAATGGGTCAAGACTTGCCAGCTGGTTAACTGGAAAACACAGAGTTAAAAAAAATGATGGAAGATCTGTTGTAGAAGTTCTGTTAGAGTCTGGCCCTTTGACATTTACAGATAAGGTTCATTTGATCTTTGTGGATTAAGCATTTTATCATACTTCACTTTCACATAAAGGCCAAGTGATAGGTCAGTTTTGATGTAACATTAGTCATTTATTTGTTGGGTGTTATTTTAGATTTGTTGACTGTGTTTGACATAGCACTTGGTAGACTGGAAGCAATTTCAAAGGCTTCAGAAGCTCGGGCTGTGTTTGGATTTCTATACTGAACGCTACTTCTAATAGTTCTACAGAGTGCAGTTTGCTCTATGTGAACGTTAACATAGTGAACCCAGTCCCATGTCCCATGCCCTCCAGGTACAATTTGCTATGATATATTATCATAATGGAAACAATTCCCTGCCACCCGTTGGCAGATGTTTACCGAGGTTTATGTTATGTTTTCACATAGAAATATACCTGAAATCGCTTGCATAAATTGAAATTGATCATATCAATGGCTAATATCAATTGCTACCTAGTGTTAGCTGGTTTAGGAGGCTTATTTCAGTGTTTCAAACAGTAAGAGTGTGTTATTTTTTGCTGCAAATAATCATGTGTATGAAAATATATCATAGCAAATTGTTCCCAGGCAGCGTTCCGTAGTTCATCAAGTACTTACTCGTCTCCCCCACAGCACATTGCCACTTTTTTCCTGCGCTCTATATCCATGTTTAATGTATATAACTAGGGAACTGTGGCCCACACTCAAACATAGTAGGCGGTGGTAATTCTAGTTGCCACCCACCTTTTAAGCAAAAGAAGAAAATGAATCTGACTATCATGCATTATGGGATGCATCATCATGCAGATAGTGCAAGTGGCATATTGTGAAGTCTGTCCAGTGTAGCATGTCTTCTGAGTATTTTTGGCATACTACAAATTTTCTGATTCGTCACATATTTCTTATGCCAGTGGCAGATAGTATGCCATTTCAAAGACAGCCGCAGGGTGCAGATTGAGTCAGATTGGTTTAAAAATGTCACCTCTGTGCCTTTCATGATTGTGTGTCCTATTTGGGTCTGGCTGGTGACTAAATGGTTAAACGGCTGAAGTGATGTTGAATGGGCAGCACTCTAACTGAGGTGAGTTATTCATCAAAGCTGACAACTCCATAAACCTGATTTTGCAGATTTGTTCTTGGCCATCAGCTTACTCAGCTATAACAAAATCTTGCTAGTTTAATATTGGCAATAGTATCAGCTCTAAAGATCCACATCACAGTATGCTCAGTTGTAGACATGTTAATCTTTTGTTTGCTGTCCCTGTGGTGCTCATTGTTCACTTGAAGTACTGTTAGAAGATGACGTAACATCTCTCTATTGCCAGCTCTGTGAATTCTTCCCTCGTTGTTACTCTCACCCATGGCTGGTGCACTCTGTGTTAGCATGGAAACCAGGCCTGTGGTTCACAGTTCGGGATTGTGTCACAGCAAAGGAGACCGCAAAGCTCTGTTGAATGCAGAGGTCTGTGACTCATCGGGATGCCCACAACGGGTGCTCCAGAACGCCACTTGTTTTGACGATGATTCTTTTGAGGGTGGATCAAAATTGGCCAGGGAAATTTTAAATTTTCCTCCCTCATAAACCTTCATGAGGCCAAACTCCCATCTGGTTAACAGAAGTCCTGGAGTCAAGGGGCTCATAGTTCACCTGACCTTTGACCCCTGCTTCCACCCCAGCATATAGCGCCACAGCTGGGACGTATAATTCAGTCTCCATTTTCTAAAATATGTTGACACTGCTGCACAGTGAACACACAGATCTGATCGTTTGTCATCAAGGTTTTTGTTCGACTGGTGCAGTCACATGGAGGTGGGAGGACTTTGGTATTCATGCGCATGTTCCTGTGATGCATCCTGCCCTCCTGTTTGTGTTCGATGAGGCCTTTGTACCCTACAGAGCAGATAAATGGCTCAAGCATTCGTTCAGTACTGTCACATGCAAGGAAGTCCCACATTGACTGCTACAATCTGTAAATCAGACATGCCGGTGCTCCTAAATTCCTAGAAACCTGAAACATGACGAGGGCATCATGAGTTTATCTTGGTAAAGTATTAGTTTTTCAGGTTTGCTCTGCTGTTATAATGATTTGCGTATTTAAGTGACGATGTAAGCGTAACACAGCTGTATGCCTCATTGTTTGGCTTCTTGTCATAGCTCGTGATTCATTAAGATGTTTCTATTTGATTATTTAGAATAATGTTGAAACATAAAAGTTGGCGATTGAGAAAGGACCCCTTTAGATTTTTGGTATTTTATGTTCTGACTTGTGTTTGATTACTGGTGAATTATTAGCAGAGCTGCAGCGAGGCTGCCTTGGTTAAGTAAGTTGACGTTCGTGTGTAATGCTGGCCAATACTGCGCTGTGTATCACCTGTTGACTTTGGTTAACTCACTAAAAGGGATTCCTGTTCAGCTCCTGCTGTAAGAGATTCCTTTTATTCACTGTTTAGCTTCAAGTCAGGACTGAATACAAGCGAAGAAGCTCTCTTGCAGGCTGGTGTCTCGAGTCATGCATTTCACTCCCTCCCACACGACCCAAATTTGGCTGTAACCCTAGCCATTCTGGGAGCAGGCTCAGTGACGTCACAGGCTCCAGTCGAGAGGCCCCGGCCTTTTTCCGAGATCAGGTGTCTGAGCTTTTGTGTGTCTGTCATGAGCTCCTCTGTGCCACACAGGTTTGGGAGTTAGAGCTTCTTTTCTCTTCACGCTGATCCTTGATGAGGTCGCTCTGTCACTGACAAACAGATAAGACTGATACAATCCTAGATTAACCTGCTCCAAGTTTTTTTCTTTACCCCAGCAACACGCTGATAATAGAGAAAACACGACATAAAATTAACATAATGAGTCAGGAATGATTTTCAGCCACTTCAATGTGGCAGTCCTCTTCAGTTGTGGTACTGTCCTTTTATTATAGTCTTTAATCTACAGTATGTGTCAGATGTGTTAGAGTTTTGTTTTTAACGTTGGCATTAACTTTCCATTTGTGAAATGAAAACATGTACAAATCTGAGTACGCTGATTTTTAAGGATTGCATTAATTGTGACAGTGGCTAAACTCCTCCTCCCTTCGTAGTGACATTGTAGCTGCTGATTTCTACTGATAAACAAATGAAGAGAGACGGAGCCAGCTGTTCTCTTCCTTTTTTGGTCACAGTGTACAGTTACACCTGGGGAAAAACACGAAAACCAACAGAGAGTAATGATTTAATGAATCGGCATCTGTCTTCAAATGTGTTTTGTTTTTTTTTCCACCTTGAGTCATTTGTTCTGGGGAATTATTTGGTTGATTGTCAGGACAGTCACTTTGGGACAGTACATTCTATATTGTATATGGCATAACAGTGCAAAGTGGCTTTTTAAATAAGCTCTTCTATTTTTAGCGGTGCCCTAGAAATGTGGGTGGCTTTGATTTTAACACTGTTCGCCTCAGTCACAGCTTGCAGTTTTCTCTACGCTGTGCAGAATTTGAGGATTCATATTAGCACTCCTGCAGTGTCTGGTGATGTTGTAACATGTTTGGGTTCAGTGCACTGAGGTGTACAATGGCAGAGTAATGCAAGTCAGCTGTCTTGTTCTTTTTGGATGTCATACAGGCCTGGCACAACATGGATGTATAATAAAGCAGTTGTTTTTCTGACAAATAACCAGGATTTTCCCAAGGTTTGTGGAGAGCTCAGGCTGTGTGATGGCCTTTTTCTGTTGTTGTAATTTGACTGAAGACGATGCCTTTTGGCATATTTTTTGACCTATAGTATAACAGTATTTAGAAAATACCTCAAAGAAATGTGAAACAAATCTACTCATTGATGAAGTCAACATAATTCCAATTTTGTAAACGCTATAAAAAATATAGTTTCTTTTCTGTCCAGAGTGGTAGTTTCTTCAGATTATGCGCTGTGATTGGTATTACATTGGTAGGAAAAACCCCCGAAATTGTTCATTATAACAAAACTTCAGGAAAAAAATCACCCAATATTGTCTTTAAGAAGACATTCAGATCAGTTTTTAAAAATGAAAAATATAAGACATGATTTAAAATAAGTTTTGTTTTATTGTTACAGAGAATGTTTGTGAACTGTTAACTGAACCTACTTTCCTTCACTTCAGGCTGCTGGAGACCGACAGCAAGTCGCTGCGCTCCATGAATGGCTCCAGGCGAAACAGTGGCTCCTCCCTGGTGTCCAGCTCATCTGCCTCTTCCAACCTCTCTCACCTGGAGGAGGACACATGGATCCTCTGGGGACGCATTGTAAATGAGTGGGAGGAGGTGCGCAAGAAGAAGGAGAAGCAGCTTAAGGTGAGCATAGCGCACATGACCTGTGGAGTAGCAGACGAGTCTCGTGCCAACCTGCTTAAGAGATTACTGAAACACAACTGCATTAAGAGCTTACTAGCACACATTTGACCTGTCTGCTGAGGCGACGGTTTAAGCAGTGGAGCTCTAATTTTAGATTTACATTTTTTTTTTTTCTCATTTTAATTCAGCATTTTTGACCATCAGGGTTTTCCCTTGGTTTGTGAAAGGTTTGAAAGGTGCTGTGATGCCTTTTTTGCAGTTCATTTTGGACCAATATCAAAAAAGTTAGTAAATGATTTTAAAAATGCTAAACGAATCCAATGAAGTTAACATGCGATTCCAATTTTGCTAATAATGGACCACACCCACTTTTAAAAAGCTTACTTAAGGCTAATATGATATCTTTTCTCTGTGGTAAATAAATCTCAGCAGAGTTTATGCTGTGCATAGGTCATAATGGTAGGGAAAACCCTGGCCACCATAACAGTATGTTTTGTATGATTATCATTTGTTTACAAGAAAAGTAATAAAGTTGATATCTAGGCTACATGGTCTCACTTGTGATACACATGTTCCAAGCATTTCTATCAAACTCCAGCCTAAACGTTACAATGGCCCTATCTGTTTGAATGTTTACTTGGCCCAGAAATCATTTCTAAAGCTATATTTGCCCTAGGTGACCCTGTAGTGTTGTCCTTGAAGTTGTTATTCTAGTTCCTGACATTTAAGGCTAATTTTAGGAGGGTTGTTTCTACAGTCTCTCTCTGTGGTCTTATGGTGATAACCCTATGCTCAGTCAGTGTCAGGGAGAGTGTAATTTAAATCTTTTTCGCATCACATCTGCACACATACGGAAGAAGCAGGGTGTTTTGTTTTTCTTGCAGTGGCATGTGTAAAGAGGGGAAGTTCTGCAGACCTGTGAACATGCATGGGTGGTATTATATAATTTAAGAGAAGTAGTAATGACCAGATGGCTGTAACTGTAGCCTCCTGGAATACTAATCATAACTGCTGAGACCTCCACAAAACTGACGCGTGTTTCCCGTTGGCTCACACAAAACCACTGTCTCTGCTGCATGAAGGAAGGAACCTTTCCGACCTTGTCAGCAAAACACTGATGGGTTCTTGTTTTCAATAATTCATATCTCATCAAGACTCACTACCATTACAGAGAAACGCATTTGAGTTAAATGTAGATGTGATGTTTAAATATTTCCTGCACATTGGTTACAAATACGTTCTGATTTGCACCAGGCCTTACAGAGGATGATAAAAATGACATCTGTTTGACCTGTCACTACAACATAAGGGTGGTTAGAGTAGTGATGTGAGTTAGAAAGCAGCTTTCGTTCAGACACTGTCAGCATATGAGACAGAGCATTGTTGAGTACAAAGCTGGGTTTGTCTTGTCTAAGCTCAGAGCGGGGAGAGATCCCCTGCTGAAAAGCCTGTGTGGGTGGACCTCTGCTCCAGATGCACCCTGCACTGACCAGATGCACATGCACACACTCCCATCACAGCTGGAAACTCCAGTATTCCCTGTCAGCACAGGAAATTGCTTAATCAAATTGTATCAGCAGCAAAAATGGAATTGGCATCTTGCAATACAGAGTGTCTCAGTGACAAGATTATATTTGGCTGTGGAAATTGCATTATTACAAGTTGCACACTGTGCTGAAGAGGTTTCTTAAAAAAAAAAAGCTAATGTGTGTTCTTTGTCCCTTGTGTTTTCCTTTACTTTCTGGTAACCGCATTTAGAAAAGAACCAAGACTGTTACTGGATGAAATTGAATCTTAAATATATTTCAATTACGGGAATTCAGTAAAGTATCTATTTTTTTTTCTCTACAGGATCTTGTCAGAAAAGGGATTCCTCACCACTTTCGGGCAATAGTGTGGCAGCTGTTGTGCAATGCCCAGAATATGCCCATCAAGGACCAGTACTCAGAGCTGCTGAAGATGACGTCGCCCTGCGAGAAGCTGATTCGCAGAGACATCGCCCGCACTTACCCTGAACATGAATTCTTCAAGGAGAAAGACAGTTTAGGCCAGGAAGTGCTCTTCAATGTCATGAAGGTAAGTCACCATTATCATTTATAAATAACTTTAGAATTGAGACAACAAAAACAAGTCCCTGAGTCTCATCCAGAGCTAATATCTGCTGCCTCAGGCATATTCTCTGGTGGATCGCGAGGTCGGCTATTGTCAAGGCAGTGCATTCATCGTAGGACTGCTACTCATGCAGGTAATTATTATGTTTTCACCACATATGCAGACAAACACTGATTCATCCAGCAAACAGTTCTACATGTTTTCCCGTGAGAAGCAAAGTTTCAGACAGACTGAGGTTCAAAATCCATTCTGTTACTCCTCCAGATGCCAGAAGAGGAAGCTTTCTGTGTGTTTGTGAAGTTAATGCAAGACTACCGATTACGAGAGCTCTTCAAACCCAGTATGGCCGAGCTGGGACTCTGCATGTACCAGTTTGAGTGTATGATCCAGGTAGAGATCTCGCTATTGGAGCGGAAACATTTTGCCGCTTTGACTGCTGTAGAGATGTGCAGTGTTAACGGTGGGAATCCTTGTGACTTTTGCAGGAGCATCTACCAGAGCTGCACATGCATTTCCAGGCTCAGAGCTTTCACACCTCCATGTACGCCTCCTCCTGGTTCCTCACCATCTTCCTCACCTCCTTCCCTTTGCCTGTCGCTACGAGGATCTTCGATATCTTCATGTGTGAGGTCAGTTAAATGGAACTATTGGTATCACCTTTGTTAACTGGTATTCAGCATCTACAGTAAGTATATAAAATGTCTGTAATTGTGTTTTTATCATTAGCTTGGACCTTGCAATTTTGACATTTTCTTTAGAGCTGTGTGATATGACAACACTGTGTGATGATTAAAAAACGTATATTGATTCAAATTATGCACATTGTTTGTTTCATTGTGTCACAAAAGACACTGTTTTTCGGGCAATATTTTTCATCCTTTGGACGACACTTCTGCATTCTTTTGTGTTTCATATCCTTGTTATAGTTTATTAATTTATAGTGTGAGTTTTATTTTTCTGCTGCACTTTCAAGTTGAAAGTGTTGAATGTTTACATTTGGT
>JAPQRN010000019.1:16264278-16285511 GCA_037367275.1 Coranthus polyacanthus | reverse complement strand
TGTCATTTGAAGCATTTATTTGCAGAAAATAACAACTGCTCAAAGTAACAAAAATGAAGTGTTTTCAGACCCTAAATGATTCATTTTGAAACAACACAGTAATCATTTAATTTAGCAAGAGTTGAGGAATCAGTATTTGGTCAAATAATCTCGATTTCCAAAGGACACTTCGTGCTCTCTCTTTCACGTTGCTGTTTGTGTTTCATGTAGCTTAAAGCTTAAACCTCATTTCAGAGGTTTCCAGTTGGTTCAGGTCTGAAATGTGGAGCGGTCTCTTATTTTTTTTCCACAGCTGTACATATACTTAACACCACACCACTGCATCCTAAAACAAAGTCAAAAAGTTAATTTGTGTATGATATAAAAGCCGTGGTCAGAATGTTAATGATACGTTGAAATGTCCCAGTATGAACTGACACATTTTACCACAAACTACAGCCTCCAGAATCATGAAAATAACCAATAACATAACATAAGAGAAGTGAAAACTGCTTAAGTTGGGTAACACCGCCAGTGATGTCGGGCGGCTGTGGCTCATGATGCGGAGAGGGTCGTCCAAACTGGAAGGTTGCCGGTTGGATCCCCAGCTCCTGTCCACATGTCGAAAGTCTCCTTGAGCAAAACACTGAACCCCAAGTTGCTCCCAGTGACTGTTTCACTGGTGCAAATGGCTGAATGTAACACATTGTAACGTACGTTTCAGTACCATCAAGGTAGAAAAGTGCTATTGAAAGGCAAGTCCATTTACCATCATGCTTTTACTTTTCATCACAGAAGACACACAACATGATGGGCAATCTGCCATAACTGCGATACCGTTGTTAAATATTGCAATGGCAATATGGCTTGCCACAAATAAACAAATTAACCTGGAAGTCGCCACCAAATTCACACAGCTGCTGATTGGCCAAAGGCTGTGAATGCATCCGATTGGTCAAATGTTCGCATACAGGATGTGATTCTATGGCCTGTGTAAATAAAGTTAGGTTCATAGTTATTGCCAATTCGGGCAGCCTTTTGCAGTATGTTTATTGCACATGTTTATGTTGGTGAAGGAAATGCGACGAGTAGGTCGGTACTAGACACAGGTTCCTATTGTGGTTTGGTAATAATGAAAGACATATTGTTTACTGTCATTAAGAACACAAAGGTCTTCAGAATGTCACTTTCACACCCCAGAAAAATGAAGGTAATTCAAAATCTGAATAAAGAGTAGAGAAAATTAAATTCAAGTATACTTATTCTGTGGCAAAACCTAAAACAAACTCATTGCAAGATAATACAGATGCTTTAGTCCACATTGGCTCCTTGAAAAGCACACAGTGTTAAACTGGAAAACTAAATCATATACTATTTAACCCAAATATTAGATAGTTGTTCAGTGCAGGAAATAAGGCGAATATATATCAGGCCTGCGTCCGTGCAAAATGTAAGCACTATTTACTTCACAGGACTGAGAGTATTATAGACTCGACCCTTCTGGACAGTTCCACATTTTCTGTGACCACATAGAAGTGCTCTGGTTTAATCCTATTACATGTCAAGCACAAAGGGAGATAAGAGGTTTACGTTTGGGTTCCTTACACTGACTGAATCTTGTCTCTGTCCCTGGAGACTTCAGGGGAGCTTCTCATTTGGTCAGACGCTGCTTCTGAGACAGGTTACTTATAGCCGCCTCAGTGTCTATTGTTCATATCTTTTTTTTTTGTGTGTGTGTGTGATATGTTTAAAATATAGACGTATAATAGGATTCTCTGTCAGGGCCGAGGAAACACAGATGATGAACGAGGATCAGGTGAATGACATAATCCAGAGATGGGTAAGTCAACGGTATTCTTCATCGCTCTAATACACTTTAGGTGAGACATATGATCATGCTATGGGACAGCTCAGTCCTTTCTAAAACAGGACGCTTACTTTGATGCCAGCAATTAATTAAACAAAGTGAACAGGAAGGAGGAGTGGGTATCTAATGTCAGTCTCTACTGTCGACAAAATAAAAGAGAAAACATGCTAAAGAGGAGTGATAGAAATACACGAGGTCTTCATTTTTCTAATATTTTGGATTTTAAGAAATAAAAATGTTACCTTAATGTATTTTTAATGCACAGAGTCATGACTATCACACAGTATTTTGTGTATTTATCGCTGCACACAAGTGTAACCACATCGGTTATCTTGTGATGTTTTATTGTTTCATGTAAATCACCGTGAATAGCCTCTGTGTGAAAAAAATGACAGGCCTAAAAACATTAAGATTGTAGTTGATTGAAGTTTTTTTTTTTAATATATAAATATCAGGAGATTGCAAGAATACAACTGAATCGTTATTGATCATTTAGCCTTAACTTGATGTATCAGTATCTCCTTTCGTCTGAATCGACATTATGAAAAAGAATCCACGCCACCACTTGGTGCAGTTCAGTATTTATGCAAATTGGTTGTCCATGTCAGAGATAATTTAGTGAAAGAAAATGAGACTAAGAGGTCAAAAACTCTCGATATTAGTGTTTCCTGAATAACCCAGCTTCTGTCTTCTATAGCGAGTGACTGAAGCAAAAAAGTAAACAAAAAGCTATAACACAATAATAATAATTACCTATTCCCAAACATATGCCATAGTTTAAATCATTCATCTACCTTCTAAGGGCAATAAATCAAAACAACTACCATTACTTGACGTAATGTGCATACACCGTAAATCAACCTATAAATACCGTAACTATTCCCTGAAATTGATGTGTGTAACTTTCAACCCTCATTTGTATAAATCATTCTGTCTGCACGATTTGGTGAAAAGGTGATTAGATTAATCGTGCAGCTCTACATGTAAATGTTTTGTCAGTAAACTGCATTCAGGCTCCTTCAAAGACAGTGGAAATAAAAAGCTCTATCCATCCTGCGTTTAGAGAGCCACTCCAGAAGAAGACCTGAAGCAAGAGGACTACCACCAGTTTAAGAATTTAGGATGTGCCTGTCTCACTCAGGACGACGGCGCGCAACTGCTGAAATTCCTTCAGGATGAGAAAAACCAGGTATTTTTCCACCCGCACTAACACGACACGCACGGCTATCCTCTACGCTCAGATGTAAAACGCTGCCTGAAAACAGCCGCGTGGATATGAAGTGGCAGATGATCGACAGTGTTAATCTGTCATATCGGACCAAACGACACACTGGTGAACACCCGGTCACACTGTAGCCTCCTGAGCAGCAACAGCCACATCTACTGAAGCGAACGGCAGCAGCCACTTCGCCGCCACCCGCCTATACTAAACATTAACATGTAGTCACTACTCTGTGCCTGCTGGCCTCTTGACCCGGAGGTGTGGGATGGAAACAAGCAGACATTCAGTCAGATTTCTCGCTCCACTGATAACCTTCTTCAGTACAGTACTCCTCTAAGTGCCCTTGGTTGTCCCATCTCTCCACGCGTCACACAGCTACGTGTTTGTACTTTTAGAAGCACGTGTCATCGCTTTCTCGAGGCTAAAACAATCTCAAGGGGTTCAAATGATTGATTATCAAATGACAAATCCCTGGCTTTCAGCAGGAGCTCAGAGAAGAGATATGGTAATGAGGACTTCGTCAGGGCAAGGTACAAGTGATGGTGTTAGGGTGGTTACCTGCATGTTTTAATGAATCCACTGAGGTCCAGTATGCTGTTTTAAAACATTTTGTACTCCCAATCTGCACCGTAAGGTTAACAGCTGTGACGATCTGAGCCACCCAATGTCTCCCACATCTAACTACCGAAATATGAAGAGATTACCAGCGTGAGAAAGCTTGTCTGAACCTCTACATTCATACCGTTTGCCTGTTTCACAATGTTAGATGACACGTCGCCCGTTGTTGGTCTATTCAGATGCAAAACAGCGAGTGAGTGAAAGTGCAGTTGTGGTTTAAGCCATGCGTGCAAATGAAAAAGGAAGAAGCCATTATATAGCAGCGGTGTCTCCATGTTTGTCGCTTTGGTTTAACTGACTGTTTTCTTTTGTACATAGGGGATAGTGAAGTCTATGGGATGCGTTCTCTTGTCACCTCTGGTGTGTGACATGATTCAAATGATTAAAAAAGACCAGAAATGTGATCACTGCCAGACTGCCGTAACACACCTGACCAGGGTAGGTGCAGACAATTCATCCATATAAACAGGCGTGCCTCACATACATTATGTTGACCGATGGTTTTGTCGTCTAGAACTGCAACCCCGTGGAGCTTCTGCACAGTTTACTGGAACTGATTGAAGACACTCATCCCGGTGCCATTTCTGAAACCATCATAGGTCTCGCTCCGCATCTTCAAACAGGTAACACAAATCTAAATGTGACACTCACATATGATACCTAATACAGATACAGATTAACTTTAATAGAATAATAGAACATGTAACAGAACACACGCTGTAGTTTAGTAACATGCATAATATCAAAATAGTTGATATGCTTCAGTGTGTCTATTATGCCACCAATTTTAATATGCGACATGATTAAATTACTTTTGCTCATATCATTTTGTATTGAAAGAAAGCACAATAATGATATTTATGCAAAATGGTTGGGGATATCACTAGCAGTTGATTCTGGTGTGTTTCAAATGCTTGTATCCACAGAATATGGCAATATATAACATATATGCAAATCAGTTATCTACATCATGGCATACATATGTATTTTTTTATGTATTACTTGTGGATATTGAAGTGGTGATAGAGTAAATGCTGTCGTTGAAAGATGGTACGTGGCGCCCCCTGCTGTCCGTTCATTTAACAACAAACCTGTGTCTTGGTTAAGTTCTGCTTCGGCTGGAGGAGGGAAAGGCGGCCTCTTTGGGTCTGGCTCTATCCGCCCTTGAGAAGCAGCTGTCCCGGTTGCCGGTGCCTTACACCGAGCGGCAGGAGGAGGCAGACGAGTACGGCCTGTGTCGCTGCTGTGCTGCTTTGGCTGCGTTTACAAAGCCCTTCACGGAGACGGTGAAGAGGGAAAATGGAAACTGTGTCACCGGCGCTGAAGATGAGGAGCTCAGAGCGGAGCTTCTGAAGTTGTAGGTTTCTGTGTCTGTGTGTTGGGGTTTAATGAAATGTATGACGATTTCTCCAGTTAAGGAGGAACATTTCCTCGGCCCATGAAGGAACACTTCATACTTGGGTTCATCACAAGATACTGAAGATACGTGGTTGTCACTGAACAGGAAGGAGATGAAAAAACTGGAACATGAAAAGCAACCGAAGCTGTCAGACAAATGTAGTGGAGTCAAAAGTACAATATTAGCCTCTTTGATGTAGTGGAGTAGAAGTATAAAGCTGCATAAGATGGAAATACTCGAGCAAAATATTAAGTAAATTTGTACTTGAGTACATGTAGTTTCCATTCCACCACTGAATTAGCTTTTGTTTTTACATTTTTTTACATTTTAGTATGAGGTTAAAGGCTTGTTGTGTGTCTGCAGCTGCATGAGGAGCTTAAGAGAGCCTTTGCTTGAAGCGGAACTGGGCAGAGACAGAAGATCACCCCTCTGGCTCTTTGCTACTGAGATAATGGTAGGGCAAATGCGTTTTTTTGTCTTCATGTTTTCACACGACGGATGGCACTTTTTGCCCACATACACTTGCCCAGCTGTCCGCGTAAACTCACGCCTGCGTTGCTCACCCTACAGGTCACGCTACCAGCCATTCAGGAGCCTCTCTCGGAGCTCTTGTTTTTTAACTCTCTGAAGAAAAGTCCCCTTATGGACAACAGCGAGTCAAAGGAGTCAAGGGCATGTCTGGCTTATCTGCTCTTTGTCCAGCTCATCAACATAGAGAGCTTTCCAGCAGTATTCAGGTGAAATTTTTAAAAAAAGCCATAAATAATATCTGATCGGGAGATGCTACTTATTGTCCCTGTGCTAGAACGTACCATTCACATTGTAACGTTTGCTGCTGTTTCAGCCCTGTGTTTATTCTTCAGTGCAACATGGAATATGTCGGTCAAATGCTCAGCAGGTACGTTGTAAATGTGATGAGAATTTATAAAACATATTAAAATAATGCGTTTCTTACACTGACGTGCTATTTTGTTTCAGCAAAAAAGAATCCCACCTGCTCAAAGGACTAGTAAGTGTCGTCTATTTTGAGTTTTCCAGAAGTGAGATTAGGCACACTGAAAAAACTGAAAACTGATGTCATTTTCTTGGGTGCGTTTTCCCTCAGGCACTTTATGCGAAAAGCTTAGAGAGTGTTCAGGACAACAGCCTTCCAGTGAGTCTACTGGAACTGAAGAGTTTCTACAGCGTCCCACAGGTAACGCCGCATCAGAGGCACTTTTACACGTTAAATGCCGCCGCCTCATATCACAAACCAATTCTGAGTCAATTCTGATATTCTCCGATTCAAAGAACCTGCGACGCGTTCTCAGCGACTGCCCAATGAAACCTTTGGTAAGTCTACGTTGCATTTACAACAACAGCGCTGCATGTCGTGTCTGTTTTTTCTATGAAGCGCATTATTTATTGATTCGCCTGTGGATCTCTGATTCCCCAGAGAGAAAGAGGACTACGGGTTCTCCAGCTCTTCATCAATAAATTAGACGCCGAAGCAAAGCACAAGTTCTTCAGGTGAAGGAAAACAAAAGAGGAAAACATTAGCAAAACTTTCCCCAAACTAGTTGGTTAAAGCACACTGTACATTTTACATATCCTTTTTGCTCTACGCTTACACAGAAACTGCTCTTTCCCAGAATATAATATCCTAACATATATCATTTCTCTCATGTAGAATAAGGCAGAATCATGGAATTATAATCCAATTTAGTAAACTCTATGGTATTTTTCTTTCTGTATTCTCGTACTGTCTGCTGCTGCTAAATCCTCTCTTATTTGATTTCAGATGTATGTTAAAAACCAGCAACCATTCAGGGATAGAAGGTTACATAGTAAAGAACATCAGGAATGAAGTAGAACTGTCCATGAAGGTAAGACAAAAGACTGTGTGCGCCTCGAGTCTCATCATTAGGATTAGACGTGATTAAGATTCTGCTTTTGTATTTAAACTGAAGTTTCAGTGGCCGAGGCAGTGTGCGATCTGGTGATTTTTATTTATTTATGCTAACTGTCTTCTAGCTGGGCGATGGTAATAAATGGTTCCTGGGCGTGGAGTTTCTGTCACTGTTGGGATTGGTACTCTGTTTGCCACAGGGTTCAGAGACAAATCTGCTTCACAGTATGGACAGGTACCATGAACAAGAGCTTAACTCACGACATGATAACATACTGTATATTTTACTGTATACATATATATATATATATATATCTATGTTATGTTTTTTGCCAGAACCCGGAATAAAGATAATTTTAGAGATTGATTCACTGATTTTCCTCATGTACTGTACATATGAAGGAAACAAAAAGTGCTGTTTCTGTCTCTGTTTATCCAGGATAATGGAGTCTCTGAATCTTCTACGCTATCTCCTTATTAGAGAGAAGGAACTCAGGAGCAATGTCTGTCAAATTTCTTTTTCTTTTCTTCTTCTTCTAGTATGTCTGGTGAATGCAGAAAGCATAATACAGTATGATCTTCTCTCGTACATTCAAGGTTGATGTGTGGGAAGAGCTGTGCAGGATCAAAGATGAATACCTTAAGATGCTGCGTGTGTGTATCAGCATATCGAGATCATATTACTCAGCTGAACTGAAAGCACTGAGAGAGGATCAGAAGATGAAAGCCAAAGGTAGGCGTCAGCTAATATTCTTTGTTGCAAAAAAGCGATTCACATTTAACAGTGGTAACATTAAAGCCTCTTTCGTAAAATGGCTTCCTGCTTCAGAGGCCAGAGCTGCTGCCAGAGCCACGAGACTGGTCCGAAGCATAACAGTGAAACATGAGAAAGTCTCTGACATGTCTCCAGAGGTCCAGCACCAGGTAGACAACCTTTAATTCCTGACAGATCGGACGGCTGTATTTTTCGCTTCAGCCTCGGAAAGATTTGTTGTGTGACCTTTCTCGTGTGTCTCAGGTGTTGCAGAGTGCTTTGGTGACATTTGACCTGATGGAGAGTCTTATTGTTCGTATTGAAGAGATCGCAGAGGAAAAGCTGAAGATCCCAAACTAGGACCGACGTTAGAAATGTTCACGTCAGGCAAATCCGTTGCGTTTCTAAACACTTGCTTTAATTCATTTCACCAATAAAAAGCATTGCGTGTGTACTTCTGTGTCATTTTCTTTCAACATTCAATCAGAGTGTACATCAACTGTCAAACATGCAAAAGGCAAAAACAAACACTTTTAACCGTCGTTCCCTGTGCTCTAATTATTCACCTATTTAAACTTGGATTGTATTATATTGGCCTGGATCTCGTAGACTGATCCAGAGGTTTGTTAAGTCATGCTGAGACAACGGCCGAACTTTACAGGATGTCTCTTAGCATCTCCCACACAGGGCTGCTTTCAACGATATGGGCCCGAGCCAGCGACATCCGGTCCCGGATGTTGTCGACATGGGGCTTACTAGTGGCCTGAAGAAAAATCAGCCTTCTCTCAGTTCAATATATGACAGTGACAAAACATACTGTCAATGTCTTTGGCAACCAAATACTGTTTGTGTAATGTGTTTTACCTTGGCAATCATCAACATTCCTTTGATAATGTCAGCATTGTTTCGTACAGGCAGGATCCGCAGATTGCTTCCGCAGAATCTGAAAATGACAAAACGGGACCTCCCTCGGTTACAGAGCTGATGGATAAATTACACAAACGCAGTCACGCTACTTATATAAGTAGGGTTTACCCTCTCCAGACTACAATGTGCATAAATAACTAAATGTGTACACTATAGGGTGACCACGTTTTGATCCTTTGTCCCACGTCCTGGATATTGAGACAATGTCCCGCATTTTGATTTTCAAGGAAACACATTCAGTGTTCAAGTTCAAGTTCAAGCAGATTAAAGTCAGATTTAGATCTAAATCTGTTGCAAATTTGAGCTGAATTTTCAGCAAAAGGAAATGTTGAATTCTATCCGTTTCCATCCATCAACTGTTGTGATTCAGGATTCAAGGTTACAGATTAGTTTCAACATGGAAAAAGTCATGGAACGTAGGCAGCTCATTACATTTGGAACATTTGTATATAATAAAGCAATAAAGCTGAAAAGTCCTAAAGCAGTACTTTAAACCAACACTGTACAGTAAAGTCAGAGGCCTTTTGTAATTTCACAAGGACATAATGACTTGATGCTTTTATTTTGTTGATAATTTAGTTCATCTCCTTTGACTATTTTGTTCATTTTTTTTGTGTCAGTTTTATTAATTTTCTCGATTTAGTGCTTACGTCGTCAACAAGCGCAATCCGAGTTCTTGTTCAACTTTATTATTCCTTCTATTTGCAGCAGCAGGAGTAGAAAATGCCAAGCGACGTCGAAGTCGATCTGAGGAGCCAAAACGTACTTGTGTTTTTGACTTGTGTTAAGAGTCTCATTGGTAACCCAAAAACCCATCCTCTTTGTCCCACATTTGGATTCGAGATCTGGTCACCCTCGGACACCCCGGTACATAATCCACTGTGCGGCCTGTGTACCTGCGCTGGATCATGGACATGGTTTCCACTTCCTTTGGTCCATTAAAGGGGGCGTGCAGAAGCAGAAAGCTGTTACGGTGGACTTGAACAAACTTCTTTAACTTCTCAGCGAGTCCTGATTCTTCACAGGGCTCTGGGAGACGTTGAAGGTCAACCAACAGAAACGCAGTACCTGGACAAGCAGGAGTAAGAGTCAACCTGAAACTTATTGGAGCATCTTATTTGTTACCTTGTGTTTTCAAGCAAAGCACTTACGCAAATGTGTGTGTGTGAAAAGCTTGGCATGGGTTTAAAACCACTGTACGACCAATAGTACGGGTGACTTTGTTGGGCTAGCGTTAGTGGTTGTTGTGTTAATGCTTTAACTTTATTTACGTATAAATAGAAATGCAACAGGTTTACCTGACAGAGGAAAAATCAAGGCTCCGGACTCAACACTGTCTGAAAACCTGAGTCGGTGCTTCTGTCCTCCCAGAATCCTTACTGCATCATGGTTCTGGTAAAAAAAAAAAAAAAAAAAATCACTAAAACCTTGCGTTTCGTTTATCTCAAAAGCACCGTCGACCAGCTCGTATTATCGACGCAGACCGTAGTTAATCGAAACGCCGGGTATATTTTGTTGACGGCGCGTCGTTAGCTAACGTTAGCAAACACCGTCACAAACTCCCGCTTTACCTGAAGCGACGCGCTGATTATAATCGTCGTTTTCCACTGAGGAGTCGCTTCTTCGTCGTTTGCCATTACCGCCTGGTCGACCAAAGGCAGAGTCGAGGGTTTAAAAGAAAGGCTGCCGAGAAGCGAGACCTCGAAACGGTTAAACGTCCTCCTCTTCGGATGGAAGTTGTTCTCGGGGCGCCGCTAGAGGTCGCTGTGGTCTCGTGTAGTTTCAGGCATTTTCTGCACGTTCTTCGTAAATACCAGTGTATGCCAAGTACACAGCAGGTTGCTTTTGTTTTGTTGGTAATAACAACAACAAAAACAAACAAACAGTAAAGGCTGATTTTTTTTCATAGGGTAGGTTGGTTTGATTAAATATATATCGTGGAAATGGCCCTCTATTTGTGACTGCATAGCATTTTTTTAATTTTTTTTAATGTTATTTAATTTCATTAGACTGTTTTTTCACGGCAGACGTTTTGTCTGGTAAAGGCAGACAAAGCGCAGGTGTTACTGATAACATTAACTATGGCTTTGTTCCATTTAGTTTCCCCAGGAGCCCATTTCAGTGGCCTCCTAAATGGATGCAGCAATTTTTAATGATACTAATTACACCTGTGTTAACAAGTCAAAGTGTCCGCTGTGAAAAAGGTCTATAAGCCAAACCAGGAGGCACGTTAATTAAAGACATTGTTTACACCTGTGCTTTTAGTGCTATAACACATTAACCTGCCAAGTAAAAAGGACTATTATATTCTGTAAGAAAACAGCACACATCCATTTGACAGCACAGTTCAAACCAGTTTTTAAGTTCTTCTGAAACACAAACCTTTATTTCCAGTATGACACTAAATGCAAGCCGGTAGGCCAGTATTATTTTTCTTTTTAAGAAACTCCAGTCAATCATGTTATCAGAAGACTTCCATGAGAAAGATTTTTTTTTTCCCCCCCCCCTTATTCTTATTTTTCTACAGCTTTGAAGCAACATCAATTAAACAGTCAAACATACAAAAATATTTGCATGCATAACAGCCCATTTGTGTCAAGAAACAGTCCACTGAGGGCAAAATGGGTAATGCAAATAAGCTCCTGCAGAGTCCAGAAAAACAACACTTGACAGAGAGCGGTGATAATCATATAAATTATAATAAATTAAGACAAAGTAGATGATGAAGATGTGGAAAGTTTATAGAGAAGGTGTCAACTGTCTGGAAGGTCTCCTCTGTGCTATCAGTGATGTGTTTCCAGTTCCACGATGGTCCACTCCCCCTGTGGAGATGCAGCGTCTTCTGGGGAGAAACTGGTCACAGTGATACTGGTGGAGGAGTCCTCCATGGGCGAGATGAGCTCCGCCCAGCGTTTGAAGGACTCTTTCTCGGGGGACAGGAAGGCCTGCGAGTCCAAGCAGTCACGTGACAGGGACAGTGTTTGCTTAATGAGGTACTGGGCCAGGTTGAGTTCTTCAGGCACGGGGTTTATAACACCCAGATTGGACTCGTGATCTGAGAGGAGCTGCCTGAGCAGGCTCCAGTCCCGCTCTGCAAACTCACTGCTTTTGTCATTTTCCTCTCTCTGCCTTTCTTCCTCGGCCTGCCGTTCTACATTCCTGTCCTTGTCCGAGCAGTGCTCAAAGGTTTCTCCCACATCCATCTCGTAAATAGGAGAGAGGGCTTTGGATGGTCGGCGGTCATGTTTGCAGCTTTGATCCAATCTGTCACAACCAATGTCCCCTAAAAACAATTGACAATACTGCAAAATGACAAAATGATTCACTCCTCCACAGTTCCTTTTTCATTTCAGAGATTACTCACTGCCTACTACAAGAACAATAACACTTAACTGAAATTTTACCCTTAATGCAACTGCGTCCTTTCTCACTGTGAGGTCAGGTGAAGACATCCCAGTGAGGAAGGCATGACTCTGATGCTAAGTAAATTGATTGTAAATTCATTCATTCCAAAGACATATATCACCTGAAGGATGGATGCCAAAGGTAGACAGTTGCCTTAAAGGTAATGCACAGAGGAACGCTTTTCTGAATGCATCTCTTTATCCACCTGTTCAAACAAAGTATGCCATGCTTTGCCAGCACCAGTGAACTTTGCATTTGTCAGTAAATACCAGTGATATGCATTTTGATTTACGTGCAGGTATTTAAATGGGCGGACCTGATGAACAGACTGAAATACTGTCACAAAAAACATAAATGCAAGCAGCCGTGCTTCACTTAGTAGCACAAATGATGGCACACCACCAAGTTTCTTTTACACTGTGTTTTCTATTTTGAACACTTTGAAATGGGAAATGATGAAGTAACTGATCACTGTTTGAAAACAAAATCATTTACAGTTTACATCAGGATAAACCCTTAGTTATGGTGCCGCAGGATTTTCTTTTCTGGATATGTTAGTGAAAAAAGAGAGACATGGCAGAACCATGACAGCCGCTCTAGAGACACATCACATACTTTACAGAGGAGGCTACAGACATTACACAAAACCTACTGAACAAAAACTTTAGACAACAAAACACAGTTTTCTTAAAGGTGGATAACTACCTAGCAACACCAGTCTACTGGGTATGACAGATGACGATGAGGAACAAAAAATAAAAATAAAAACAGATGGCATTAAGGAATGACAAATAATTCTAATAGCATGCATGTATGCAGTGCAAAAAACCAAAATCACAAAAAAAAAACCAAAAGCTCAGGGACAGGTACATTCTCCAAGAGAAATAAAGATAAACAGATAAGAAATGCAAGGGAAAAGTTCTCAGGTAAAATACACTTTTTTGAAAAGCAGTGGCAGTTTAGTGATGTCTATTTTGTACAGACAGTTTTCATTTTTGACCTCATGTCATGTCGTCACTCTACGCGAAATTGTAAGAAAATTTTACTTGCTTTTCATTTACATGCTCACAGATCTTAAAAAGGTGCTAAGTGAAGCAGTTCAACATCAACAAATCAATTTCGTGACGGTAGTACACTTACTGGAAACAGAAAGACCATTGCTGAGCTGTCCAGCAGTTTGAGCTTGTGTAAAACCTGTTTATAGGAAACTTACAGACTGTTTAATACTGCTCTCTAGAAGTTTGTGTTTCTCAAAAGCATAAAGTTTCTCCTTTTGAATCAATCAGAAGGACAAAAACACAGGGGTTGGAAAACAGGAAAACAAGTCTGTAGAAACACAAACTATAAAAATATGACTCGTGTAACAGAATTCTCAGAAATGGTCTAATATTAACAGTAATTATACCAGAAGATCAGCATTATTTAACAGTGATAAATTGATGTTAAATTGCTACATGCAGCAGCTTTGACTACATCAGATTGGCTATGGCGTAAAAAGGCCAGAGACTGCACTGCATAAAAGAAATGACAAAAATAATCCAAAAATCTTATTTATATGTACATAAAAGTGCATTAGTATAACTATCCCACAGACCTTGTCACAAGGCCGATTCTTTTGACAAATACAATTCTATGATCAGTCTTAGTGAAATGTACACTGCTTTCCCCTTGTTTGTGTAAACTGAGTTACCAAGGCTGTAATGCCTCTGAGTAAAGGTAGTTCAGTTGGTTAAATGTACATTTTTTTTGGATGAGTCCAATCTCCATCTTTAAAAGGATATTGATGTTGCAAATTCAAATTTACAACAGTTACACGATGAATGCGCTGAGATGAAAGCAGGCTTTAAGCTATGAAAAAATGAAGGGGACTGATTTAATTTGAATTTGAACTTGTACTCTTAACTAGTTTCTACGCTAGTGTGTTTGGTAATATCCTTTTTCTGAAGGAGGGGTAGTTATATGTTGGACAGAGGTAAGGTCTAGGAGTCAGAGCAAAGGGGGATGAATCTTGCAGGGATAAGCTATACCTTCACTGATGGAGTCTGGGGAGAGAAGATGGGTTTGGATTTGGGGTCTAGGAGGGGTCCATAGATCATACATTACCTGCTGGAGATTGTGCAGCTTGTAAGGGAGAGTCCCCTGTCAGCTGAGGTTCATTTAAGTCTAGATGTAAATCAGCTTTCTTGCTTTCAGAGGGGTTTTTGCGTGGAGCTCCGTTGCTGTACTGTTCAGTGTGCCAGAGATCAAGATGGCACGGCCGCTCCTGGGGAGGGAGGTCTCTGGTTTCAGCTTCCTGGGGAGGACAGTGGGACTTAACTTGGTCAACCTGGATGTGATTACTGTCCTCCTCTTGCATGGGGTGCTGGATCTCAGTAAGAAATATGGATGATTTTTCTTCTTGGTCCTCATTTTTGTGCTCTGCAGCTGAATTTTCAACAGGGTCTGCCAGGTGATTCTGTTGCTCACTGGAAGGGGCACAATTAAACTGAGGAGTGGTAGAGTCCGGCTCAAAAACATCACAGGGAGTTGCTACACCGTCAGGTTGTTGGGGTGGAGTTTGGACACCGCCCTCTTCTGAGCCCAACTCCTCACACTCGTCAACAGAAAGTAACACCGACCGGCGGAAGTTCGACGTCGACTGGTAGTCAGGCTGCTCATTCTCCTGGTCAACACCTTCATCATCAAAAGCCAGGTTGATGATCCCCTGAAAGTGGGGCGAGGGCTCGGTAGGCGGCAGTGAGCCCTGACCTGGAATCACTTCAACTTCAGACCTTTCGTCTTCTGTCTCTTCTTCGTCGTCATCATCTTCCTCCTCCTCAGAAGAGAAGAGCTGGTGGTCTGGGACACTCTTTACCGTCACGGTGGTCTCGACTTCGGAGTGTTCTTCCTCTACAGGAACTTCATCTCTATGCAGCCAGGAGCGCGGACGCTGTCGTACTCCTTCCTCCTCGCTAGTGGTCTCCGTCTCTCGCCCACGCAGCCGCACCTCTACTCTTAACCCAGCCCCGCCTTCGTACATCTTTAGCTCTTCTGGCGTGCTTGTGTCACTGCTGCTACGGCCTAAGAAGTCATGACAGCGCATAGTGCCGCACTTGGACACCCCGCGGTCGTTAGAGCAGTCATCGTCTTGTGAGCCTCCTGCGTCATAGTCCTCTGAGCGAGGCTTGATGTCGTCGGAGGAAGTGGTGTGGGTGCTGCCGGTCTCGGACTCTGGCGTGACCTGATGGTGGATGCCACTCCAGGAGTCTTCCAAAGGGGTGTCAGTGCTACCCATGCTGCACGGTGTGTCAATGGGACGCTCGGTTTCTTTTGGAGAATTTGGGGTGCTGACCTCATGAACTTGCCCTCCACTGACGTGTCCAGAAATCCCACCGATCGGGGACTGCTTGCTTTTACTGCCTACAGACTGTTTCCAAGTATCAGCATTAGCGGATTTGACTTGTGGGGTCGTTTTAGCTGCTGGTGTCACACTGGTCTCATTTCTTGACTCAGCCTCAGAGACCTTGAGACTCTGCTTCGGGGCTGATTCTAGCGGGAGGCAAAGTGACTCTCCTTCACCTTGGCTTGGAGGCTGTGTGCTGTGTTGCTCAGACAGTGCTAGCTTTTTACTATCTTTCTGCTCCACAGCATCACCTGTCCTTCCCGTTTGAGTAGGATCAGGTTTAGAGTCTAGGTTTTTACCATTCACTGCCTCTTTGCCTTTTGTTCCTGATTTCTTGGAGGCAACAGCCGCTGAGGTTTTGGAGGTTCCTTCAGATTTTGGTGAAGCTTTTTCTGTCGATAATTCAGTAGTACTTTTCGGCTTTGGTCCTGACTTAGCAGCTGCTACTGAAGATTGCTTGGTGGGGACTGAAGAGGATTTTGCTGGTTTAGCACTGGATTTAGTTGAGGATCCAGTTGCTGGAATTGGTTTTGAGATCTTCTTCTTTGGAGCTTCACTGGCTGCTTTGTCTGGTGCTGAGGATTTCGATCCCTCCTTGCTGTCTTCTTTCCTGGGGGAAGCAGGCTTTTTCACGGAGGATCCATGCCTAGAGACTAAACCACAGAGAGACAGTGAGAACAGAACAGAATTTGGCCACAGTATAATGGCTGATTAAACAGACTCTGGAAGTCGAACCATGGTTGTCTGGTGTTGCTCTTCCTTTGGTTTCTGCTCTTGTTGCTGTCCCTCCAGCTGATGCTTTTTCTGCTCCACCGGTCTTGACTTTGCTACTTTCTCTCACACTTGACCTGTTTGTAGGACTGTTATCAAACACAGACAAAAACAAACAAACAAAATCACCACAAAGTCTTTTGTTTTTACAACAACATCCTTTTAATTACTACTTCCTGCTCACACTATCATAAGATCATTCATGTAACAAACTGCAGTAAATCCTGAATTAAACCTTAACACCAGTGGGGGGCAGCAAAGTTTTTTTTCCTCCCATTTTGGCAAGGGCAAGCCTCTGAGACATGAGCTGATTATCAACGAGAAGAGTTGATACTTGTGTCCTTGTGAAGGATGTTCTTCCAAATATAACTTCATGTAGATAAGAACATAAAATACAGTCTTCAGTTTTGAGATTCACTCTGTGCTTAATTAAAGGTTGTCTCTTTAGTACCTCTCTGCTTCGAATGAATTTACGCGCGTAATGTTCTAACACCTATCTTAGCATGACTCGATAATGTATCACACTTGATAACAGACTGAGTTAAAGTAATATACAAGTGATTACTGGTGGTCCCATTATCTACATTGGCGTATTTTAAGATTAGAGCGGATTTTTAGTGGATTATGCAGCTAACTTTACAAGACTGGAGAACACAATTTCGCAAATCGCAATCAGAACCCCGCAAAGATGAAATATTACCTAACCATCTGTTTCTTTACAAAGCATCTAAAAGTCCAAAGTGGCTCAACATGGATATTTATAATCAGCTAACCTGAATTGTTGCTTTCCAGGGAGTCTGTTAAATATTAATGTGCTCTTCGGGGCGAGTGTAAAGTATGGATGATGTCGGTAGTAAAATTTGATATTTTTAACGTCTTTGAAGGACAAATGAAAAGCTTGTCAGGAAACGTTCCACAGCTGCTTTTATCCCCCTGACAGACACATGTGGCCTAAAAACTAAGCAGGTGATAGTATACTCTAACATCCATCTTATTTGCCCCACATTTACATTACCGAACAGGCTGCCTTGTTTTGTTTTCTGGGTCCTAAATGCTTGAGGCTCTCTAATGGTGTTGGGTATTTTTGCATCTAGCTCATATTACAACTGAGATTCATGCACAGTCTAACTACATTCAAGAATAAAATGTACCGTAGTATTTTATTTTGCATGCCTAGTTCCAGGCCCTTTGTTCTGTTGAGTTCTTTCAGGCTGCGCTAAATGTATCGTTCTGATTTTCCCTCATTCCCTTTGACAACCTTTAAATACGTACTTCTCGAACGTCTCGGCACGTGTGGAATGTGAGCGAGATGAATAATTGCCGAGCATTGTCATTTCTTGATGGTGGTTTATGCAAAAGAAATTCTGAATATCCGAATGCACTGTTGACTTGACTGATATGTTGACTGATATTTCCATAAACAACACAAAAGTTAGTTTGTATATTGTTAAGATCAAATCACAGATTCACACAAAGTTAACAGCCAGGAGGAAGTTGATAAAAACATGATTTAAAAGCCTCTATATGTTAAATTTGTTCACCTGGCATTTCATTAAAGAACAGAGCAATATGCATACTGATAAGTTAAATCTCACCTGCTGGTCTTTGCTGAATCTGCTTTCTGAGGAGCTTTCGTCAGTGGAGATTTGTTGACTGTCTTGACCTGCTGTTTTGGCTTTGCACCTGAAACACAGAACATAAACTTTATCTGTAAAGAGAAGTTCACATAACACAGGGTAGATAATATGCTATGCTCTATCAGCTCACAATATACTTTCATCTTGTGGTAACAGCCAGGACTCATGCTGCGCGCCTGTTCTATGGCTGTCTTTGTGCCAGCGGGACAGACAGCTGAGGCCCACTGGTATCAGGTCGGATTACCATTTCTTCCTACAACCATCCTTACCACAAAAGCTCAAAGTGATCCGTCACACCCCTCTGTGTGACAGCTGTATAAGGCTTTGACCTCTGCTGCTCTGCTGTTAGTTTGTACACTGATGCCAGCAGGCTGCCAAGGACAGTCTCATGTGCTTTGTTTCCTGACAAATCGACGTTCATACATGACACTGCCCTCGTCTTCTAAAAATCCCTCCCGGCCAAAGCACAACATTCATCATACTAATTAGTCTGCCACTTCTTTCATATCCTGTGCTTTAATGCGGGGAGTTGACTTGTTGACACTTTGGCCACTATACTAGTGATTATATGTAAAGAATTTAATAAAGGAAAGTCAACCTGGGATGGAGTGGCCATCGTTACGAGGGCTGCTGGCACCATTTTCTGGCGAGGCACTGCCTGATGTGGATGAAGCAGTGGCCTGAGCTTGTGTGGTTCCAGTAGTAGTGTCACCCTTTAGTGCTGAGCTCTTCTGAGCCTTCGTTACTGATGTCTGGCTGGTAGACGTGCAGCTCGGGGGAGACGTTTTAGGTCGTGCACCTGGGTTTGGCTTCTTCTCTTGCTCTTTAACCCCAGAGGAGCTTCTGGGGCCATTTGCACTGGCTACATCTCGCCTGGCCCCTGCAGCTCCTGTACCATTGACGACTGGTGTAGCACTTGATGCAGTCTTTGCTTTTGGTGTAACACTCCGGTCTCCCGGCTTCTTTACATTCTTTGCTTTGGATGCGTGACCATCACCTGGTTTGTTAGCTGTCCCCAGTCCATCAGACTTCATGGCTGATGCAGCACTGCGGGCGGAAGAATTTATGTGGTTGGACACCCTCTGGGTCCTGTTCACAGGAGGACTCTCAGGAGCGGATGAAGGGCATTTTACAGCCCTTGGCTGCAGAAATAATAAGTACACACATTAGTCATGTATCTGCAACACTGAATTAATCAACAAATAACCAGAGGGCAGTGAAACACGCTGATCATAGACTATATCTGTCCACTGGAGCATATTTACTAATGACAGAGTTTGACATCACCCCAAATATCTACAAAGTTAGATATTTATAGAAGAGTCTGGGCTCGTCACACAATCATAATCTATTACCACCTAATGTTCTGTACTGTTTCCGTCTCTACTTTAGCATATGTTAAGGGAATAAAGCCCTGATGCTTCTCTATGATTCTACAGTTTGTGCAATTTTGTGGAAAACTGACTTTAGTTCAATCAAAAGAGAGAATCAATACAAAAAGCCTTGTTGCATAAATTTGTGTGACTGAATTTGTGCTCATTCAAAGACAATATGGTGACGAGCTGAAAAACTTTGAAACACTTCTTTCATGTCTTTTTTGATGATGAAGATTTCTTTGTCTCCCTCATACAAATGGAGGAATAAATAACAACAGAGACAAAACAAACATACAAAAAACTATCAGCTGATTTGTTATTTTAAAAACTGGTATCGACGCAGAATGTCGCAAATGGTGCATCCCTACCTAAAAGCCATGAAGAGGCGAAGTCGGAATGTTTAAACTACATCACAGCTCTTCCTGTGAGAGCGCCACTGCTCTCAACCACTCAAGCCTAACATCTTGGCAAGGCCTCTCTTGATCACCTCAGCCAGGCTTATCTTGGCTATACATCTGTTTAGAGTGGCCCTGCTGTTCATTTCATAATGTATCTCTTTGCTGTGGGGGTGGAGCTTTTATGACATATGGCTTGTGATGGCCACACACACTGTAATCACCATCAGGGATTACTAAAACTTCTGTGGATTTTTCTGAGCTCATACCATCAACTGAATGCAACGTCTCAGCAGATCCTTGTTTTGTACACGAAAATAAACTTTAAATCAAAAAGTAAATATGATTGGAGTGTTAAATTATAGCATTACCTGCGAGCTAGAGAAAACTGGCTTTTTACCGAGTCTTCTATTGTCCCCTTTATCAATAGCATCTGTCAAATCAGGGTAAAAGAAAGAGGAAATTGTTGTTAGCCAGTTGCACAAAACAGAATATTTAAATCTAAGCATAACACTGGAAAACAGGACTGCACCAGTTTTTTTCCTTGCTGCTTATGTGACCTAGAACAGCAATTCTTTTCATTCATAAATTCCTGTTTGCACACCCTGTTTACCCTTTGACCAAAGAAAACAAACATCTAATCAATGAATTGATCAGGCAGCCTTGTCTGGCAAGGACTAATTCAAACAAAGCACGGCATTTTCAATAGAGAATAACAGACCATCATAATTGAATTAAAATAAAAAAAGGCTCTGAAACTGACTCTGTTTACCGAATGTGCATTTGTAATGTTTGCATGGGAGACCTGGAATCCGATTACACTGGCAAGAAATGTACTAGTAACAGGCACACAGCTACACTGACACCAGCCAGATAAATTATTCATGCAGTGCATTTCAACACATTACTAGCTCAACAGTGTGGAAACAGCAGATTATTTGTATTTGTGGATGCTTCTAATCATGTGTAGACTCACAAAGACAGGAATTCAGCCTTTCACTCCCACCCATTAAAAACAAGCATGGCGCGTCTGCTGCATTTTACCATGTTAGCGTACACTCATCTGCACAAGACAGTTAGAAAGAACCTCGGAAATAATTCAAAAATGTACAAAAGCAGCACTGGTTAAACATTAAATAGATTACTATTGGCCAGGCAGCTGTGTAAGGAGAAGCCAGTGAGTGTTAAATTAGCCAACAACATATGCTCCACGGGCTTCTGTTCATCTCTAATGATGCAGAGCTTCAGCACAAGGCTGGGTTGGGAAGAAAAAAAAATCCACACAACGCAGCATAAATATCCTGTGTGTGAGTGAAAAGGAGCCAGATTTAAGTCTTTCCTTACCCGCCAGTATCCTGTCTCTGTGTTTGGACGACAGGGTCTCCCATCCCTGCGTGTGTCGGACAGCGTAAAAGGTCTGAAGCAGGAAGGTCCACAGCCGACCGCGTAGACTGCAAATCTCTTGCCTGAACGGCTGGCGTTAACAGAGGAGAGAGAGGGGCAGAGGAGAAGAATGGAAAGGGGTGCGCTACTGCACAAGCGAATCAGCAGCTGCTTGAAGAACCTTTCACCATGGCAACAAATACCCCTCCCTCCCTCCCACCCTCCCTTTC
>JAPQRN010000019.1:16238621-16263882 GCA_037367275.1 Coranthus polyacanthus | reverse complement strand
TCCCTCCCTCCCCCTCTGTCTCCGTTGCAGAATCCACTTGAGCTCCCTCCAGTGAAATCAGTGATGTCACCAGCTGATGCCCATACTCCTGTTTCCACGCCTGATTATTAAAAACAGGGCTGGAAGGTAGGGAGGAGCTATCTCCACCTCCTCCGCCGCACTGACCGCACACACTTTCACCAGCAGATATACGGCCAGATTAGTGAAGGCCGCTGGCACGCGTCACCGTCTCCCTCAGCCTAATCCATTCTGCCATACTGTACGGTACTTACAGAGGTTACGCGCTTTAACTCGTGCAGCCAGGTCACTTTCCACTGGAAGTCATCTCACGAGCTTAATCTGCCTCATACAATTCCAAATGTCGAAAAACAACACTTGGATGCATCAAGTCAGATTCACAGTTCACGTGGATGACATTGTGATTTAAGGAATGGCATTTAAGAAATGCTACATGAAAGGTCAGTTTTTTGGGGACTGAACAACCTGAAATGCTGCAGGGCAAAATTTCATGAAACCTGGCAGGATAACGTCCCTGTTGCATCACATGTAATTTCTTGTTAAATTTAGAAATGTGTAGGAGGCAATTTAATGTACTGACTACCAGTTTTGTACCATGACGGATGCACTTCAGTCGACTCACATTTTTACATCTGTATTTGTTGAAACTTACAAAAAGTAGGTGAAAACAAATTAAGACTCATTTCATGCTCATACTGGCAAAAAAGCAGAAAAAGAGAATCTGACTGATGTTCCTGATGTAAATACAGAACAATATTAGGTGATAACGGGGGTTCTCTGGTGGCTTGTTCTGACTTCCCTCATGAATTTAATGCCTTTATACACAACCCAAGGTTCATTATTTGAGCGTTTTCTTGCATAAGGTGCAACAGGCTTCTATTTTGTTATTTTCACTAAATGCCCCGTTCTCAAGCCAAATCTCACTGAACTTGCATTTAACCATATTAGATGAAAGTAACATGAACAGAAACAATGTTAATATTACTTGTAGAAGTAGGTGTTTTTTAATGAGCAGAGAAGCCATGTTAGCCCTAGGTGAACACTGACCTGGCTGCACAGCTTGCATTAGTGGTTATGTGGTTGGTTTTGTTTTGCTGCTTTTTTACAGACTAATTAAAACAAACAAACAAACAAACCCCCCCCCCACACATTAAAAGTGAGACTGAAGTTAATCCAAACAATTTTTTGAGACCTATCAAAATCTAATTTAAAACATTTTAAGCTATTTTAAAGCCTAAAATTCTGATTATTGGATTTTTAGACATTCCAAGTCTGTGTGTGGCTGAGAACTATAAGCTATAGTGATTGAAGAGTAGACTTTTTTCATCCTTTATAAAGTCAAGCAGCATCACACCCAGATTAAACCTGCTTAGGAGCCCAGGCTGCAAAGCCATGCTGGATATTGCATTCCATAACACCCTAAACAAGCCATGAACATGTTATTTTTTCATGAGGTCCATGCTGTAATCTGAACGGCCAAAGTAAATGTGCAAGTTCCTTTTCCAAAGCTGTACGGCACCCTGCATCCACAATGAATGATAAAGCACATAATAGATGTTAGTAGAGATTTACAAGCAAGAAAACTGACAAACAGAATACACAGCAAAAATGCAAATACGTAAGTGAAATGTAAAGTCAAAGATGTGTTCACACCTTTAGTTCAGCATTGTTCCCACGAGCCAAAATTAAGTGCACCCCACAGATAAATTGTGAACAAAGCCTAATGTTTACACTGTGATGTGTAACCATTAGACAAAGGGGTTCAGTATAGACAATGTACTTAATTTCACCTCCTCTTGTTTTTGTCCTTTCTGCACCAGGGCAGAGTCGTCCTCCATGTCATCCCCACACAGATAGTCCACAGCCGTGAAAAGCTCACAACTGTTGTCCACAGTCACACCTTCTCTGATGGCAGAGCACAGCTTCTTCAACAAGGTGGGCTCTCGTGTAAACTCTTCTCTCTGTAACAGCCCGTCAGACGCTACCTTTACATGCATGCTAATATTCCAGTATTATTCCAAACGCGACAATATTCCGGGTCGTCATATTCATTTGAATATTTTGAATAAAGCCTTTTAACAAAATTAGGATTTCCACATTAAGTCGTGGGATATGGTGTTATTTGTATTTTAGGAGCATTATTTGGACATGTATACAGCCTATTCGAAATATGCCATTCAGTTGTTGTTGTTTTTTTTACTGCAGTTTGCAACACATGGCCTCTTGTCTGTTTACAATCAGCTCTGTGCGTTGTGCACAAACCAGCTAACCAACAGCTCAGGCTGGGGTAGAGATTCATGGCCCACATTTCTGGTCAGAAGAGGAAACACACCTACTTTTAGACATTATGAAAGACTTGGATATCAACAAGTCTTTGGATATGTGCAAATGCCGACCTTTTCAAGAAGGTGGATGAAGGAATGAAAGAGGGAGGCTGTGTTTGCACGGTCAAACAAGTCCACCACTGGCGGAAAAAATCTATTTTGACGCAGAAGCAAAATGGCAAAAGCAGCTCCATCCACCGTTCCATGTTTCCACGTGATAAACAACACATTAAGGCATCATTTATTGCATGCATGGCTGTAACTAAGCAGGAGTATTAAGCAGAATATTCATTTTCATTAATGTAAACAGCTCATTTGGAATATTGTCTTTTTTGGAATAAGGGTAAAAAACTAATATTTTGTGTGAGAAAACCACAAAAACCTAGACTGAATATTGTCATCACAACAGAGGTGAGTGTTAACAGCGCTACCTTACCCTGCGTAGGTCCTGAAAGGCCTGAGTGCGGATGACTCTGGGTAGGTGCTGGACAATGACGTGCAGGCTCTCGTCCTGCAGCTCGGTGGCCAGGCTCCTCACCTGCTGAGCCCACTTCACTTCCGGTAGACTGCCGATCAACTGCTCAGTGCCACAGAGCATGGTGACTGCATTCTGCACAGTCTGCATGGAAACAGTGATCAGCTAAACAAACTCTCTCTCTACGTGAAAAAAACTAAATTAGGTCAAATGCTACAACCCTTTCTTAAAGCACTCTCTCTTAAAGCAGTTTTTACGGCCCTGGACCTATTGAGCAGCAGAGGGATTCCCCGAATTGTGTAACAGCTTTTGGCAATCTGAACGTCAGCATTTGCCAAGAGTGAACACCAGTGTATTTGTCTTGCTTTCCTAACAGAATGCTCCTCGTTGGCAGTGATGAAAGCCAGGCTCAATTATCAATTATAAGCCTGGATCCCTCCCATCTGTCTGCTCCATCATTCTCCTAAATTAGCCTGTCTTTAATAACTCAGAATTGAATAAAGGTGAAATATAATTAGATCATATTCAAATCCTCTTCCTGTGGAAAAACACTGGAGAATGGGTTGAGGATGTTTCTGCAATGACATGAATACAGTGTGGCTGATGACTCTGAGGGAGAAAACTCACCATGGTTTCAGTTACAGCAGTGAAACAGGCTCTGTGGAGCTCAGCAGACAACAGGGAAAAGTTTCTCTCTGACCATGTCTTCACGAAATGTTCCGCAATCCACCTGAAAATATACATGTCATAGATCTTGTTGTGGATTATTTAAAATCTCTTAACATCACTGGTGACTCACGTAAGGGTTACAGTTACATACATTTGTTTGTACAATGTTTGAACTGATGTAGTTTAGGTTGTGTTTTAGCCGTATGTTAAACACAGAAACTAGAAGATGTTCTCTTCTCACACTTCCTGTGTTAGAAGCCTAACCCCCCATGCGAAGGGTGGATGTTAAAGGGCAAATAGTTTGGAAACAGAACAGTTCAGTATCCAGGCAGAGAGACCCTTTTTACCAACAAGACCGAGGCAGATTAATGGATGCCATTTCTGTGTCTCTGCCGAGTAATCCTGATGAGTCTCAGGATTCGCTTGAGGGAACGACAGAATAAGTGAGGATGAGAAAGTAGGTAACGCACTGCTGCACAGAGCAGCGCAGCTCGCTTCACCGTCATACTCGCGTGACTCATCAGACTGAGCAGAGACAACATGGCAAGGCCGCGTCCCCACACACACAAATCAAATGCAGCTAACAGTCTCGCTCAACACATCCTGCCCCCCTGACCTGTATTCAAACACTCCTTGCCTGCTGACTGCAGTGTGTGACAGTACAGTTAGCCTCCAGTAATATCAGCTAGTGGAAAAGTGTGAAAATGGACAGTGGACATATGAGATGACATGTTTCTAGAGCATCGATTTCCTGGTAAATCTGATCCAAGGGCACAAGCAAGCTTCTCTGTGCAATCTATAAACTGTCTTTCACTAAGCAGCGCTCTTCATAAATGATTTCAACTCAGCTCAAAAAACTGTCCATCAAGAACTACGGAACATCGTCTGTGAAAGGGGTTTATTTCCCTGCTCAATATGCAGAAAAACATCACACTTTACTTTAAAGAGCAATATGTGGATTAACATAAAAGGAATCTGACTGAAAATACTAAACCTAGGCCTTTATAACACAGCTGGGAAGGTCTGTCATGTCTTCAGCCTGTTTCACCCTTTGTTTCCTGTCTCTCTGTAGCATTCCAGTCTAAGACATAAAGGCCAAATAGCATAGCATAGCAACACATAAATGTGCTTAGACTAAGTAAAAGTACAAATACAATACTGTAAAAAGTAGTCATTCTGCAGTAAGATTGTCTCTGTCAGTGTTTTACTATTATGTATCATGTTTTTGGATTCATATTACTTACTTTTTACTGGTGTCGATGTTAAGCTGCTTGAGCTCATTTGAACTACTTTATATACTGTTTATATAGTACAGAAGTTTTATCTACAGCAATGCATCATGTTATATAAGATCATAATATTAGGTTTGGCAATATGTTATCACAAGTCACAACGTTCTCTCAGTCGATATCGATAATTATAGACACAATAATACAATAAAAGATTCAACTATATTCGCCCCATCCCCTTCGACAGAAATAGCAATGGATTCAGCGTCACCTGGAGCCTCATCTGCAGCCTGTGTGTCTCCAGTCTGTCTGATCCAGTGACTCCTGTTCTTCTAGGTCTATGTCCAGTGTCCGAGTAAAAAGACGCACACGATGCAAACTATATCTGATTCATATGACGTTCACGGTATATCTTGTTCCTCGCTATCCTGACAGTCTAGTTGTTTGGCGACGCTGATCCAGATGTTGTCCTTCACTTCATTATCTTTATCATCTTTGTGTTGCATATGAAACAGTGTGGCTAGAAATCAACAGGTCCATCTTTGTTGTTGTTACGTGATGATGACAGGTTGAAGACTTTATTGGTGATGCAAAAGCTTTATTGGTGATCCAAACCGCTTTTTTGCTGCATAATATTTGCATTGTGTGTGAAAGGACTCATGACATAAACAGCAGTTCAAACATACTGTATATAGTGACGTGCAATATTAATGGCATGTAAAAAACGGCCCCAGTGTGTGAAGACGGTAAAAGCTGCAGAAAATGTAAATACTCAAGGGAAGTGCAAGTAGTAGTAAATCTGAAATACTGAAATACAGTATTTTGAGTTAATCACCACCACTGATTATTACCGTGTGTCCTCACTTACCTCTTACACAGCATGTGGAGGGTTTGAAGGCCTAAGGCGTGTGTGAGCGACAGGCACTCGAGAACCGTCCTCTGAACCCCATCCATGGGCTGCAGGAGACACGAGAATATATGAACACGATTCAGTGATTCCCTGCGGGCTCAGTGATGTACAGACAATAAGACGCCTAAGTAAGAAGCACGTTATAAGAAGATGAAATGAAAAGAGAGAGCTATTCAGAGAAATAAAACAACAGTGTTATTGAAACTCGGCATGTAAACTCCAGTTGCAAAGTAAAAGGAATAACACAAGGATTTGTTCTTGATCTCCTCAGCTGTGGTCTCAGATTCCACATACTGAGAGAGCGCTACGCTAAAATGAGCAGATATTCTTCTTTTGAATCATCAAAACATTTACAAATTACAGTATGATGTGGCTTAAAAGCCTTTAAAGATTTAACAATCACAAAAATAAGCATGAATCCTAAAGAAAACCCCTCAGAAATACTCAACATGTGAAACTTGTGATTTTAACTATTTGTCCCACATTCATACTAATCTACCCTTTAGGTCTTCATCAACTTTCCTTTCATTATAGCTGACCTTAGGGAAGAAGCGGCAGTAGTCCCGGGTCAGCATCATCTCCACCACATCTTTGAGCCCCTCCAAACCCAACATGTCTGCTGCCAACACCACCTGACTGTGGAATAGGACACCACCAAATACAGGTCAATTTGTTTTCTAGGCCTGTGTGCTAATTTTGGACAGTCTGTTCACGTACAGTACCTGGCGCTGGCTCCTGAAGGTAGATCCACAATCGCCCCGTACATGAACTGGAGCAGGATCTCCATCTCCTCTGGCCCTAAGCTGAAAAGGTGAACACAATAAAATGCACACAAGTCACTTATCACAAGCTGAAAAATGTCTTTTTACTCTTTTATTACTCTTTTGTTTTGAGTGTGAACCATCCTTTCATGAAGTTTCAATGCCACAAACACAAAAGCAGGTGATCACTGTGAATAATCTTCCGAATTTGGAGGGGGATATTAGGCCGTTGGCTCACCATGAATGCACATGCATGTCGACAAAGTGCCTGTTTTTGGTCAACGACATCCTTTCTGTATCAGAAATAATTCCATACACCTGATGTTGCTTTTCTTTTTGCAATTAAATCTTTGTTTTCTGGGTTTTCTCCTGTTCTCCTGTAAGGATTCTGTAGACAACA
Source organism: Coranthus polyacanthus (assembly GCA_037367275.1). Classification (NCBI taxonomy): domain Eukaryota; kingdom Metazoa; phylum Chordata; class Actinopteri; order Kurtiformes; family Apogonidae; genus Coranthus; species Coranthus polyacanthus. The sequence continues at coordinate 16,257,096 of JAPQRN010000019.1, read as the reverse complement.
GGATCATCACGCAGAGGCACTATTTCCGAATTTGGACTGATATGTTACCCAAGCTCGTACTGTTAATACATCTCCTACATAAGTCATCCAGACGGTCTCAAGAGTTTTCATTTGTCTCCAGTATCTTTGTACACCTGCTAAAAGAAAATTCTCTATCACTAAAGCCTGAAATAGCTAAAGTTCTGCCTGTAGATGTATTTTTACATATATCACGCAGCACGGGGTCCATGTGACTGCTGCCTGGGGGCCACTTCACAGGTTTCCCCCGAACGTCAGTGCAGTTGTTCTCCATTCTGACAACCATGTCTTCCCCCGTTACCCTCAGATCAGTAACACTGAGGCGAGTGACACATCTTTCCCCGGAGGAAAAAAAGGCTTCATTTGCCTCTTACCGCTCTGAAAGGAGACTGCGGATGGTGGTGTGGGTGTAGGGGGGTGGGTGGGTGCTCTTCAGCAGGCAGTGGATGAGAAGACATTTACTGTACGTGCTGAGATTCCACGGTCAGTGGGTGCCTGTGTGTGTGTGTATGTATGGGTATGTGGAGTGAAAACACGGCATTGTGAGTGAAATCCCAGACTGTACAGAGTCACCTCTGTTTTAGGGCATGAATAATTAATGTGGAACATGCAGAGATTCTGCTGTATTGTTCGGGGAATGAAATGCAGAATTGTTAGAGCAGGAGTGGAGGTGTATTATTGATCCCTGCACCCTGCGAGATAGAGGATGCTGATGTATCAGTCTTACCCTTGCAGAGTGATGCACTGTCTGGAGCTCTCCATCCAGCTTCCGCTCAGCATGGCTCGGAAGTACTGAGAGCGTGCACACAGGATTGCCCTAGAAACCCGATAAAGCAGGCAGTTGCATGTCAGATCCACCCACCGTTTTAATATTTCACATGTCATCTGGCAGGCCTGTGTGTACTTTAAATGGCTTTGAAGTGACAAGGAGGAGGACAAAAAATTATAGTGTGTGTTCTGTAGTCTCTGGAGACTGCTTATATTTCCTCTCAAGATTGTACTGTCACTGATATGGAAATATACTGCCATGGAGGTGTTGAGGCTAATTAGAACATTAAAGGAGGAGTCTGGAGGAAATTACATTTACTTCTTATTGTCTTAACAAATTGATATATCTCAAAATGGCCAGGCCTGTTATACATTTTGTAATAAATGTTTTAAAATTAAGTCGTTTTTTCCTTCAAGGCCAAAAAGAGACACGCCTTGGACTATGATGATGTGATATTCATGCATGTGTCTTCCCACTGAGTATACGCGCTGGATACTGTCTACCATGGAGCACTGAAGTTCATCACAAATTAAACATCGGCAAGTTCTTATTTCTAAGTTTATTTTGGATTTGCTTCATTCTTATCTAAAAATCTGCATCTGTCAAAAAAAGTATGGAGGGTTACTGTCTTCAGTCCCATGACTTTTTCATTCCATGTGTCCCTAAGGCCCATATTAAGCTGGGAAAAAAGGTGCTCAAGTGTGATTGTCTCTTTTCTTGGAATCAGTTGCAAAATAACCTTAAAACCAGGGAGGTCTGGTCTCATTAGATGCTCTTAAACTAATTCTAAATGACATCTACCACATCTGGCGGTGCCTGATTCATATTCATAGTTATATTGATGTTTGGTGACAAATTAATTTTTGCTGAATAATTTTGATATTTCATGACTTTGTAATTCTTTTATATATATGTTATTATGTATTGTATTGTTATATGTATGTCTGCAACCCTGTCTAAATCCTTGTTAACGATGCTGTTGCCTGTCATGGCCAGGACGTCCTTGTAAAATTGGTTCCTAATCTCAAGGTCTTTTCCTGGTTAAATAGAGGTTAAATAAGAAAGTGGTGTATTAGGATAATACTCCAAAGGTAATATTATATTATACCGATACATTAAGTGAATGTTTTCGGCTGCGAGGCTCAGGGTTAGAACTGCAGCAGCTACTGTAACACTGGACTGTCATACAGATCACTGCTGCAGAGCAACTGAAAAATAGCCCAGCTTCTTCTCTCTGACGAGCCTTTGCTAGCTGCCTGCTCCCCTGAGCACAAGTAGGGGGAGAAACCTGTCTCCATGGTTACCAGCAGCTACTACTGCCTCTGCATCACACACTGACCACCCATTGCTGCTCCACAGTTGCGACCTCCAGCTGTAGTGTTGCATGCGGGTTAAATATGGCTGTGATGTACTGCGCTGATGAACATGGACAGTGTTTTTCGCTATTCCGGATGTACTGATTTAACACAAACAGCTCTACCTGTGGCAGGAGAAAACCTGCTCTGACACTTGGATGGTGATGTCACACTGCTCGGCTCTCTGGTACAGCTCCAGCAAGTCGGCTCCGAGGCCTGACGCCGGCTCAAGAACAACAACATCTGGGCAGAAGTTCAGATGGAAGATGAGGAAGGACAGGAGGGAGAGAGTGACAAAGTGTGCTTCAGTATGCGTAAGCCTTTTACATGTGTATCTGTGTGTGAAAGTGAAAAAGCTAGCACAACAAACAATACTGCTTTTTTGAAATAACATTTTCAAAAAAATAAATTAAATAAAAAAGTTGAACAACAACTAAGTTTCTTTCATTTCATCATTTTCTGTAATATGGCCATGCTACAATTAGCAGTAACAGCAACAGGGATCCAATGCGATTAGCTCTTAAGTGGATTATGGCTGAGATAGCACGATGTGAGGATGAGGACGGGGGGCGGCTGTACGGTCACATAACCTAGAATAAACCGTCCACCGAAAAGCGTGCTGATCTGTTTACCTGAGTCAGTGGAGTTATGAAGGTCTGCAGGGTCAGGAACAGACATTATGCTTTGTGGCACTGAACCCTCCGTGTCTGGGATTATTCTACCACAGCGCACACTATGCTCTGCTGTGTACACTCGCCTGTAGGGGAGAAACTCTCAAAGGTTAATTTAAACTGTGCCTTTTACACCCATTTAAATAACAAAGCTCATTTAATGCTCTGTGATTTCACTGACACAGTAGATGGCCACAGCCTGGACTTTCCTGCTTATAAACTATATTTTGTAAAGTTAAAACCCCAAATCAAAACAAAGCTGGGACACACAGGAAAATGCAAATAAAATCAGAAAGCATGGATTTCCAAATGTACTGTATTTCGCATTTTTTTTCATTGCAGACAATATGAAAAGAAGATATTTAATGTTTTGTCCAGTCAACTTAATTTGATTGGTAAATATACTTCCATTGCTGCCATTCAGGTCTGCGGCACATTCCAAAAAAAGTTGCGAAGGGGACATTTTGGGACAAATAACAAGGTAGGAAAAATTTGACAGACTACAATAAACATTTCCACTGTGTAATGGTCCCATGCCAGTGTGCACTGAGAAACTGTCAACACTTCTAGACACTGTGAACAAAACACATTTTCCACAGTAGTCTTAACTGGCGTTTGTGGATTGACTACATACTGTTGTACTTGACAAAGGTTTGCCAGAGTAACCCTGAGCCCATGTGGTTCTATCACTTATAGATTAATGACCATTTTTGATGCTGTAGCTTCTGCAGTGGTGATGTTCAGCTTAAGCCTGAGCCCTTGCCCTTTACGCACTGAAACACATTGAGATTCTGATGTTCTGGTGATCTGCAACTATAGGGTGAAATATCCATATCGCTTCCTATTTTTCTTTGAGGAACATTGTTTTAAAATCTTCAATCTTCTCACACATTTGAGGGCAAAATGGCGATCCTTGACCCGTCTTTGCTCCTGAAGGACAAGGCCTTCCCTGATGCCGCTTGTGTACCAACACCTGCTGGCATCAGCTGATTCAAAGTGCATCATTATTCAAATACCTCATTGCTAGTCCTACATTGTCTTGTCTCGACCTTTTTTTCTGAATGGATGTTTATTTACAAACAGAATGAGGATGACCAGACTAAACTGAAATGCCCCCTTTTCTGTTTTCATGTGTAGTTTCCATATCATCCCAACTTCAAACATCCCAAACGAAATGAAACTTGTTATCTAGTATGTTAATAATACTGAACAAAGTGTGTCAGCAGATGTACTGAAAGTCAAAAAGTCCCTTAGTCTTAGATCATCATACAGTAACTTCTGTGTGTGTGTATTGATGTGTATTGATTTTGTTTAAGCAAAGATGTGTCGTAAATTGTAAGTTTTTGCAGAAAAGGAACAGAAAAGGGTATTGCTCTCATATTGAAGGAACAAAAATCTGAATTACATATGTATAATTTTAACACATTTATCAAAACCATTCAGTGACATCCAGCTTTATCTAGGAAACGATCTTCTTTACTTTGGCAAAAATGGCCCAAATCTGATTTTTGTGTTCATATATGACCGTGAACAGCACAAATCACATGGAATCTGCCCTCTTCGATTCTGATATGGGTGAGTTCAATATGTGGTTTTAAATCACATACAGGTCTGATGCTTTGCAATGTGACCTCAGTCTGACCCGTCATATCAGAATTCATGTGACGTCTAGATCAACATTTGTTGTAATTCTACACTGGTGGGAGTCCCCTTGTGAATGCACACATAGAAGACACCTGCGATGGAGAGAAGGGACAGTGAGCTCCTGAGTGTTTGGGGTGATATTCACGAACCGATCTGTGTTTGAAAACATATTAAAAGAAATCACCATACTTAAAAGTTTGGTTCTCTGTCTTCTCATCCTCATAACGTATGAACAATCACATAACTGTAACTGACTTCGTGTTTACTTCCATATGGGCCAGTACAGGACCGTGACCAGTTCACACTGGAATCTGATATTGGCCAGAATTAAAAATAACATTTATTAACAAAACATCCGATGTGAGCAATAAATCCAAATTGAGCACTAATGCTTGCAGTGCCCTTGAGACCAACCCTCCTTTGCAAGCTCTCTCGTCGTTTAAGGACACTGCATCCTCATAAATCAACCTTTTGGTCGCTACCCAAATGTTTGGCCGGTACTAAAAAGATATGACAAGAAGACTGACCGGTGAAACAACAACTCTGCTTCATAGCTCACTTCTCTCTGCAGCAGTGGGACAGATTTGCGTGTTTTAACAGCACCCATGCAGCCTTTTATATTAAGCATGAGGATGAAGGAATCTCTGCAAAGTCAGCCAACTCTAAGCTCAAAGCCAGACACGACAACTGAGGCAGGATCTGGAGTAATGAGATCTAAAGCCCACCGTTATAGTAAGGGCTGTTTAATAAGGTGCAGCATCAAACATCTTTAATCAGCTGGAGGACTGTCAAAATGTTTCAGTGCCTTATTAAAAACTGCACTGCAGATCTTATATTAGGTACACCCAGGTTGCATTTTTTCATTTGGCAGCAGACTGAACAATAGGCTTTCATTAGATTAAATTTTTTTATGCAAAAGCTTATTTATTTTGTGTATATAAAACAGTATAACACTCCTTCCCTCCTCCTTCCGTGCAGTGCTGCTACGACATTGAATTGAAGAAAGTCTAACCATTCTTCACATTTTCAACAGGACCTTCAAAAACTTGTCACCTAGACAACTGGACGAAAATTTACACCAAGTGTTGTCTCCGTTATTATCAAGCAAGGACGACTCTCTCTACTTGGTAATAACACCAAAGAATCAGTGGATCAGAAACATCACACTAGAAAGCCTTGATGAAAATGGGCCACTCCTGCAGTGACAACATACAGCAGATGATTATAAACACTTAAACGATTTGGAAAATGTCTTAAAAACAAGATGTGCAATGTATTATTTAATAGCTGCAGCATTAACAGCGCTCTTTGAAACCAAACATACAAACAGCAGCAAATCCTACAGATTAAAGATGTTGTGCTTGGCGCCCTCTGTCAGACAGACACTGAAACTACACACTTGACATGACAGGGTCTTACAGGCTTCCCACACATTTTTACAGACACAATTTCAAAACTCCTCCATGACTTCGACATCGACCAATGATATAATTTCCATGACAATTCAGAAGTACATGAATAGAAGTGTACTTTAGTTCATTATTGTATGAAAACGAAATAGCAACCTTTTCATTCTCTTGCTCTTGGTTATTTTCATATTCACTTCAAATACTGAGAAAAACTATTACTCTAATAACATTGTTAAGCAAAATTATCCAAAAATGCAGTGTTTTTAGTTAAACAACAACAACAAAATGCCATCACAGAACCTAACCCTCCACAAAACTTAGGAAAACCCTGACTGGTCTACTCTATTCTTCAGCATCCTGATCTAAATCTGACAGGCCTGGTCTCTTGTTTTGTGAATTTTATTACAGAAAAAATCCAGGGATGCCAACTCATCAGGGGTGAAAATGGTGACAAAGAGGCGAAGTCCCTCGGGGGTCGGGGGCATGCTCCCCCATGAAGATATGTTTTTACAGTATCTGTTCTAAAATGTGGATTTAAGGTGGATTTTTGCATCAGGATATGGAAGAACCAGGCCCACTTTGATCTCAAAAGGCAGATTTCGCCAAAAAAGTGAGTTTGTGTCCCTAAAAATGGAATTCTGACTTTTCCCAAAACATTTGGTGATTTTATTTACATGGCTTTTTTCGGGCATGGAAAATGAGATTTGATTCTTTTCCAGGTTTTTCAGGACTGTGGGAACCCTGCTCTTAGATCATCACGACACATAGAAGATCTGAAGGTTCCAAGTGGGAGGGATTTGTATTGATAAAAGCCATTTAGGTTTTTATTTCTAGAGAGGGAACAAAAAAGATCTAAAGCCAAGCATGAAGTGAGCAAGAATATATGAAAAGAAGGATCCCTGGTCACTACTGCCTACCTGATGAATTCTTTCAGGTGAGACAGGTCATATCCAGGCACGTGGACGACGGTGGGATCTTTGTGCGACTGTCCCCGCAGGACATGAGGAGCTCTGGCCAACAGTACAGCTCTGTGTGCTCGAAGTGAGCCAGAGCCTGCACACAGACACACATCGGCCTCCAGCTCCTCCTCCAGCAGCCTGAGGATGACACAAAGCAGGGAGGAAATTCCAGAAGCAGAAGAAGTATTAAGTAAGAAAAGTACTAATAGCACACAATATCAACCCATAAAGGGACGCTTCATCCTTCAGTTCATCACAAACATTCAAAATCAACCCATTCGGAGACACCGGTACGTGGTTTTCACTGTGCAGGAAAGGTGTGAAAAATTGTAATCTAACAAGTAACTAAGAAAAATGCAGTGGAGTAAAAAGTACAATATTTGCTTCTAAGATGTAGTAGTATAAAGTTGCATAAAATGGAAATACTTCAAATTTGTACTTTGTATTTGAGTAAAGGTACTTCTTTACATTCCACCACTGGGAGATCCCATACAACTGACTAAAAGAAGCTCTAGAACGAACCAAGTTTGCAAAATGTTCATATTAATTGAAACTTAAAAAGTCATCACCAAAAACAGAATATAAACAAAGACCTTCTGAACCGCAGTGTAAGATGTATGAAATTCAAAGATGAATCTGATGGCCTATTTTTCCACTTCAGAGTAACACAAGCTCAGTCCTGGGGCAGTCCGTTTCTTCCTCCCCATCATTAGCTCCTGCCTCACTGACTGATCTGGGTGACCCAGAATCAGTCAGCTTAAGGCCAAATGCTGGTACTGCGTCCCGTTCGCTAAACCTCTGACTCTATGAATTGATGAAGCACTCGTGCAACAACGGGACTCACTCACACTCCGGCCCACACGAACCCAATGAACTGCTCTGAGACCGTGTGAGCCAGTTTCCTGTGGGTTTGAAGTAATCACAGATGAAGTTTTATATTAATGATGTACTGATCCTGTTATATAAGGAAACCTCCATTTTAAAAACCTTCCACTTTATATTATATGTTAATTTCATTCAGGTCTAGAAGGTTGAAAAGTTTGTCTTAAACTGTGCTAGTTTGTGAATGGTTGGAAGTAGGTGTAGGATGTTGTCAAGGTAAAAATGTACAGTAAATGTATTCTATCCTCCTGGGACCACGTTCAGTAATTTATTTCTTATTATCTCTGACTGTTGAGGTGGGACTGGACACATGTGGGGAACCTGTCCTACCTTTTCACTTCAGAATGGAGACAACTGTTCATTATTGTCCCTGCAAAAAGCAGTCTGACAGAAAACCTTAACCCAAAATCCAGATATAAAGAAGAGTACTATTTAATCAAAGGAAACATAATACAATAAAATAACACAAAGTAAAACATCAACAATGGGAAAACCACACGCTAAGGGCCAATTATTTTCATAAAGAGACAGTGACTTGTTTCATGATGACAAAAATAACTCTACTCACACACAGGCAGACTTCTTTTTTTAACGCTTTGGAGAAGAGGTCATAGAAGATAGAAGCAGCAGGAGTAGAGATAACAAATCAGGTGACTTCTCTCATCTGAAAGCTATTCTGATTGGACTCAAGACAGGAACACTTGAATCACGTGGGCCTTTGTTATTGACATCTGGCAGTGATGAGCATCTAACCCTGGTATTAGCAGACCACATTGTGTCATGTGCCTTACCTGTTAAGATCTGAGGACAAAGCAGATGATAGGCATCTTTTCAGGTGCTCTTTGTACTTGCGCTCTTTGGCCTGGAAGTCTCTTGCAACCTCTGTGGTGATCATGGTTTACTTTGTTCTCTAGGACAAAGATAAGACAGGAAGATAAGACAGATAAGAAATCTCCATCGGGTTAATGTCTCAGAGAAGGAGGAAAATCCAAGACAAAATCAGTGGCACGTCATGAAAAAATAATTGAAAGAAGGCAAATGAGACCAGTGCTGTAAAACTGTGACAGATATACCTGCTGGGATACTGTAGTATTTCTGATTATGATGCAAACTTCACCCGATTGCCTCGACTGTCGGCGGTGTAATACCCTCGTTCACCACACACATTCACTTATGCCTATCCGCCATAGCACCGCAGAGAGGCGCTGTTTTGCAAATACGAAAAAGCCGATGACAAATTGAAATGTGCGCGACAATGAAATTCATAAAAATACAACGAAGTTACTGCTACGTGGGCAAGAAAAACGCGACCTCGTTATCAAAACGACAACAATATCTTCAGAATCTTCAATAAAATGTCATGGCTTGCTTCCTTTGGCTTCATACTTAAGATAACATCTTCGGGTTTAGCAACGTCTCTATATTTGGAAAGAAGTTTCATTCATTCTCCGGCAACTCTCGTGCAAAATTAAACGCATTATCAGACACCTACCTACGTCGATACATGCAATTGAACTTGCTCCTCTGGGCTCAGCCTGCACTGTTGGCGAAATAATTCAATCACTCTCATTTTCTCCTTGCGGCTAGCATGCTAATGCTAGCTAACACGAGCTACGGATAGATATGTTACTGGCCCTCATAGCCTCGAATGGCTGATGATAGGAAGAGATTGCAGTCGTTGTTTGTCTGCCAACGTTGTGGACGTAAAGAAGCAGAAGTATTTTCATTAACGGGCTGACCCACTGACCGATGTTGTTGACATCACTGACGCACGCTGTTCGCCACCCACTACGACACGGGCTGTCAAAACAGGGAGAGGACAACTCGTCGTAGCCAGGGTGCTGTGGCACATGCGCAGTGCTAGAGTCTCCACGCCGGAATACCCAAATGATGCCTTCAGGAACCACGCTAAAGCTCGAAAATCCCGCCATACAGATCTGACGCGCTCAGAGTTGCGTGTATGTTAGAAAATACGGTTAAAGCATCATAGATTAATTGTTTTTAGATTCAATTTTAAAAAAAGAGGTGAGAATTTTAGAGTCAATAATATTAATAGTGTTTTGGCAGAAACTCAAATACACATACTTATGCAGAAGCATGGGGGGAAAATGATTTGATTCCATAATGTATTATTTTGCTCAGTAGAAGTTAGGAGCAATTAAAAGTCGCACTACAAATTGAAAAAAAAAATTAGGAGCCTGACCTTGACAAGGTGTCCATAAAATATTCTTTCAGAGACAAATACAACCAGTCCTTACCTTATACGTTTAAAATACCGGTGCATTTCTCGCTTTACCCGTTGATCGTTTGTATTCCCAAATGCCCGTGAACGCAGCAGAAGAACTTTCCGCTTCCTGACGTTGATGTCAGTGTCCTTTTCCGCTCCACACGCCCTTCATGATGTCAGTGTAAAATTGTAGACGTTTCAATCAATATTAGAGACGGAAACACAAAAGATGTCAAACATTTGGCTTAGATAGTGAGATCTGCTGCAGGGCAAGGTGGCTGAGGCATCTTTTAGAGGTTTAAGTAGCAACTAAAGGGTTTGTTAATGGTAAATAAATAATCTATTAATGCCTTAGAAATTATAAATGATAAGCAATTAGTGAGCAAACCTTTTTGGGTGAATAGTTCTTGAAAAATAAGAATTTGGTGTGCGTTAATGGTATATGATGTACCTCTGAAGTCGGTTCAACCTACTGGGATATTTTAGCAAAACATCTACAAATGTACGCAAATATGATGCATTTCAAAAATCACCGTCGTTAGCCTGAAACAGAAATAATCATGCCTTTGCGAAGTGTTCTGTCCTCAAATGGCTCAGCAGGAAATGTGTGTGTGTGGCTACTGGCACAGCACTAAAATCTGTTTATGTAAGACTTATAAACAGACACCTCTCTGTAGTTCCACATCAATCCACATCACGCTGGCATAAAGCTATAAATATAAACATAACAGATGTTTGCTCTAAAGATTAGGCTCAAAATAACTACAGTGTCCTGTACTATATTTAACACCACACCATTACTATTTCTGGTGTTTTTCATCTCTTGTGTATAAAAGCTTGGAGCGACTGTGGAGAGACAGTGCCAAACACACGGGGGCACGGGGGGCAGTGAACAGCTTCAATCATAACACTGTTATTATTATCTCGAAGGAGCAGTGTAGTCCAACGCATTGACACTTACTCAGTTTATTTATAAAATCAAATGGTGTAGACCTGGCTCAGTGAATTTTCAAAATGCAGTGTGTAGGAAGAGATACAAAATAGTACAATAGTCACCCATCACTGACATTTCTATACAGGAAGATCAAGATAACAACATTCTCTACATTTGAGCAAGTATCTTTGAGGGGAAAAAATACAAAAAAGAAAACTCCTTTAGACAACACTACCTGATAAAGGGAGTGGGAGAGTTATGGCTCCCAAAGGACTGTGCCCATAGTAGAGTGGAGCGACCCAGTGAAACATATAAGTATAGCTGATGACGCCACACCCCAATCGCTCTGTACACCGCGACAACTTTAAAGTTAAAAGGCACCACACAAATACAAGTCACAAAGAGATTTTGCCACACATTTGTAATGCTGTATCCAACAAACTTTAAGGCGGATGTCATGTGCAAAAAACATCTTGAATATGTGTCAAATATACTGCTCAGTGTCCCCTCCTTTGAAGTGTGCTTTGTTTCTTTCCTTTACCGGCTTCTTTGAAAAATATCTGAAATGTGTAAGATCTGAAGAATGATTGCATTATCACTATATCGCTTGGTATCACAGGCATATTCCAGGCTTCCTGGTGTGGCAAGTGAGAGGGGGAGAGAGGTTTAGTTCCTGTAGCTTTTGCGTCCCTCTCCCTCCTTGAGGAAGGTCCATATGAGGGTGTTCACGATATCAGGCTGGTCCTGTTGCAGCCAGTGGCTGGCCCCCGAAATGATGTTGAGGCGGAAATGGTTCCTGATGTAGAGGCGGCAGGCCTCGGCCATTTCCTGTTCCAAGAAGGCGTCGCGCTCGCCCCACAACAGCAACACCGGGGACCTGACGTGATTCTGGCTGAGGGGGAGGGAGCTGTCCAGACGGAAGAACATAAAGAACACATCTACTATAACGTCTGTGCAATCTGTAGGCGGACTGAACGACAGAGGGGGCAAAAGCAAATACATTCTTTACTCAAGTACTACAGGTACTTAAAAAATAAAAATAAACTGGTACAAACAGAAAAACTGATTCAACTTCACTCAAGTAAAAGTGAAAAACTACAGGCTCTGAAATGTACTAAAGCTTCTGAAGGACATTTCTACTGGTTCTCTCCGTGGAAAGCTAACGAAACCTTTTAATATACTGCGATGACTATTGACCATGAAACTTCATATAAAATAACAATAATCTAGTGAAAGAAATTAGCCTTAACTTCACTCCAAAGTGCAAATCAGTGTTCAGTGTCAGCATCAGAACTCGTAACATTACGTCTCCCTTTCTTGTCCATTCTTTCTCTCTTGTTACATCTTTCACATCATTTTCCTCTTGTTGCGTTTCTCGTGCCTGATATGCTCTGATGTATACCACCACGGGATGGTCTATTCTATCTTATTGTCCCACCCATTTAGGATGAATTTGGTTTTGATGTTGGGGAGGAGCACAGTGATGCACAATAAGAGCGAGTGATGAATTCCCCTCAAATGCATTAAAAAAATGTGGGGAGTAAAAGTAAAAAGTTGCTAGAAAAATAAATACACAAGTAAAAGCTACCTCAGGGAGTATTTTTCAAAGCATGTGACCTGACAATAATTTATCAAGCTGCAGTAACTGTCATACTGTACATCCAGGCAGTTGTTGCCTCTCGACTATGAGGGATTCAGGTTTTATCATGTTAGACTGAATTTTTTCTCTGCCAAAGTGAGTATTTGGCCTTATTCAGTCTTTTTTAAGCCTCTGATGGCGTGGAGGCCTGTAATTGGCAGCACGGCATAACATTTTTTGGGGACATAGAAGAAGAAGCAGGTACTGTGACATCAAAGTGTTTCTGTCTCTTTTCATTTAGATCTTTCTCTGTTTGAGACGTGAACTCTTCTACCCCACCAAAGCAACTGGACAATTTATGTATTTTTTTTCTTTCCAGGTGTTTTACAATGCTCCACAGCATCCACGCCGCTGCCCCAGATTCAGCGCGTTTATCTGCAGTCGAGCTACGGCTGAACTGACCAAAGTCAACTGCAGTATCACTGATTTACACGCGGTAGGGTACGTGAATCGATCTTGAGGACGGATACTTTCCGTCATGAATTTTATGTTGCTGTGTGTCTCGCCCAGTGTATGCTGGGATACAGTGGATACAGAAGACATAAAAATGGATGGATGGATGTTGTTATGTGTTTATGTGTGTGTGTCCCTGATGCTTAGGTACAGTATGCGCTTGCTGGAGACACTAATTGGCCATGGGTCAGTGAAATTCCCTTTTACATAAGCATATAAAAGCTATTCTGAGATAACTCGTTGCTTGAGAAGGGAGCAGATGGCACACTCAGCCATGCATGTCAAGTTCACATGTCTAAAATACATGCAGTGAGATTTTGTTTGATCTGATTTGTGTTGTTTACCCTCAGCTGGTCAGCCATACAGTACATATGACAATAAAATGTAGAGTAAAGCGTCTACTAACTGTGTCACAGTGTTACAGGACAAGGTGCTTTTTGTTTTTTGTTTTTTTGTCCTTTCAGTACTTTGGTAATAGATGATGCTACTAAATGTTGGGAGCTTACTGTCAACATGACGTACTGTAAATGACCTGTGTGCCGTTTTTTTTTTTTTTTTGGTACTGTTCTCGTTCTTGAGAATCTGTGTAGCTTAAGAAAGGAGAATCGTTGGGTTGAGCTGTTCACACATGATGTTTAAATCAGTCTGGAGAAAAACGTATGAGATGTGGAGAGAGGGAAAAAAAAAGAAGCCCTGGATCAAAGTAAACTGAAGGCAAAGGTCAGCTGCCTCAAAGTGCAGCTCGGCTTTTGCGGTTTGCGTTTTCATTTTTCTGAATGTGTGATACGGGAAGGTGCATGTTTTGTCAAAAAAAAACAATCGATGTAATGACAGATGTCATGACTGACCTTTGTGTTGTTTCGCATCTTTAGCAAGTTGTTTCACCATCATCCAGGATAAAAAAAAAAAAAGCAAATGAAAGTAACTGAAACCTGCTTACAATTGTAGTATGGGACTGGTACGCAAAGAGCTACAAAAATATATGCACATATCTCATGCGGTATACTTTGGAAAATGTATCAGAATAGCTACTCATGGCCACAAACACACTGACAAACACTGCAACAAACAGCAGCTACTATCCTGTATACTGTGTTGTTTCTAAGTGACTATTTAACATCCCTTCACATGTCAAAGGGTCACTGTCTGTGCTGTAACAAATCATAAATGGCTCCTCACCTGAAGACATTCCTGTAATAGTTGAGGGCTCCGGTCAGAGCTCCCGGCTGTGAGAGTGCATACAGATACGCCTCCAAATCCTCTGCAGTGAGCCACCGGCCTTTCCTCCCGATCCCTGTGCTGCGGCTGGTGAACAAGGCTTTCAGAGCCTAAAGCGGACACAGCAGCAAAACACTGAAGTGCGACTGTGCGACCGATACAGTTTGATCTCTAACATCTACGGCGCTGAAGGTCGGTCACAGTACTGTTAGTGTAATATGAGGAGGAAAAGGTACTCAGATCAGCTCTTATAACCTTCAGTCTCAGCTCTGGCATCCTGACTTACCGCTGGCTCAACAACATTACATGCTGCGCTTCTACTTCTGAAAACCCCAACACAGCCATATAGGAATGTTATGTAATGCTAAATGAAGTCTGAGAATATCTTAAATCACTTCAAACATAAGATGAATTTTAAAAATACGCTGCAAAACTTAGTATAGATTCAAGAGAATTAAATAAATTGAAATAAAATACCACTATCATTTGCTCAGAGGGTTAAATGTCATGTCATATCACCACAAGTTTAGCTTAATTGCACTGGTTGCCCATCAACTTTAAAATACATTTTAACATTTTATTAATTATGTATAAGCCCATCTGAGGCTTTGGAGCAGCCTTCAGTGTGAGATCTGTGGACTCCACTGCACAAATGTCTCATTAAAAGACACTTTTATAAAATGGTCTTCACTTAATTATCACACCACTTTAATATTTGTTTTTAATGGTGTGTTATTGATTTTTATATTTATTGTTGTATTATCTTACAACTTGATTGATTTAGTGTCATCAATAATGTATTTCATCTGTAATTTTATATATTTTTATGCTTGATACAAAATCAATGTGAAATCATCTTTTATATTTGCCTCTTATTTGTTTATATATGTGGCTATTTCACTCACTGCTAAAAATCATGCTTTTGTAAAACAAATGTGCATTTGCAATAAGCATTAGAAAAGATATTTAACTGGATTTATATGCCATTCTGACAAGATCAAACATTTTGCATCGATACGAAATACATATCCTTAATGAGCTCGACATAATGCTAATCTTTACTCTATATACTGTGATTCCCAAAGGATTAGTTGATCATTTTGTTTACTGCAGCTTTTTTTAAACCTCTTTCACAGCAGGCTATTTATAGTGTCAGTGATGAAAAGACTAAAAATAGACAGACACTGTAATAACAAGCAACATACGGAACGTGAATGTCTGCACACAACGCGCACAGAGATGCAGACAACAACACACACAGAGATCCAGACAGCAACACACACACACACACACACACACACACACTCACAACCTTGACCTTGAAAGCGCTCAAGCCCACACATAACAGAGCACCTTGAAATCATTGATGGAGAGCATGAGCTCTGGGAAGCGGGGCAGCTGGAAGAAAAAGAAATGACTGGATTTCAGCAGCTGGCTCGGATGACGCAGAGCGTAATCTAGAGGAGAGGAGAGGAGAGAGAAGTTTAGTTGTTCAATACTGATTAAAGGGCACGTTTGCACACACTGCGGGGTCGTGGTGGCGATAACTCTCAATGACTTTGCTTCTCTGTCTGCGCCAGTTGAACCAGCTGTTCCAGCTTCGCATTAGCCTCCTGTAATTAGCTTCTCATCATTTTCCCCTTAAGGCAAAAGAGGATTTGCCAGATGGATACAAACATGGAATTGAAGTAATAATACTTCCTAATTAATGATAATAATTATGGTAACAGCCAAACCAGAGCTTCTCTAATTAGTATGCAGCAGAAAATTGGTTTTCTCGCACAACAGAAAGGATCAGTTCGTTTATTCATAGACCGAGCAAAAAGCACCTGTGAACACGGAAGGATGGGGACAGTTCAGGACGATGAGTTTTGTCACCATCTCTGGGTAGTGAATGGCAAACAGCCACGCTATGGTCCCGCCCCAGTCATGGCCAACCAGACAACATCTGTTGTATCCTTGGAAGAAAATCAAACGCACACAAGACCGTTATTGGAACAGAACACAAATACCGACAACTCTGAATGTTCAGGCTGCTGTTATGCTGCTGACTAAACATTGTTACTGCTTTAAAAATCAATACATCTCACTGCTTTTATTGCTGACTTCCTCGTGAAAGGGATGTATTTCATGACCTACAGCTAAAGCGAATCAAGGTCAAGGCATCCGGACCCACAAACTAATCCCCTTACCTCTGGCAGCGCCATTTTCACCCACTGGAATGAATCACCATCTCAATACTGACTAATTTGAACTTGAATAGGGATTATAACAAAGGTAAGACTTTCAGTGTGAGTGCTGATATTGAGCTGTGATAGGTATACGCTATCTTTAGCTGGGCGTCCGTGGTTTCCATTTGAATGACTGCAAAGTGGAGCCGGTGGACTGTTGGTATAAGAAGGGTTCAGTAGTTCAATTACAGATTAAAGACCAGCAGATATCATTTGATCACCGTGAGCATCTATCCCACTTTCAGTGAAATGACCATTAAGTGGATAGTTTTTAGAGCTACATGCTTGCAAGTGATTTACTTTGAAGCGATACACTTACCTCCTGAAAGCCTGTTAAGATATTAACGACAACAGAACAGTGTAAGAAGCTTCAAAACATCACCTATAGTATTTTTTCGAAAGCACTTTCTCAGAGAATGTAAATCTTTTATGAGGAGTGTTTTTCAAAAGCCACTTGAGAATACTTCAGGCCATTATGGGACCTTTGGGCTAAATCTTAGTTTAAAATTGTTGAATATAGACCAGTTGTGGACTTTATTTTGTTTAAACCTACACTAGTCAACATTTTTCTTATATCAAATTAGATAATTACCAGTATGTTTAATGGGAAATGTATCTCTCATAGTCTCACTTGATTCTGCATGTCAGCTCCATGGCGCTTGTTAGCATCTTTTAGCTCACTGTTTAGCTTTTAAAATCTACAGCTTTACTGTTTCAGTTCTCATCGCTTTCAATGCAATGTTTGTTGCAATATTTCAGGCCACAGAAGAATATGGTTTTCAGAGGTTTTCAAAAAGACTGACTAAAATCACTGTACGATTCCTGGAGCATTAAAAAGCTGACAAAGTTAGCCGCTAGCTTGAGAAGAATTAGTAGCAGCTGAAGAGCCATTTTTATTCACAAGTTTCAGAGACCAAAACTGAAATCTAGCTAAAAGGAGACTTAAAATACTGGACTAGCCTACTATAAAATGCTAATGCTAATGTTGTCCTTTGTCTACATAAAATATACTGTATGTATAAGCTAATATGCGGAGCAGCTTGTTAAGTTAATGCTCCATGTGGCAAAAAAAGCAGTCGTTGCAGCTTTAAAAACAATACCCGAAGAAGACACCATAATTTCACTTTATTATAACTTGTGTATTTTTTTTTACTTTGGCAATTAGTTACGGTAACATTAGACTTGCCACAGCAATTGCTGAGACCTGGGAAATGGGTCATATGATTGCATAGGCTAACCCTATTTGTAATGAACTGGTATTATCTTCTACCAAATTATACTGAGCAAGTGAAGGTAGTGTATGTATCCTACATTATAAAAGACTGTCAAGCAAAATGAAGATATGACCACTTTAATTATTTCCCTTTTCCTAAAATTAGTACCAAAATAGTAGCTCTAAGATACTTAAATATGAGATGACAGGTGTGAAAGAGAAGACAGACAAAATTCTCACAGTCATTATTACCTACTGCATGGTTAATTAGAGCATTTTCACTGATCTTTGAGTACTGAGACAGGTTGTATAGAAACCAACGCTAAAATAATACAGAAAACCGTTATGTGCTTGGCAGCAAAAGAGCAAAAAAATGTCTTTCTGGTCAGAAAATCAGTGCTGGTGTGCAGACAGCCCCCGGGTCACCATGGAAGCCCCCCCCCTAGTGTTTGAGCATGCTGTCAGCAGGCTGCGGGCCCTATATCTAAACAATGTCCCATGTTTGGTGAGAATGAGTCACAGGAAGTTTGTCATGCGACGCTGCAGGCCTGAGAGTGGTCCACAGCTCAGGACAGATAAACAGGTTTATTTTTGACTCACGACGTTGTCAAAACACTGTCCACTTCTTGGAGTCATTTTACATTTAGAGACACACAGTTCTGTTGGGCTTCCCTTACCTAGGTACTCCACAATATCCTTGACGTCAGTGACCAGGTAATCAAAGCGGTAACTTTCAGTGGAGAGTGGCAAGTCGGATTCCCCGTAGCCTCGCATGTCGATGGCCACCACGCGGAATTCACTCTTAAATTCGCGAAGCTGGTAACGCCAGGAGAACCTAAGGAAAACAGACAGA
>JAPQRN010000019.1:16212933-16238521 GCA_037367275.1 Coranthus polyacanthus | reverse complement strand
AAAGAGTGTTGTGTTTGTTTGTAACTCTAAGTTCTCTTTCTGTACTTGCATCTTTTCACTAAATCTAGCCTGAAACTCTGCACAGATAAAATGATGTATCAATTCTAAGTGATGAGCACTGCAGTACATGATTCAAATGCCTACACTGTATGCATTTGAGACCACTTCAAAGTAACTCCACAAACTTTTTTTTTTTAAAGCTAGGACTCAGCTTTCTTTCCAGCTGAATGAAGGTCACCTCAGTATAATAAAACGCTGTTTTAGATTCTAATCCGCCCACTGGTCACGTGGCCTGGGATGGCTTTCTAATTGAAGATCTTGTCTGCTGTAGAGGCTCCTCATCAGGACTGAAATCCCCCTCCTCCTCCGCTGAAGCAAGATGCAGAGCCCTGACTGTGATTCTGATGAGTCAGGATAAGATCCCGGCACTGAACCCTCAGATCGTAGAATATAGATGAGGTTTTAACACAAAGTAAGCCCCTCGGACTACGCCACCCTACCTCTGACACACACATTTACGCTATTCCTCCTAATTTCTAAGCAGGAATTAGCACATTTTAAGAATGACTTGAGTGTTAAGAGTTCTTGCCACTCTCACTCTCAGTACAGTCGAGTTCATCATTCCTGTGAAAAATATGGCAAATGAAGCAGAAAGGGCTCTCTCTACCATTAATTACTCCCTGTCCTGTCTGCAGCTGAGATAGTGTGTTCGAAATATGGACATCCTAACAGCTCCTGACAAGTTCTTTGGCCCCAGTCCAGGAGCAGTGCTCACCACCATTTTTCATTTCATATCAGGAGGAAAAGATCAGCATCACTTTGGACCATTTCCCCCTGATGGTGATTCATGTCTGTGTACGAGATCTACTCACTGGCATGGGTTTGTTGACGCAAGAAACTGAAACAGTACAGCAAAGAAATCTTCATATCCAGGGGACATTTCTAGAGAAGTGGCAGCCAAGCATTTGGACCACACACAATATCTGGTAATTTGCTGCAGGGCACATTAGAGTTGTTATTGTGCAGCGTAACACCCCCACCCCATCCCACCCTCACTCCCCGTTTGACCTACCAGAACTCAGGGAAGCCGTGCAAAAACAGCATGAGCGGCTTTCCTCTCTCTCCAGCAGCAACATAGTGAAACCTAAGGCCAGACTCCTGCATGGAAGGTAGAGACACAGGCATTTACAAATAAACGTCAAGCTGACAGTCTCATACAAAGCCAGTGAGTGGACAAAACACAAGTCAGTCGTTCTTACATGATTATTGGGCTGATGGAAATAAATGGAGATAATATAATTAGCAAGGAAACAAGACAGGGATTTTCTAATCTGGAAAAATTACTTACAGTCTCACTGAGCAAGGCAATTGACATGTTGATCCTAAGTTCTTTAGTAGAACTGGACTTCAGAGGTCCAGTTTCCCACTACTAAAGCACTACTATAAAGGATTACCATGACCATGGTAATCCACACAGGATTACCATGACCTGGACGACTGACAATGCACAGAGACACGTTGGCCACAAAAACAATACACTGCTATTTTTATTACACCTGTTCTACTTTTCACAGCTGGTTGACCTCTACATTTAGAAACAAAATGCAGGTGAGGCGCGATAATGTGTGTATTGACCGGATCTCCTCAAAACAATGCTGGAAAAGATGGATGTGACCGCTAAGTGAATAATAATGCTGTATTAACAGTGTGTGGATATAAGCTATTTGTATACATACATGGACTACTGTGAGGATTTGGGGGTGAATGATGGGTTGGAGCAGTCTGAAAGATATATAAATGTGTTTTTTTCTATGTTATTTTTATCATTCTTGATATACTTGTAACCTTTTTGACTTTTTCTTTTTTCTCATTTATTGATGTTGCTGCTGTCCTTTTATCCTTGTCGTCTTCCTTCCCTCGTTATGTATCTTGGTTATGTCGCCTCACACAAAATAAAGCTACAAAAAGATATGTTTTTGTTAAATTCGTGCTGATTTGGTTAAAAAAAAAACAACAACAACCGTTTCTCAGTTTTATGATAAATACGTCCGTCTTGGGCATAGGACCGTGGTGGAAATCACTTGTTCTTTCGCTGTTTCTCATTTGCTGTAGATCGATAAAAAAAAAAAACAAACTCAACACACGGTGTATTCTTTTCCCGCAGTGTCTTCAGACAGACATAAATCTTTGAGTCAACTTTCCGCAGGTGCTCTCTGCCTCAGCTTAATCTTTCCCTTATTATCCCAGACGATGCACACACATCCAACATACTGCTCTAAAAAAAAAAATAAATAATAATAATAATAATTAAAAAAAAACAACAACAAACAAACTTGGGGCAATTAAGCGAAACTACACGTTAGGATGCCGAGAAGCGCCGCTGCATAAAGTCAGTTGTTCGGTCCATTAAAAAAATCACACACATGCCTTTGTGTTTCTTACATAATATTGGCCATAGTTGGACCTGCAGCCCCGCCGCCGCCGTCGCCCTGCCCGTTGCCCGCTACCCGCTACCCGCTGCCCTTTGCCCGCTGCCCGCTGCCCCTTGCCCGCTGCCCCTTGCCCGCTACCCGCTGCCCCTTGCCCGCTGCCCGCTACCCGCTACCCGCTGCCCCCTGCCCGCTGCCCGCAGAGACGAGAGGCGGAGGAGAGGAGCTGTTCTTTCAGCACCACCTGAGCGCGACTCCGCCATAAACGTCTCAAAAAAAAAAAAATAAATAAATAAATAAAAATAAACAGACGCCTCATCATTTGCTCAAAGATCAGGCCTGTGTTGGGCTTCTCACGACGCGACACCGCAAGAGCAAGGTGTTGTAGCATTTCACTGCTTCGCAGTCCTAGCACGACACGCAGCCTCTCCCCCTCGCACACAATGGGGTTTTCTCCTCACAGGGACACCAGACACCTTTCGTGTCCAAGTGCATGCGTGTGCGTGCGTCTTACCTTGATCCTAACATAACAGTGGGTTCCCAAGGACGTGTCATTCAGACAAGCCGGGGGAGTTTCGCGAATTGACCATTGGAAGATTGTTGTCGGCCTTAAGATGATGTTCCACCAAAGTTTCAGCAGGGCTACGATGGTGCAAAGAGCACAATAACCGTAGATCAATGACCAATACCCCAAAACTCTGATTTTCAGCGCAAGTCTGATTATAAATATGAGCAAGTTGTGGAGCACTCTCGCCATCTTTACATTGCCGCAGGAAATCAATCCGGATCAGGTTACCTATTAATTTCTTTCTGTTAATTGGTCGTTTCTGTTTAAATACTGCTCTGACAATGCCGTTGTTTCGTTACCAGCGCATACGCACGACTGTCTGAAGGGAGGATCCCGACGAGCGGTTGAATGGGACGGTGGCAAAAGCATCACGTCAGATTTCACGCTTGCGTGTGACAGCAGTGGTTGTTTAGCGGGAGACGGTGTTGTTGACTATACAAGGCGAGTCCGAAATCGAGCAATAAAGCCGCTCGATGCGGCGCTTTACGGTGATTTCAGCGCAGCTAAGAGGCGCTGTTAAGGCGCAGCGAAAGAACTCGAATCACTGCAAACCACCAGGGCTTTATGCCGGTGTTATGGCAACACTGTATTTAGAAGAAAAAAAAAAAAAACAAAACAGAAAAAAAA
The DNA here is from genome assembly GCA_037367275.1 of Coranthus polyacanthus. NCBI lineage: Eukaryota > Metazoa > Chordata > Actinopteri > Kurtiformes > Apogonidae > Coranthus > Coranthus polyacanthus. The sequence continues at coordinate 16,234,897 of JAPQRN010000019.1, read as the reverse complement.
AAAAAAAAAAAAAACCCCAGCGGGTACAGGTTGGAAATTATTTCACTGTTGTTATTTCTTAATTATAACCAACATATCCTAGAGCTATTACTAAAAGGCGACATAAAGAGCCAGGATTAATTAGCTGTAATTATCAGGTGCTTGTGTTACAACTCGAGACAAGACGATGCACGTAGTGAGACGGTTACCCAACTCCACGTGAGCCTAATTCCTCGCGTGACTCATGAAAACAGATTAAGATATAATTAAAAAAAAAACAAAAAAAAAAACAAAAAAAAAAAACAATAGCAGTACACTGCAGGACAATGATGCAGCTCTCACAGGCACGAACAGATCTAAGGTGAGTTAATGCAACTGGAGACCCCACAGGAGATGGACCATCCCGACAGAAGAATGACACCCGAGGACTTTACCACGCCCTCCTTCAGCTTAAACGGACGGGGCAGGGGCGGGGCTACCGTTTCAGTCCAGAAGCAATGAGGAGTATAGGACAAGGGTGGGCAGACTAGAGGACAAATGCCGTCTTTTTCTAACTACAGGGAGGTTAATGAAAGGATTGAGATGAGGTGAGATGTTTAAGATTAAAGGAGGTTTTAGCAAGGTGCTGGGCCATCACCTGCTATGCGAGTCCAGTTTTGTGCTTTGTGGTTTTGCTGGGATCTGGGGAGCGGTCTGTCAGGAGGGATGGCTGACACCTGGGTTGCTGCCGAGGCTTTTCTTCTCTCTTCTCTGGTTAGGCTTTGGTTGATTTACCTTTTGTTCTCTCACATCTCATACGGGTTTACACGTCCACAAACTACACACATCACCGGTGAACAGACGATGAACTTTAAATGTTTGCCCGCAGTGAAGAGATTCCAAAAACTTCTTGAATCACCCTCGTATTAATTATGTTAAATCCCGAAGTTGAAAAAGGTCGCACGCGGTTCAAATTTGAGCCTTCTAGTCCATGGCATTGCGGTAGATATTGACTGTGACACTTGGGAAGTAATGTAGTTGCGTACCCAAGCGTCAAACTTTAAAGAGTGTTGCGTGGTCTCCACATTTTGTCCTTCCTTTGAGCCGGTCTGTGACACGTATCTCTCAACATTTCTGAAGCAAAACCAACTTTGATAACATTTCTAGATGTGTTAGATGTTTTGCACTTTTCAACTGTGTCAGAGATGGCGTTCACAGGTATTAGCAGCCTATACTTGATGACTTTTACGGTTAGGTTTGGACACTGGCAGCACTTGGTTTGGGGTTAAGGGAGGGGCTTGGTTTAATTCAGAAAAAGTCTGCAAAAATTCAGAAAAACACACAGTATGTATTTAACGATACATATATATGAACACCGCCAGGGGTTTCGGATGCAAACTCCGCTTTCTGGTGATAAAGTCCAGGATTTCGTAAACCCACCATCCACCCTAGCTATATTGAGGAAAGACATGTAGTTGATTTTTCCTTAATAGACAGTAAGAAAGGTAAAAAAAGTGTCTCCTTTAGTTACAAATTCTTTTAAGATTATACTTGTCCATGGTTCACAGATTCTCTTCACAGGTTTCATCGATTTTGTTGTGTGTTTTGCTGATGGTGGTGGAGGGCGCCGACTAACATGTTGGTCCAGAAGCTCACAGGTTTTTCCTTGAATTTATCTTATCACCTGTTTGTATATTTACGCAGACCATGGTCAAGCAAACACGTTTTTTAAAGTTTCATTGTGGACCAGAAATATTTACCAGTTTTGATCAACATATGAATTAAATACGATTTAGTGAATAAAACCCATGGTCGGATTGCATCCGATTACATTACATTACAGTTTTTACCATTAGTAGGTAATACGGCATTTTTAGATTTATTTAGGAAAGTTTAGATCAGAGTGCTTCTTTTATCGCATAAAGAGTGGCCAGCTTTGTTGTACTTGTGGCTGAACACAAAAAACGCAATTCGTCTTCAGGATTTCTGTGGGCTTAGGTGGTGGAGCGTACACAAGATTTAAATCCGGTTTGTTAAAAAGCATGATGCCTTATTTTCAAAGCTCTTTCCCCGTGGGTTGTTTTAGAGTGAATTATTTTGTATCAAGTTTCTATTAACTTTTTTGTCGAGGTTCTTTGCCTGTCATGAAGACATACTGTATGTCCACAAACAGTTTTAAATGCCAGATACAATTCATAAAAGGATAGAAGGCTACAGGTAAAAGTGCAAAGCGAAGCCTTGAATCTGATTTATGTCAAAACGGTCAAAGGCGGGCAGAAAAAAAGTCAGGTGTGAATACGAGGGCTTTGAGCTTGAGCAGCCACTGGGAGTCAGCAGAGAGGGCAGTAAATATCATGGTGAGTGGGGGTGTTTTGGCCTCTTATCGCTCTGCACTGTGGGCTATTTGTTCCCCAAGCGTCACCTGGGGACCGGTGAGGTGCTCGATGTGTGATTTGCTGGGCATCTACAGCAGCATTATTTGAGAACACATTAGATATTTGTTTGTGAACTTTACCCACTGTTCATTTTCAATTCCTAGTTTTATCAATCAGCGCAATCATGTTTACCTTTTCCCTTTTGGGGCTTAATGGGGGAGATACGTGGAGCCCAACACAGGGCACAATTTAAAAAAGAAAAAAAAAGAAAAGTGAAATATGCGCTCTATTTCTTTATGCATACATCATGTTTATATAGCATATTAATGTGCATACCATTCTCAACGAGAAAAGAGAATACAGGAGAATAAACATAGACACTGTATGGTTGTCCTGTATAAAAGTAATCAAATCCACATTTCTATGCGAAACACAGACGGTGCTTAGATGAAAATGGAGTAAATCTGTGTCAGATGGGTTGCTGTTATTTGTAACATCTTCAAGTTTGTAATGACTTGGTCTATGTCCAGGTCTACTGTTGCCATTTTTAAGTGGTTATAATATAACAGCGTGCCTTGACTGACTACATCACGTTAAAATGATGCAGATAGCTTAGTGAAAATAGCTTTAATAAGTAAGTAAGTAAGTAAAAAAAAAGAAAGAAAAAGAGAAAAGAAAAAGACAACGATATTTGTTAGCTTATACAAACTTTAACATACAGAATATGCTGATAATATCCAAAAACAACTTTGGAACAGCTAGAACTGTATGAAAACAAAGTGCAATATGTGTAGTTAACAAAACTAATGCAACGTACAGTATGGCATTTTCAAGTACTGAAGGAAATAAAAGGACTTAATATTATTAATGTCATGTAATGTAACCACACATCTGAAATACTGGCAAAGACCAACGTCAACCTCAGTTCAAAGAATGAACTTGTTGTGCAAAAATGTCTCCCAAAGAAAAAAGTGAGGATGAGTGGCATGTGCTGTAACGTATACATTCAAACCAGTGGTGTCAACATTCAGGGTCAGGATTAAACAGATCACGGTGATAATGATTCTAATGGTTGACCGAGTAGGAAAACAAGACACATGAGAACTCAGCAACAGTGCAAAAAACCAAGCTGGCATGACAACAAAGTGGTATTTGATGGGAGTGGATGTACACGTGCATGGTCGCACACAATCGTAAACCGCAGGAGGACTCATCCAAATGTGCAAAGAACACCAAACATGCAGGAAAATTTAGATTCATGTTTGTTTCACCCAGTCATCCCAGTGCAACCAGTGCAAATATCAACCTGTTTAATAACAGATCCAAATTAAAGGCAAGATGCATATACAGTATTAGATTTTAATGTGTTTCCTTTCCCACTATTTATTGTCTAGTTTCAAGAATATGCAGTGTCTGGGAAGACAGCTCATGTTCATCAAAACACACCAAAATATTGCACGGACGACTCATTTTTTCCCCTCAAGTCCTTGTTTTTTTTTTCTCCTTTCTTTTTTTTCAGTCCAGGTTGAGTTCAAAATCAGTCATGATGTCCCGCTGCATGGTCATGTCAATACCAGACATCTGTAGGGAAAAACAAAACCACGAAACAGACCACATAAGCATGGCTTCATACCAGTGCAAGGGACAAGAATAGAAGAGAAAAAACACAGTCGAGGCACTCACAGCCTCTCTTCTGCGACGCTCCTGCTCCTTCTTGCGGGCCACCTCTCTTTCCATATCCACAGGTGACTGAGTGGCTACAACTTGTGTTTCCATGGGAAGCTTTGGCGTTTGCGGTTTGATTTCCTTGGGAACATCTAAAGTAGGCTCCGTGCAAATGTCCTCTGGGGATTTAGGTTCTTCTTTAATCGATGCTGGATCTTTTTCTGTTTTACCTGGGCCTGGCGGGCTAGAGTGAGAATATCCTTGTTATTTGGAAGTTGGTTTTTTTTCTACAGAGAAATATCAACATATTCTCAAAACCTGGGGTTATTTATCAAAGCAGGAGTTTTTAAGACCTTTTCAAGACACGTGAATACAATTTAAGACCTATGTCAAGTCCTGTCATCCTGGGACCAGACTTTGGTGATGCTCCCGATGTGAACACAGGAGAGTTTTGGCTGATGGCAGGTGTATGCTAATGGCTTTTTACAGCAGCTTCATGTTTTTCTGATTTCCCATGTGACTCTAAATGCCACATTTTTCCTAATTAGAGCGTTTTCTTGCACAAGGTACAGCAGCTTTCTATTTTGCTATTTTCACTTGAGTGAAAGAAACACTGAATGTAATTCATTTTCATGATCTGTCAATATTCTACTTCAGACATTTTAAGGCCTGCCATGTTTCAGATTGAATCTTTTTCTATTGATCACTTGGATAAATTAAGCAGATGTTGAGATACATTAGAGATGCTCTGTGTAACACTGTAAAGCTGGGTCTCTATTCTGTATATCACGTGCACCTGTGCACATTGGAGTGACACGATACACAGTCCTACCAAAGGTGGACACAGGCGACAAGAACGTGTCCAACAACGCACCAACAGGGGCTGCAAGCTTGTAAACGGGGGTGTAAATAATACTGGTTTTAAAATGAGCAGCACATCTATTGCACCAGATGTCTCTGTACCTGCTGTTTTCAAGAGCTCCCCTCTCCTTGTTTTCTTCCATCTCTTTCTTCTTCAGGTCCTTTTCATGTTCTTCCTTCACTATTGCAGTCTTACGGAACTGCTGGAAGCTCCCTTTTGAGGACTTTACTGCAGCCGAAGTGACCGACTGTCTCACTAGTCGGGCCCAAGACTCAGCATTTTTCAAAACAATGTCCTAAAGAAGAAGTGCCATGATCATTTACAATCTATTTCACATAGACTACACCAGATGGAGTCAGCACCAAATATAATGTACTTTAAAGATGCATTAACTAGTGTTAGTTAATGCAGTGATCCCTAGAAGGGCAGAGGGGCAGTAATGATAAATCCCAAGTGGGAAAATAGCATTTTCAAAAAATGAAAATAGCTCATATATCTGCGATGAATATTAACACTTTCCCACATAAATGTTTAAAAGAAATTAAAATAATGCCTCTTGGGTTTTCAGCTAGATGAATTTAGTTATTTTATTTATTTCAATTATAACTGTACATTTTTTCTGCAGGATAAAATTGTTAATTATAAATAAAATGTTTAGATATGATGGAACTACATGAATATTAAACAGCGTCAAAATTTGGTTGCAAGGAAGTGAAAACTAGGAAAGATTAAAGATTAAATGAGGATTAAAGATTTGTCAAAATTCAACATAATATTTATTTGGGTGTGAACCATGTAGCAGTAATGATCTTATCTAGAAAACAACTGTAGATTTATGTAATAGAAATTTGTGTGACACAGCTGATTAAATTAAAACTACTTAATCCTGGTCCTTTGTTTAATCCTGTTTAATCTATATTGTTTCAACCCACGCTCGCCTTTTTCAGGAAATGTTGATATAAACAATGCTAACCTTTTTTGGAATTTGGTGTTTGTCTTCTTCAGCAGATTTAGTTGTCGTGTTGGTGGGAGGCGCATTTGCCTCCTGGCCCTCAGGAAAATCCTCCAGATATCTGAAATCTAAGACGACAACTTCTTAAATCTAGCAGTGCTAAATTTTGACAAGACATGATGTCGACGTTAGTCCAGTGACTTACCGGACGTCGTCTCATCCTCCGGCTGCAGAGGGCTGTCTCTCAGAGGGGACAGCACTGGGCCCTGCTCAAAGATCAGACGCAGTTTAAGCATTGAACATCTTTAGGCCCTCAGTGCTACAACAGAGTGTACAAACCATTTAAATCTAATGAAACAGACAACAGAATGATGTTTTGGATACATGCTAAGTTAATCACTATCAGTATAGCTTTCTAGGCAGTGGCTCTGAAACTAGAGGCAACTCATTGGTTAAAAGCAACGTCCACCACCAATTCAGAGTCTTTAAAGATTACGGAGTAAAGAAAACAGAAAATATAAAAATGTAAGAAACCCTTTTTGTTAGAGAAATGCTCAAAATGTCTATTAAAGGCAAATCGATTATGAAAATAGTTGCTGCTTCATTCAGTAGCTCATGGTTATTACTTTGGTAATTGCATGGTCATTATGACGGTGTTATTTAATCATTTCCTCTTTATTATCAAGTATTACCACACCATGTTATTACTGAGCTATATGTGTGTTGCTCTATTTCTAGTCAAAGTACGGGTCAGAGCCACTGCACATAAAATCTTTAAAAGGTTCTGAATAAAAGGCAGATGTCTTGTCTACTTCATGTTAATGCCATTGTTAATACCAAGCTGGTAATTACTCTAGTAAGTGCATGGCCATTACAATGGTATTACTTAATTATTACCTCTTTATTATCAAAGTATTACATGTTATTAAGGAAACTGTGGCACAATCTGGAAAATTCTGCTGTAAAAACACAAAGTCTATATAAAGAAACAGCCCAGTGTTAACACCGTTAAAATAGTCTTTTTTTTTAATAAAGCCAACAGAGTGTAGTTTTTCAACAGCAGTACCTCAAATCTGCTGGTGGCCCAGTCCAGCAAAATCCCTGGAGACGCCACGGGGGATAAAAGAGCAGACAGATATGTCAAAACAGCAAATGACAGACAAATGTATTGGTCTTCAAAACAGTACAACTACACACACACACACACACACACACACTCTAAATGTGTAGAACATACAGGGGGTTTCTGTAGGGTTGAGTTGACAGACCATCAGTCACCCAAGCCAGAAGCAATGGGAGGTGATTACTTTAACTGGTCCCTAACCATCCCATTCACCCGTTAGAACTGAAAGTGAACCAGTTTCCGTGTCCTGAACATGTGTTTCTGAAGGACACTGACAGTATGGGGGGCAATTAAGGGGACAAGCAGCCTGAGGTGATAGGGGAAGGTTCACTGGACATTATTGTACTATTTAAGAAGTGGGACCACTGGCAATGAGGAAGGGATTAACACAAAGAGCGTGTGACATGAGGGACAGAAATACAGCTATGATGATCATGTGTTACCTGGAGGCACAAGAGTCAGCTTGTCACAGGACTGGCCTTTAGTCTCTGGTACCGAGGACCGCACAGCAGGAGGAAGGCGACAAGTCTTGACCGAGGCTTTGCTACTGGCAGCCTGTGACGCCTTTGTCTTACCATGAAGCACTTTTGATGATGACAAGGAACTAGTGACTGTATTTACCGTTGTCTTAACTTTGACTTTACTTTTTTGCTTCTTTGTTTTTGGCACTGAAAGACATGCACATAAATAACAGAATAATAATAGGTGATAGATTATTAATACATATGAGTACTACATTGACAATATATTTGTAATGATGAGCTTTTGTCATATTACTTACACATTACTATTCCACAAATTTCTATTTCTATTTAGTTAGTTCCTTTACCAGCTATACACCACTGCACAAAGTGGGGCTTTTCTAATAGACGTAGTTACAGATGTGGAACAGATGTGTATACAGCAGAAAACAGAAAGCCCAGTGTTAGTAATGTAAAGTGAACTCCACTGGTTTATTATCTCACCTCGCTGCTGTGACATAAAAAGGCTATTTAAGGTGTGTCGGTACCATCAGGGTGAAGTTACAGAGTCACAGAGCAAACTTCTGAAGCAGACACTAGAAATATACAACGCACAAGCTGTGTCCCGTGGATTTTCAATTACAAGTAGTGAATCTTTTGCAAGGGGTGGAATAAGTGGGGATGGACAGGTAGTACTAAAAGTATTTCTATATTCCTATATTTATATCAGCCAGTATAGAAAAATCAGTCAGTTATTTTAATAGAATGTGATTAAAATGATAACAAGAGAAAAACGGTTCTTATTTCAATCAAAATGTGATGAAGTGTAAATGAAGTGTCTTTTTAAAACTTCTACCAGTTCTAAACAGTTGAAAAAGACATTCGGTTTACTGTCAGATATTTGTTTAAATCTTCATTTGAAAAGCTGGCAAGTCTTTAAGTCTAAAACGACTTAAAAGATTATGAAAAAAAAAATCGTTTCTAAATGTGATGATAATGGCCGACGTTGGTGCTTGGCAGCTGCATCACTTAGTTTCCACCAAGGTGGTAACTCACCACCGGGTGTGGTCAGAGGTGCATCACACAAACCAGAGAGAACAGCAAAGAGTGCCTTTTGGTCTAGTATTAAGTTCTAATATGATTTCAACAAGTAAAAATTCAAAACTTAGGTGAAGTCGAAAGACTGCTTCTAATAAAATATCACATACAATTTCACTTCTCAGTGAAACAGACGTGAGCATCTTGACTGAAAACTTATAACGTGTGGGTGAAACAATAAACACAAAGAGCAAACACCTTATGAAAGTGCAGAAATGTACAATGTAACATTTGCTGTGCAACTAAGACAAAAAGAGAGTGAGAAGTACTAAAACATCCAAGTGTGTTTATCCATAGATTTTTTTCAAAGTAGAGAGCAGAGCGCAGAGAGCAGCTAACCTGATTCACAGTCACTGCTCTCAAAAGTGTTAGAATGACAACTACTACTGCTGCTGCTACTCGAGCTGGATGATGAGCCTCTGCTACTGCTGCTGTCACTGAGGCGTGACGTGCATGGGACGTCTGGGGCTGTCGCAACAGTAGCCGTCGTAGCTGTTAACAAAAACAAGTGGTTTGGGATTTTTTTTTTTTTTCTCTCCACCAAATGCCTCAGATGTGAAAGCTTAATTGTGAGGACTGCACTGTTAAATTCAGTTCTTACCAGCTGGCTTTTTTTTCTTAATAAAGTGCTCTTTACTGACAACATGAGATTTCCCGGCATCCTTTAAATTCCCAGTCTGAATTTCTGCGGTGGGCATTACCCGCTTCTTTTCTGCAGGAGAGAAGAGATGAAAACTTCCATCTAATAAAAACTTAGCCACACAGTAAAGCTTTAGGGGCTTAGGAGAAAGCTAAACTTACTATGTTTCATGTTGCTTTTCCTCAGACATTCTGCCACAAACCTCTGCAGGTTTCTCAGCGTGGAAGGCTTGAGTGTCTGAAAGTCAACCTCAATCTCTTCTAGAGTGGAGTCTCGGAGATCAGACTCACTGGAATTAATGATGTTCACCAACTTGTCTAGTTTGTCACCAGGCAGCTTGCCGATGTCCAGTTTCAACTGCTTCTTCTCCTGGTATGTCATGGGTAATGATGGAGGCTCATCCACACATTTCAAAGGCACTCCAGGAATACTGTGTTTGCTGCCATGCATACAAACATCTGACATTAGCACAAGTTGCACAATATACAGTGCAAACCATGTACCAAGTAATATACATGTGTATATGAATCATTTTCTTTAAGTGTAGCTCACGTACATAGCAGTGTTCTTGGTTTTGGCCACTTTTTCTACAACAGGTTTGTGTTTTGAGGACTTGTGTTTTAGTCTGGTATTATCCTTTTCTTTAGATTTCTTGTCCTTTTTCAACTTGTCCTTCTTCTTCGGTTTCATTCTCTTCAGATGATCACTCATCGCTTTCAACTGAAAACCCAGCCATGAATAAGACATTTCAGTAAGATGCACCGAAGTGGACACTTTCTTATGCTACCATTGTCACTAGCACTGGTATGTATACCAACCCACTCCTCCAGATTGGCCAGCTGCACTAACATATCTTCTCTGGAGCTTTCTGACTCCGAGGAGCTTTCACTGCCAGAACTTTCTGATGTTGACAGACTTCCAACTTTGTCTTCTTGTCCTTTGTCATCCTGCTGCAAAGGCGGGCAACACTTTACAGGTTCGAGGGGAACCTTCAAATATCGGGCCTCAAAAACTTCCTGTTGATAACAAACATTTGTGTAGCGTTAACTGAACTTAAAAAGTGATGTGGAGTATAATAGAGCATACAGAACAGCCTTACTTCTGCTATACAGTAACTGGGATGTAGCTGGGTGTGTAGTAGCCTGGGAACCTCCCTGTTCAAACAGATTTCCACCCGCCCAAACTGTCTGGGCCAACAACAATGGATTATCTGATATGGGGGCGAGTCTGACATGACTGACAGATGTGATTGCAATGATTTGAGCTAACCACGTTTGGCAAACTCATCATAATCTTCTGCTTTCGACTGCATAACAACTGGATGAAACAAATTCTGTCAATTCCATCATTATTCCCGACTGATCATCTTGAGTTGCTTAACTTGTGCTGTTACCTGTCATTTCTTTGTATATTTCAGTAATAAGCTTTGTATATTTGAGTTGTTATTTACGTTAAATCCGCCCTGTTTGATTTTAGAAACAGAAATCTATTTTTTTTTTTATGTGTTAAAAGTGTTCAGTGCTAATAAATAACTCTTCTTCAAAAAGTGTACTGTATGTATCACATTAAACCATTACTAGGATTATACTATAATAGTGGTAAAAAATGAACAGAAAACGACAATTAAATCATTAATTGCGATTGCATTTTTTTGTTTTACAATTGAAAAACAAGCAACTGCACTTAAAGCCTTTGTTGATAGGAAACACATGCTTGTTGTACTTCCTACAGGATTTGGCTAAAGTTTATTTACCAAGTCACCCAACCTTCACGTTTCATGGTTGTGGGTTTATCCAATTGTGTCTAGAGGCATTTTGGTCTGTGCCTGCTGATCCTTCCCCTTGGAAATGTAAAAATGAACTGAGAGGTTCCAGACTAACTTTCATTTGAGAAATAAGTCTGGCAATGCCAAGCTAGATGTGTGATGTAGTAAAAGAACAAATCCATACCTGCAGTTTTCTTGCCATGTAGACTACTTCGTGTGAAGGTGGATTGTATTTATAACAGTTGGAGAACATCAGTCTGACATCGGCAGCAAACTCTTTTGCATTCGCATACTCTCGCTTTTCCATTTTTTTCTGAGGAAATAACACAGCATCTGAGTCCAGATCATATTTCTTATGATGCTATTGTAAATGTTCTCCAAACAGGTACTATATATATTTACCCTGATAGTGCTCAGGTCCATGGGCTGCTTGATAATGTCATGGTAGTCATGCAAACCCAAAGCCATGGCATCGACTGGGGTGTAAAAGGGCCATGCATATGCACAGTGCCTCTTTGAGAACATCTCCTTCAGGATGCCGTTGCAGTATCTAAGCTGCTCAGACGGTCTGACCTTCACCTCCGAGGCTGGCAAATCTTTCTTAGGAGGTTTGATGGGTCTTCCACTACCTCTCCTGGGGAACAACGTGCAAGGGACTGAATCCTCCACAGCAGAGAAGACCTCACAGCTTGGGATCACTGAGATGGTGGAGGGTGTCGGGTCTGCTTTTCTCTTCAAACCTTTTTTAATCTGTATGAATAGGAACAAAGTTGTAATAAATAATTTAGCAAAAAAAAAAATCTATTTTTTTAATTTGCCAGACAAAATCAAATCAAAACTCTACCCAACCGACGCCAAAATCTCACACCTCTGCTGTTTGTAATCATGATAACTTTTAGTCATTAAGATTTCTCTGCAGTATGAGCATTATACAGTAGCAGTTGTTAGCTAACCAGGAATTTACTCACTGGTGAATCAGGCGGTTTGGGGAGTTGGATGGAGGGATGATTATGAGGCACGTCAGGGGGGATAACTGTCACTGTGTGTTTGAGAACAACCTCTGATACATGGGACCTCTGGTTTAATGCACCTGTGTGACATGCACAACATCCAGGACACAGCTTTAAACGGTGCAATGAAACAGCACAGTTACAAAGGGGCGTCCATGCCAGCTCACCCAGTTTATGTATAGAGTTTCTTGAAATACATCAAGTGAAAACCTCTATGAAGTTTGCAGGACCTCACAGAACCTTTTAGTTATAGTTTTAGTTATTTTTTTTGAGGTCTTCATCACCAACTGCTTAGTTTTCAATGGATAGGGTTGAAATTTGTACTAAACATCCAAGAAACCCCAAGAATACTTTGTAGCATGTATTCATGTAAACAGTTACAGTTAGTTAGAGCTTTACCCGAAGAAAAGAATCTTTAATTTAATTCAATAATAATATAATACCTTCACTTCTTTTCACACTAATTTTTGCAAGAAAATCCATGACATGAGCCGAGTAAGGTTGTGAATCCTGGCTGAGTTGGCACAGAATGACCCGTATAACAAAGTCAATGCTGTATGCACTAATTCTGAGAAATAAACAAATAGGATAGTAACAGGTTACATACCTGCATTGGTGTTCTTCCCTTTGACATGATCTTTTGTAGTACATTCTGTAACCTGACACTCCTCTTTTGGCATTTGGGAAACTTTCTGCAAAAAAAGCTTCTCCAGGGTTTGTGCCATGAAGGTAATATCATCTCCAGCCTATAGAGAGAAAAAACATATACATCAGGAAAAATATCATTTTCTGCACTGTAAAAACAAAACTCCAGCCATTAAAGTACACCAAAAGACAACAGGTCATGCCTCTCCTTTTGTATAACGAAACACCTACAAGTTTCTCCTTACCTGATTGTACATGTAGCAGTTGGTGAACATGGTGTTGAAGTCTTGTATACATTCATGTGCTTTCCAGTAGTATGTGTTTTGGAGACGTTTCTTAATAGTGCCCAGATCCATAGGATTTGTAATAATTTTATAATAATCCTGGAACATAACAAAAGCACACAAATGAATGCACTCAAGTCTTTCCTTCACAGCCTAGCTGCAGTCTGGACAGAAACAAGACATGTCCTGTCCATCCCAACAACAGGACATATAGAGTTGTGATGCTACAGCTGGTCTGTCAGTGAGGATTTTCCACTTACTGGGATACGCAGTGCTACTGCATCCACAGGCTGGCGGAAGGGCCAAGACAACTGATGCCTCCACAAAGCTTTGATGACCACCCTCTCCAGATACTGGAGCTGATTGGTTACACGTCCAGGTTTCTTTAGATTTATGACCTCTGGTGGAGGAGGGTTTCCACTCACAGTGTGACAGACTTTCACATCAGCCATCGTGATGTCCAAAGGCAATAAAATGGGGAAACAATCTGAAGACTACTTGGCTGCAATTTAATGCTCATCACGTTTTTCCTAAAAAAAAAAGAAGAAAAAAAAAGAATGCATACGTTTTTACAGCTTCAGTATATACATAACAGAGGAACGAAATTTAGAACTAGTCATAGTGACTTCTTCATACTGTAACAATTACATCGAGCATCCTTACAGATGTATACCAACACAAACATGAGACAAACTTCATAATCCTGATTTATAATCAGTGATATCATTTTTTTAACCTTTCATTTAAGTTAGTACCTCCAGAGTCCAAACGTTTTACCAGATGTAGACTATTTTTTTATTTTTTTTTTAATTCTACAACTCAGGATTTCAGTTTGAGTACAGAGAAGCAACACACTTAACAGTGTTGTTTCTTATCCTGTTAGAAGCAGTATATCCCTAATGTTTGCAACTGTATTTTTTGTTTGTGTATTACAGCTTAATTTGCAAACATTTATATAATTTCTAATAAAAAAAAAAATCAAATATTGAAACAAAATGGCATAACTATGTCAACTATTTCATAACGTAATCCTGAAAATTATTCAGGCTTGAAGTGTCTTATTTTTGTGTGTGGATAGTGAAGTGTTGTTTATATCTAAATGCAAACTGCAATTTAAAGAGTTCACAGCAGAGGCAACAAAATGGATAGGAAATCAGCTGTAGCTGTATCTTGCAGATGCTATTATATGCTTAATATAGTTAATGCTGCCACCTACAGCATCTCTCAGAAAAATGCAGCATTCAATATATCAACAGAAAACAACTGTTCAACATCCGTGTTTCACTTGAGATCTCAATATTTCAAAATGTTGGTACCTGAAACAGCAGGGAGCCTGTAATATCTACCTTCAGTTCATAAGCACTGAATGTACTGGAAGTTTGTCTTGTTGTGGTTGTATATGATGCAAGTAGTCAAATTCATTAAATGGCAAAATGTGGGACTGCAGAACCAATGGAAATTTGCATTAGAACCCAGGTCCCAGCAATTAGGTAATGTAAAGCAATGTGTCACACATATCGATTTCTTCCATTTATAACCCAACCCAAATAATTTCCGTTGTCATTTGTTTCTTATTTAGACTTTATTTAAAAAAAAAATCATGACAGAGACATTAATTTCAGGTATTAGAATATATATTGCAGCCCTGCACATCATATTTTTATCCTCTTTTGGGTGCATTATGATCCTGCGTGCAGCCTCTAAATAAGCCCCTCACAATGTCAATGTAACAGATAGACACAAAGGGATAATATTACATATAAATTATATTGTGGTTTTGAAAATATGTTTGCGGAATCTCAAGCCCTAAACTATCCTTGAAGACCTTGTAATAGTTCAGTTGCAGCTGTCTTGACCCTCCTGGTTTGTCAAAAACTCAATACATATTTAAATTACTGATGTAGCGTACACTGAACGCCTTGCCTACCTACTTAAAAATATTACAGTATTTGTCTTGGACTTCATCCTGTCCGAGGCACAGAAAGACTTAGTGATTTGTTTTGAGTCGATATCCCTCCATATACTACTAAACCGACATTACCCAAAGACTTTGGCTGTTTCCAAACTGGAGACAGGGAGAACACACACACACACACACACTTTCGAGCATGCTAGGCTCTGTTGACAATACTCTAGCCAACACGTGAAGCCACCGTCACGCCCACCGGTTCGTTTGGCGACAAAGCTAGCTAACGTCCAAATCACTGGGAACGTGGGTGTAATATTAAAATGAAGAGTTTGCTGCTTGTTGTGAATTACGCCCGACGAGGTGGAGCAGTGGTAATCTACGCAGTTAGCTAACGATACATTAACTTGCCACTGTAAACAGTTTTTTTTTTTTTTTTTTAAATGCTAGCGTTAACAGGCGAGTTTGGGCGCCAGAACTTTAGCTAGCACGCTTACAAAGTGGCAGTTGGTAGAGCAGTAGTTTGTTATTTTAATCGCTAAGCCGTTTGTACACATTGATATTAGTTATTTACCTAACAAAATGCGACCTGCAAGCGTAGCCAAGTGCATTTCCTCCTCGGGAATCACTTCACGCCGGTATCTAGCGACCTGTCACTAACGAGCTAACGTATTGCTAGCATCTGATGCGTCGACGTTAAAACCTCCGTGCCAACTGCAACTAGCCTTTGGGTCCAACTAGAGTTTGGGTCCTTGATAATATTACTTACATTACCGACCGTGACAGAAATTTTCCTTTAGCAATCCTGGCGTTTGGTTAACATCATCCTGCTAGCATTACCTTACGAGATTTCACAGGCTCCTGTGTTCAACTCTTCAGTGGCAGACGTCTCTACTGCAACCGCCTCAAATTTATACCCAGTCTGCTCAAGACTCTAGAACTGATTGGTTAAAACTCTATATACACGTGTTGCAGGCTGCTTTTCTGCAGCAAAAGGCGCCCCGAACATTATTTTAATGCAAAAATACACCCAACAAAACCAATGTACCTCCTGCACATGTTTAGCTAACTAGTTAGGATTTAAATCTTTGAGCAACTTTTTGTTAAAATGCTCCAAAAAATGTGGTAAGTCGAAGTCACGGAAGAATCCTGGCACATTATCAGCCGATGCGGATACTGAGTGACTATAGCAAGGTTTCCCAAACCTTGTAAATAACACTGGTCTGTTGCCCACCTGCACAGCAAGGCTGACAGCTAACAGACTGACAACAGCCTCTCGCTGGTCGTGAGTGCCAGTGAATCCACACAGGAACCCAAAACCGGTATCTGGGCGGAGCGGTGAGTTCACGTGCTCATCCAGAAACGGGAATTTTTTTTTGTCGTATTCAACAGATACGCTACCACCCGTTTTCCACCAAGATGAATGCCATATTAGCTGAGTAATTTGCCACCGTTGTGTTATCTGTGTGCAAGACACGCCCCGCTCACCGTTGCTGAGAGCAGCTGCGCAAGCTGCAACAAAACTATTTGGACTTTTCGCATTTTACCCGTGGTACTCAAACTAAACATCAGTCTACTTCCTGTGAAAGGCTGAAAAAAAAAACCCTCGGGTTTTCAAGCCAATTTTGATTGTTTTTGTAGTGACAAAAAAAATACACGGTCGCAGTTTTAAATGAATATTAGGCTAAAATCTTAACACCGTGCTCATTCCCTATCTACTTGCTTCTATTTATAACTGAAACAAGAACTGAATTGTAAATAATTTTAACACACTAAGGCCAGCAGTTGTGTTGTCAACATCCACACGGTATTTCTTTACCCATTTGCTACTACTGTATTTTACAAGCACAATTCTTGGGAAACTCCTAAAATAGTGTTAAACTCAATTTCCCGACATTCAAATAGGATTTGTTTTGCTTTTTATGCACCGTCTATATCAGAATAAAAACACAATGTTTGGCAATAAATCGGAAAACAATACACATTAAAAACTAATATATTAGCTCAAACATGTTTTTTAAGAATAATGCAACAATGTGTTATGATACAAATATGATTCATAACAATAAGCATATTTTATCCACTAGGTGGAGCTATAGGCAAAAATGTGTGGTAAACCAACCCTACAAAAGAGACAGGGAGCTTTGTGGTTGATCTGTTTGATAAGCTACCTCAAAGTGATTGAAATATTTGCAGTTTTTTATAAATAAAGTTTTGATTCATAATTTATCGAAGTTATTAATTCATCCCACTTTACTCTAGAATTGTGTGATTGATTTGCGTTTCATCAAATGTGATCTTGCAGTCATGTCACACACAAATTTTCCTTTGTAAGTTGTTTAAACTTGTGCACCGCAGGTTATGTACTTTTTTTTTTTTTTTTAAACTACAGTTCACTGATTGCAGGAAACTGTAGAAAGTGAAAGGAGTGAGTAAGTCGGACTGGCAGATGTCCTAAATGAGTTCTGAATGTGAACATAAATACTGAGGTGGTGTCTGTTCCCCTGACAATAACAGGAAGCTTGTTCAGAAGGGAGGAGGTCATAAAGGAAAGGACTCTGCCCCCTGATGTCTCAAATGTGAGGAGTAACAAGGAGTATTTGTTTTTGAATGAATACATATATACTCCTTAAATTAGTGAGCAAAGCAGCAAGGTTAGGGTTTATTATTTTTTAATGATTCAAAGGTATTTACTGTTACATGCTTATCCAATATGAGCAGTACAGTGTAAGGTGGCACAAAGTAGTTATTGTCCTACTCTACTACTCCTTGCATTAATCAATCTGCAGTAATACCATTTTTTTTTCAAATGCGTCTGAATCCTTTCGTATTAAAAATCAGAGTAGAATGACAGCATCTTATTTTTTCTCTCTAAGTTGTCTTGCCTTATCTCATCCATTAGGGGGCAACAGAATCCAAATATTTTTGTTTACCAAATGAATATGTTGTAGTACAGTAGAGTGTGTATTTTACATTTTTTTTAACATGATTTATTTTGTTCTAAACATAAAAGTGCATAACTTTAAAACTGCCCTCATAGACACAAATACATTTAAAAGTCTACATATTTGTTTGTATATATTTATACAGTATATAAGAAATACTGATGGGTCAACACACAGAGACGTAGTTACCATAAAGGTTATGTTTTTCTAGATCCTGAAAATTTAAAAGTAACTAAAATGTGCTGGAAAACCGACTTTTTCCAGTGGAAAACATAAATAGACATAGTCTGTGGCGGAGATATGAGAAATCTGTTATCAACTCTTCAACTCTGACGGGGTTTTTTTTTTATTAGTAAAATATGGGGAGTCTGTTCAAATGACTCAAGATGTTTGGAGTGGTCCAATGACATGTGGTTTGGTTTTAAATGAGTCAAAAGTCAAGTCGATATTTTAATACAATTCAGATGTTTTTTTAAGGCGTAAAACCCACTATTACAAAATAGTGCTATACAACAATAAAAATCGTCTCATCTTTCCTGCTACTGATATAGGTATTTGAATATAAAGTGAGAACATGTGAGAAACTGTCCTAAGTCAGGGTGAGGTGCCAACAGTCAGCAGCTGTAAAAGACTAAGACACTGTTACGTTGTGAGTTTGCCTGTTGTGATTCTTTTGTGTTTGAGAAAGTATGAGGCGGCAAATCTCTTCATTCTGGCCATCTGATAACTCAAGTCAAGTCAGCAGCGGTCCAAGAACAATTCCATCCAAATCAAACATTTACAGTGTCTCGGAGATTGTCCTGGAAAAGGCACAAAGAACAGGAGACTCTCACAGCGATAAGGAGTTTTTCCATCCATGAACACAGATCACTGGCACCTGACAGTAGTTACTGTTAGTTTTCAACAAGAATACACAAATCATGTGGACTGAGAACATGTTCACTGCTAAGAATGAATGTTTACCCTTTATAAATTACCGCATTTGATCACATTTGCTAGCGTTTTTTCAATAATTATGTCTTTTCCATTCGTTAACTATCATATTGAGAATTTATAGCAGTGATGCCTGAAGAGATAGTAGGAATTCACATAGATTTATTTCTCTCGCAAGTTATCAATCATTCGATACAGAGACTGCACCCACCGCTCCCTGATTTACAAATCTGCAGTCCTGTCAGTTATTTCTGGTTTGCATTTAATATAGCGCAATTCTTGAATAGTTTTAGAGGAACTAAAATAGTCTTTAACGGCCATACTGTACATACAGGCTGAAGACAATGTATGTCACAGATGCTTGAATGAATTCAGCTTTAAGTTCATACAGTATGTTGGTATGTATGGTATGTAATATTTATCTTTCTAATTGTACAATTATAAAGTGTATTTAAACATTTCATACTGACCACGTTAACCAGTGGTCACCATAAGACAAAGACTTAGATTTGATCGTTTTTCTTGCTACATTTACAGTTTGTTGGACAGTTTTACCAATAAATTGTAGCTGTTACTGTACTCTAATACTACATTCAACTGTTACCATTAAACTACACTCCTGCACTTGTATATCATTTCCTTAATAAATAAGTACATTCATTTTTTTCGTATTTCATTTTACCATTGTAATTGTATTCTATGTGAACTGTTTTCTCTGTTGAGTCTGGAAATGCATCTCTGTGCTTTACATAAGCCACTTTGAATTGCTTCTATGCATTAAAAGCACTATTCAGTGCATCACTTGCTGGTGCCCTGCATCGTTTAGTGAGCCTTTTTTATTCTTACTTAATTGTACGGAGCATACAACTGAAGGGCATAAAAGATATATGCACAAAAATCAACAATATACAGTATACCTACTGCATAAACCTTTAGAAAGAATTAAGAAAAACACATCTCTTTTAAACAATATAAAAATGACAAATCTAATACAGGCTATTAGAAAACTACGCTGATGTTTGCCGAAATGCGTGTTTCATTGGCTCTAGTAGAATCCAACCAGATACTGAGCTCATTTGTTATTAAATGCAGTAACACTTTGCTGCATTTGCACTGAGTATAGCATGAGATCTCTGACAGATCATTGTTGGCCCTGACAGCTATAGTGCAATCAGCTAGGTCAATACCAACTCAGGCAATCGAGTTACATTAATGGAATATGAAGACGCTTCAGATTGCACGCATCTTTGATGCACTGTTATGCTTTCTTTTCCCCTTCATCTCAGCTGTATTCACAACCCTAACGCAGTGTAAATAAACAAAGTGGAACACTTTAACGGAGACATGCATATGTATGAGATGTAAAATAATTTGATCCCTTTGAGCGTTTCCTTGTCAACTTTCCACAACAAAAGTTTCCTTCCCTCTTGTCACAGGTGCCATCTCATTAGCACTAAATCACTGAGCTGACATTTGTGTTGTACCCGCAGTCACACAGCATCTCCCTTTCAGTGGAAGTCTGATATCATAGCAAAGCAGTGTAGCATAGAGAGGTGCATGAGAGACTTCACACACAAAAATCTGTCTCATACAGTTTGGGGTTGTTAGAGCTGAAAATAGGAAAAGTGAAATTATTTTACACCCTGATATTAAAATGTAAATTTCAATGTGTGAATGACTGAGAATTAAAACACGTCTTTCTCTGCAATCGAAGCTATGAGAGTGAGATGAAGCATACAGACATTCAAACCTCTAAGTTGTAAATGTACTGTACATGGCTCTATTACTATGTGCAATAAGTCCCATGTTTGATACTTTGTGTTTGCGAACTTGCACGCTCAGATTTGTTTCCCTACAAGCTCCAAAGACATTTATAGGTGACATTTAAAACTTTGTACTGTGCATGATTGCCTGTCTGTTTTAGCCCCTGAGATCAAGTGGTAACTTGATCCGGTTGCTTTAAGGAATAAGTGACAAAAGGCTTCTCTGTTTCTTCATTTTAAAAATGCTACCCAGTGAGATGCATGAGGATTAAAGTGCCACAAGGGACGTGATGATTTACAGGATATACAGCAGAAGAACTGCTAAAACAATGGGCATAGCCACTTTCTAAATTTTCCATTTGTAAATACGCAATTGCCGTTGGCTGAAAATAGTTGTCTTAAAATTAAGGTGGACTGTTGATATTCAGTTATTACTAAAATAAAGTAGAATATCGCAGGTCCTCTTGATCAGGTTTTAAAAATCATTTCAATAACAAGGCAATGCTCAAATGCACAAATTGTAAATAAAAACCCAAATCCTGGACATTGGCACTTTACCGTATGTGCGTTGTGTTGGTGTTTATTGTGGCCTGGTTTGGTTTGAAACCTTCCACAGCTTCTGCCCATTGTACAGACTCCATTAGTTCAGTAGTTAAGATCCAAATCAAGTGTGCCTTTTATGCTCTGATTATCAAAATAGTTTTTCTTGTATACAATGTTTAATTATCCCAGACTAAGAGTTTTAAAATGTACAAAATCGAAATATTGGTTAATATGGTTAATATTTACTCAACATAACTGAACAAATTATAGCATGTACCACGACAAGTAATATACTACTGCCTGACAGCTGACAACTTCAAAAAAACACTATTACACAGTAAAGCAATGCCTCCTGTTTGTGTTGACAGGGTAAAAGGCCAGTGTTGCATCAAAGTGTGTGTTACTGTGTCACTTTCCACTATCTATCATGGACCATATTTTATAAGTCGGTCTATTTTCTAAATTCTTAGTATGCCAAGTATTCGGTAACTACATTTCACATCTTGTAAATATTGAGGGGGGCATGAACAAAACACCCCCTAAATCTACGTCTATATGGATAGGGATCACTTCATGGGCTGGACTGACCTGTAACACCCCAACAATAACACTTGTGAAGTATTGTATACATTTCCACATCTGTAAATCAGGAGTGGGTAATGAGACGTGCACACCGCCAGAGTATTTATTTTAATGTTGGTGACTGAAGTACCCCCCAATACACTCAAGGGACGGAGAGGGGGGGGGGGGGGAGTCTGCGCATCCATCTATAGGAATCTTAGAAGCTTAGAAGTTTTTTTTTTTTTTTGGGGTCTTGTTTTGCGCTTCTTGGTCGCAATCCGCCATGCACTACTTGGAGCTCACCTGCGCTTTGTTGGATCTTTCATGCCAGCGTGCTGTCCTGCTTTTGAGTTTTAGGTTGTTTTTTTGTTGCTGTGAAGATTCAACACACGTCTGCACACACTGGGTTTGAGCATATGATTTATCGCGTCTCCCTGGCAGCCCATCACGCTCTGTCAGCTCAGCCTCCTCCCCC
>JAPQRN010000019.1:16170223-16211260 GCA_037367275.1 Coranthus polyacanthus | reverse complement strand
CAGATGAAGGCGCTCAGTAAAACGGGAGATATTAAACAGTTTAAAACTTTGAGCGAGAGGGGCCGCCTGTCCACGCTTCTGTCAAAACAACACCGACAACTGCTGTTTTTTCCAACCGAGGAACAGTATGAATGTCCATCCTCGAGGAGAAGGAATTTGATATCCGCGTTGGCCGAAGCAAACTTCAACCAAGTTTACTTGGGCATTTTCTGGAGACTCTTCATGGTACGTCCGCTCGTTTTTCCAGGGCTAACGGAGTAAATAACTTAACCTGCTACTTAGCTTGTTTCTAGCGGAAAATGTGTTGTTTTTTTTTTTTGTTTTAATCAAAAGACATGTCACTGCGCTCTGTGACCACGAATACCCGTAACAATAATCTTTCCCGGCGCTGTGTGTTAACTTAACCGCCCATAAATCCACAGCTGAACATCTGTCTCTTGAATCCGTTGACATGCAGCCCCGTCTCTTCTCTGTCTCGAAGCAACAGGCTGTTAGCTAACTAACAGTTAGGCTACACGCGCTCATGTCCAGATTTTGGCCGCGTTAATACGAAAACAGGAAGCACGGATGACAGGTAAACAGGCTGTGTATGACAAATAGTATGGAGAGACGCTGCCTTCAGACAGAGAGCAGCGTGGTGTGTATGAGCTCTGCTTCAGGTGTTGGAAGCTCAGGCGCTGCTGTGGATGAAACGTGACTGACAGTAAGACCATGGGTATCTCTTTCTCTCTGTGTGTGTGTGTATGCACTTGAAAAAGTTAGAAAGAATACGTTTGCGTGCTGTTTAGGGAACTGGCTGTTATGAAAGAAGTAAATGTTTTCCCACTTTCAGATACCTGTTTATGTGACAGAACGAATTGGCAGTTGTTTTGGAGAAACTTTCGATTCATTTAATTCATCATCATTTCATTTCAGAGCAGCTGCTTTATGCGTTGACACTGACCTCAGACGTAGGCTTATTATAGATCCTCGTTTAATATTGTCTCCTGGTTTTGTAGGTTACATATGTTTTCATAAAGATTCAGATTTTTGTCAAAAGCTCCCAAGCCAATATTAACAATAAATTGAGGGAATGTTGATATCCCAGATAAAGAGGTGTTGGGGTATAAGGACGTGGGGTTACACATGTACACAATAAGTGAACCAATAAGTTACATAACTTATTATTTACAAAATATCTTAATATTTATGTTACATTATTTTATCCACATGCAATATAAGGATAAGGAATGACTGCAATGTTGATCACATACTTACTTACTTACACAACTTACTCTGGAGGTCTTTTGAACTCAATGTCTGCCAAATATGCACATTAAAACTAACTTTATCAGGTGTAGTTTCACTAATAATTTTGGATAACAGCATTTTCTTGAACCTGATAAAATGTCATCAAATGTCATCAAATCCTATCCAGTCTTATCCAGGGATACTGGTAAAAACATGTCAGTGCTTCATTCTTAGCCATCAGGTGTATTTAGTATTTAATATTAATACTAAAACATGTGATTTGTTGGACTCTCCAGGACCTCAAGTCACATAGTACAAGACATAACCAGTTCAATGTTTTGCATAGGTTTATCTCAGATATGCTTCAAGTCTGACAAAACCTTCTCCGTGAACTCTTTGCAAAGTGCATCATGTACCGATATCACAGTCTGAGGATATTTGCAGCAAGGTGTTGCTGTGTACTGCACGTTTCTAGCTCCAGTGACAAATATACACGACGGGTTTATTCAGTGAGCGAGATCTGTATTTTTGGAAGGAGTGGGAGGTTTAGTGGTTTGTCAGTTGTGAGCTTGCAGACTTTGTTACTGAAACAGGAGAAGCGCTCATCTAAAGTCATTCACCACGTCATAGAACCACATGCATTTGACCATATGAAGCAGACTGTCTAAGTTTTAACATCTTAATCATGTACCACGCAGGACAGACGGACAATTCCTCGGCCTTTTGTGTTCTGCAAGCAACAACATTTAACTGCAGTGTATGCATATGTGATGAAACAGATATAAGCCGGGCCTTTTAACATTTGAATTGACCACAAGTATGCAGCTTGGTTTCAGTAATGTGCAGTACGTTCAGTCTAGGGTCTGCATGTTTTGATGTATTTTCCAGATCTTCTTTGGGGTGAAATAGCTGCTCGGCTTAGACGGTCAGGGTTGAAGAGAAGTCACATGAGGTGATTTGAGTGTTGCTGCAACAAAACCAGCACCATGGCATAAAGCATTTGGAGTAAAACCTATACTGTGAACCCAAAACAAGTTTAAAAAAGCTACCTTGGTAAGCTTTTTAAGCCAAATGTAATTGAAATACTGCCTCAGTAGTTCTTTGACTCGCCAACCTGAGACTGAACCTTGTTCCAGCCTGAAATTCAACACAGGAGTAAGATGGAGCTTTTTTCTCTCTTGCAAGTCACTTCCCTTTGATTTGCCTCATTGAAGGTATTGCAACACAGTTTACCTTACTTTAGTCAGTGAGGATGGGAAGGTCAAGGAGGGGTATAAATCAAACAGAGGGCACTGCTTCTCTTTGACTAGTTGAAAGTGTAATATTTGTCACAATCATCCAAAAAGACTTCCCAACCCGTGCAGCTGCCAAACAGTGAAAGCCTCTTTTGTCCTGTGCAGCTGTTTGCACTGCAGAGCGATGCACCTTAGCAATGTGTGCATCACTTCCCATACACTCTGTGGTTCACTGAAAGTGAGATAGGGGCACATCTGTTTCTTCCACACTGTACAGTACACACCACAGGGCTGCATCTACTCATTCAACAAATGCAATTCCTGTCACAGTACGTGACATTCAACATAAGTTACAGTTACAATTTTTTGTATCACTTAAAGAAGCAGTTTACATAACTTGGTCTGTGGACCACATCTTTTTTTTAAAAACAATTCTTTGGCTGTAGCTGCAAAACATACTCGGCAATAGTTCTCCGGCTTAAACTTCTACCATGTTAAACATTGTGTGATCTGCTTTTGAACTTTGATTTAGTCTGTAAACATCTACAGGATTATTCTACAATAAGACAGATACACTCCATTCAGAATATCAAAAAAATCTCATCTCCTTTGCTTCTCTGAAATAAAAAAAAAAAAGATGTAGTCATTTGTAGTTTGATCTTCACAGCTCACTGCTTTGATGCATCCACAATGATATCTTGCTATCTGATCTCTTACTACTTGTTGGCAAGCTTTTTGAAGTGTAGTCAGCAAGAAAATTAACTGAACATAGTGTATGTTTTATTAAGACTCTACACACACGTGATGAAAATTTAAAACAGCATATCATAATTTAAAACATTCATGATTCCTTTCTAATGGTCACATAACAAAGCAAGGTTCGTCAACCAACCAGTATGTTCTAATGACAAAGAGCATATGTCTGTTTCTGTAGAGCTAGGTCAATACATAGTCAGATATTTGCTTATCGCAGAAATCTATGTATCAGTGATTTCTGACCTTAGAATCTAAAAAACAACCCTAAACACTGACTGCCATGACTAAAAAATGAAGACTTTGTCCAGTCTTAATTTTTTATCATTCATTTTTTACGAGGATAAAGTTACATGTTATTCTTACTTTTAAATCATTTTCTTCATTAACTGTTTAATTGCTTATAGTATAAAATGTCAATTCAGTGACTATTATATGAGACAAAGAAGCAGCAAATCTTTACACGTAAAAAGCCACAACCAGCAAAAGACTGGTATTTTTTCTTAAAAGATGAGAAGAACATAAGGTCAATGTTGTGTCCGTCTTCCATTACTTACATTATCTGCCTCACAGTATTGGCATTCAGTTTTCATGTGAGCTGCAATAGCACTAAAACTACTTACTTGCCAAGTTTCACATCGATCTGACTTGACATATCTGAGAAAACTGATTTTGAACATAATCGTATGGACAGACGGACTGACAGACATACAGTGTTAGAGAGATGCATGGACTCATCTAAAAAGTAGTTGACTGTTATATTTTCTTCACTGATAAATCATTAAACATTTAGAAGGATGCATTGTGTGACGTACCAGGATTTACATACATGGCTTTTTCACCTTGTCATGGCAGTCAGTGTTTAGGGTTAAGTTACTAAAGTTAAGTCTTGAGACGAAGTCATGCTGGTTAGCGTTGTGGTACTAAGCAGCTTACTCAGGACCCCACTGGAGCATCCACTCTTCCCTGATGCTCTCAATTAAAGTGTGTTAATAACCTGTGGCATGTTCCACAGTGTTTCACACCCAGCGAGCCAGTCAGCCGTCATACACTCTTTACGCTCTCTGACTGGCTGCGGGCACATGAAGGTGTGTGCTGCAAGGCCCTTTGAAGCATGCATGACCTCCAATTAACCCTCTCAGATTAATCCCCCACTCTCCAAACTACTGCTTCTCTTGTCTCATCTCATCACTCCCTCAGAGCATATTAAGCAGAGCCCAGTTCCCCGCTGTTTGTCCATCCTGCAATACTATGTCCGATGTCCAACCTGCTTCTTCTGGTTGACTTTCTCTATGTTTGTTCACTTTATAGCTGGAGCTTGAAGCTGACTTCCTGAAGACTGCCTCATAGAGAAGGAACCTTTGTGAAAAGCAGGGCAGAGGCCTGTTCACCGACCTTCCTCTCATTGGAAGCTGCAGGAAAATAACACGATGGCGAGAGGATCCATCATTGTCCTGTTACTTTTTGCAATATGTTGCTTAGCATCTGCAGGTAAGTTTGTTCACTGTCTGTATCTGAAAGTAACAGAGTTGTCACATTTGCATTACCGTGGTTTGTTTAAATGCACAAAAACAACATTCTGCATTCTTTTTGGAAGAAGTCAAAGTTGACCCTTGCACTCACAAATGTATGCAACAACAATACACCAAGCTTTGAGTAGCTGTTATCAGACAATTGTGAATTGGCCCATACTCTGGGATTTTCCACAGTTTCTCCCAGCATGCCTTTCTAGTGCAGGGCTTTTAAGACTACTGAGTAAGGGGGATTTACATTTAAGAAAGCGCTGACAAGTTCAATCTACAATACAAACACTCAGCAAGCCTTCATGTCACTGTCAGATTGATTTGAATGTGACTCACATAGATATGCAGTAATTTACAGACAAACCAAAGAGAATAGAAGAGAGAATAACCAAAAAGATGTTAGGCCCAGGATGATGCATTTACCTCTGCAACCCATTGCAGTAATCTGAACACAGTCTTAAACCTCTCTCTTTTATGAATGTTGTTCGCCCTAATTCATGCCTTTTCTACTCATGCAAAAATCTGTGAATAACACAGGTGCTGACTGTTATCTTAACACTTAACGAACGTTATCAAATTTTCATTGTGAGAAGCTGCCAGACACACTGACAAAGTGAGTGGTGAAATGATCATTTTCATAATCTTGAATATTTTTTACAACTCGTTGTCAAGTTTTTTAAGGTGTTTTGCCTCACCCACCCCTTCCATGCATGTAAGAGACCTGTGGTAGCTGCTAAAAATGCAAAAGGCCCTCTCTTGAGCCAGTGTTTGGTTTGTCCTGTCTGGGCAACCATAGAAACATGGTGGATTCACCCACGGTACTGTACTGTGGTCATTCTGTAATGAACAATTCTATTTTTATATTTTTAGAGATTACACACTAATGAAAACATCATTATAAATACTGTATTCCATTCCTACAAATAGATTCCCATAAAAATCTATACACTGCACCTTTAACTGTTAATTAAAACCATAACATGGAAATGATTCAGCTCACATTATTACTGTAAAGCTTTTAAAATGACTTCAGGTTAGGGCTGGGTGATGTGGCAAAAAATGTGTTCATAGTTTTTTTTCCATACGAATCAGTATTTAGTATGACTTATGTCTTATGTCTGTAGAGGTTATGCAAGCCTGAAACAAGGGTTCACAAGAGAGGGTTCATTAGCTACACTGTAGAATATTAACATGGGCCTCCATTTCCATACCCCTCTAAGTGTAATGACAGATGTAAGCCAATGTATTTGAATTTAAAATAAGAAAACAATAAATTGACTTACATTCATGTAGTGCTTTTGTACCATATTGGCACTCAAAATGCTTTACAATATGTCTCATTCACCCATTCACGCGCACCGGTGGCACAGCCTCTGGAAGCAACTTAGTGTTCAGTGTCTTGCCCAAGGACACTTCAGCATTGTAGACAGGAGCTGGGGATCAAACCCCAATCTTTGGGCATGTGGACAACCTGCTCAACCTCCTGAGCCACGGCTGCCCCTAAACAACCCTCGTGGCCATTTAATTCAGAAAGTATGAGATGCACCTGAATGCGACATGAAGTCCCTCGTCCCTGTCAGTGTGAGTCAAACCTGGACACAGACGAGCAGGCAGGACAGAAGCTGCACACATGTAAGTGACTCAAAATCTATCCATAGTTTGTAAAAATGTCCAAAGCTTATATGGTAGCCCAGCACTACTCCAGATACCTGGAATAGGGATACTTGGCTGTGACAATGACAATGTTGACATTCTGATGTTTCGCAGATAGAATAGTTAAGGTGGCATGGTAACTTCAGCATTAAACACAAAGTACAGTTAAGGCTGATGGGATTGCCATGTGCTTGCAGATATTTGGCTATAAATCAAATAATTTGACAAACTGAAATGTTATCTTGATTTCTAGATGAAAAGTCGGGGCAAATCAGTTAGATTCATCCTCTCTGGACCATAAATCTTAAGTTTCTTAGATTTGTTGCTGAATGATCCATTGACAATACCCACATTAACCATTGAGCTAGCTTTGACATAATTCAAAATAATTCAATTCAAAAGTGCATATTCATGATTTAATTAAAACTCTTACTCAGTTTGGAAAGCAAATGGTGATCCACTGTTTGTGTTGGAAGATGTATTGTGGTCATATCTGTATTGGCCAGAGGTGGGTGGAGTTTGTGATGGCCATTACATGTAATTAGAGGAAGTGTCAGTGCAGTGATATCCACATTGGCTCTGAGATCCAGCAGTGGTTTAAGTCGCTTGGTAACTTGGACAAAATATTCAAATTGTGGACTGAAGGCTGACACACAGCACCACAGCCTCATGGAATATCTGTCAGGTTGGTAACAATCTGGCACAGATCTCACTGAGAATCTAGTGTACATTCCTATTTTGATTTTTCAGATTGTGAGATGTCCTGTTTGTAAAGCCTGGTTTCACAATGTACAGCGTTGGATTTGAACTAACTCCAGCTTTAATCTGCAACATCCCATGTTGTTTTTCTGCGGTAGCACAGCAATAATTACCCGGTGGGAGTCATGCTAGCTAGCGTCCAAAAAAGTGCGGTTCGTGTTTTTCATGCTTTCAGTCTGATTGCCGCCATGGGTCATTATTTCAAAAGTTCTTCTCTATTCTCTTGAGGTTTGAACCGCACTCAAGAGAGCTGACTTTTCCTAACACAATAGCAGTTTAGTCAGTAAGTGCTGTGGGTAGAGCAAACATAATTTCTCCCACAATGCCAGGATCTTGGACACAATGCAGTCACGTATGAAGTTTTCCTCTAAATTCTTCCTCATACGGCAAGTTGCATTGTTGTACTGTGTCACAAGGGACAGATATTTACAGTTGGTCAGCCAAATGCCCTTTCCTCTAAAGTGTACTGGCAGCGAGAAACGATTCAAAGAGAAAACTTCAGATGCTCTTGAGTTATCCAAGCAGCTGAATTTTGAACAGGTGATATGTAGGGCACTTAACATGTTATGATCTGTTATCAAGGCTAAAGACATCCTCACCATCTACATTTTCTCAATTTATTTTTTAACTGTTACAGGAAAGTTTAGCAATTTTTTCTTTATCTTTTTTATCACCACCACTTCATATCTCTCTTTTTCTGTCTATCATTTCACAGCATCTGTGTAAACAGTCACATCTGCCCTCTAAACTTGTCAGGAGAGCTCTTACGTAATGTTTAGATTAGTCTGCAATGGGTCTTCTCTCAGCGTAATGCAATCCAGAATCTGGGCCTCACATAACTCTTAAAAAGTCAGACCGAAAGTACCTTGACGTTCATATTTCAATTCTGTGCTCTGCTGCTTCACTCGACTTTTTTCTGTTTACAACTCCACATCTTTACTACCATTTTGTGGTCACCTCTACTACTTTTGCCAAAATGGTTACTTAGTGAAGGATGTATTGTGGACATTTGGGCAGACTCTTGGTTTCACTGTGACATTTAAGTCATGCAGGAGCCATGCCAGATATTAATTTGAGGCACTGGCCAGAAATTGCTCTGGCAGGATGCTGGTTACACTGGAGGCGCACTGCCGGGCTGGTGGCTCACTGAAAAACACACCAGCATTATTAAGTGTAGAAGTACTTTCTCCTCCTCTCATAGCCTTTCCTGATTCTACTTATGGGGCAGCTTGATGAATGATGAGGCAATTAGTGTGAATCTGTCTTCAGCTATTCATGGTAGAAGTGCACAGTCTTAAGCACTGTGAAACAAAACAATAACTGGAAAAAGAGTGGTACTTATAGTTTACCATCCATACGTTCAACTTGAGGATTCTTAACTGTAAAGTTTTACGTTAAAGTAAACAACTTTCCCTCTGTCTGCATTTTTGTGTACTCTTGGCAGACAGGAGTCATTGTGCAGCCAAAAGTGGTTGTAATGTTTTTTTCCCCCCACAGTTGAGCAAAAGGTTCGTCTTTATATCCACAATGCCTTCTCAGGGCCAGCAAGAGGGGGACTGCCAAAATGCATTGTGCAACCGCTGTAATCTGAGAGGTGGGGTAGCCAGGGGGAGGAGAGAGGCAGGCGCAGGCGTGGGTTGTCTGGTCCAAATCGACACACTCCACACACGTACAGCGTGCCAAACCGACAAAGTCCCTTCCAGCACGCTAAACCAGATGTTGCCCTGTGATTCATGCGAGGAGTCAGAGCAGCGCAGCACATAGGCAGTGTGCTGCTAGGCAGAGTGGTTGGGATGTTTACATAGCAACGGGAGTCCCGTGTGTCTCTAATTACAGGTCTGTTCTCCCCACATGGTGAGGCCTTTATCTTAACCGAACTGTCAAAGAGGAGGCAGCCACTCTGGCCCTGTCTGCTTATATCTTTTTACTAATTGGAACAAGCTCACTAGTATTACCCAGTTTAATTAACAGCAGTGTATAAATTAAGAAAAACACTGATGCACACATTTTTTGTCTCTCTATCTTCATGATAACATCTCATTTCCCCGTTTTCAACCTGCAGACCTTCTAAGAACTGCTTTGCTTTTCCATGGGCTGAGAGCCACCATAGAGCCATGTCAGGTTTATATACAATGCTTAACAAATGTATTAGACCACCTGTCATAAAAATGAGAAAACATATCAGCATCATGAAGTGCTTGAATGCAGACTCTTTATTTTAGTGAGCTCTCAGTGTTTTTCAGGAATGAAGAATTTCAAACTGAATTCACCTTTTTATACCCAAATTTGAGCCGGCTCACTGGGCTTCTCGGAGAAGTCAGAAATGAATCAAGCATAGCCTTCATCCACTTAAACAAATTTTTCTGTTCAGGAATGCAAGTAAATAACTATAATCATCTAAATCAAGAAATAATTATGCGCTTTACTATTTTTTCAGTTTTTTTGTAAAACACTAAATTTGAAAATTCATGGATAATAAACAATAATAACTATATTTTAGCATTAAAAATATCATTTTGGTTAAAGAGCTTCTACATACTGATGTATTAACCACTACAGAAACATAAAAAATGATTTTGATAATTACCAATGCTTTTAATTTAGGGCAGCTGTGGCATAAACCTTACACTGGGCGGTGGTCTAATAAATTTGTTAAGCACTGTACGTTGGTAAGTGAACCAGCCATAATGTGAGAAAGAAGCAAGCTAATGTTACCAAGTTAGTTAGTTGTAAGTTGTAATTATTTAATTACTACTTTCGTTGGGTCACAAAATATAGTTTTAAGATTTTTCAGGCAAGAAAACTTCAAATCTGTGGTTAATTTATCAAAACAGAGGCTACTTGAAAATTTGCTCCAACATTTTTTGAAATGTGCAGTCTTGCTCCTATTAGCAGCTAGCTAGTGGCAAGTGGTATCATCTATCAACATACAAGACTGGGTGGTCAGTGCTCATGGTATCGTGCCAAGAACAGCCTTATTTTGGTACACCCTTTTGAAACTTATGTCATGTTACAGTGCAAGAGACTGTTTATGTCCTCTATGGACCCCTTGTGCTTCAATTTGATGATGTCCATACTGGGATTAGGCAGACTAGACAGTCTGTTTTTTTTTTTTAAATTGTGGCCCTGACATAAGCAGTTCTTGGTTATGACCCAGCAAAGTGGGAACCAGTTCAAAATTAGGCGCTGGCTCCAAACTAGCCATGGATCTGCCTTGATGGAAAAAGGGTAACAGACATAGCCCTTTATGTTACTCTTACTCTTAACCTTAACCGTAACCACTGCTGTGTTTCTACTGTATACAAAAACCACCTCAACTGAACCTACATTTTGCGAAATTGAGGAAGTTTTGCTACTTCCATCAACTTTACGAAATGCACATTAAGTTCCACGTTAATGGAACCACTACTGCATGCCCATCCCTAACCTTAACCTTAACCTTATCCCTAGCCTAATTCTAATCCTAAACCCAAAACCTAGTTTTAACCCTCAAAATGTTGTAAGAACCAGCGAAAATGTCGTCACCACACAAAACTGTCCTCCCAAATATAGAGGAAGACTTAAATTTGTCCACACGATGATACAAAGACATTGATAGACACATAAGAAAGCACAACTGAATGAACTGCAGTATCTTGGTCCAGGCTGGCTGTCAGTCTCCTGTTAAGAGGACACTTGCATAAATCTGCAGGAGTAAACTAAATCCCACCCCCTTCACTCTCTCTCGCTCTCTCTTTCTCCATAGTTCCAGTAAGCAGGCGTGTAAATAATTTCGGTCAGAGCCAGTAATGAGAGACAGCTGTGGTGATTGTGCATTTTCCATTGTGTTTCACTGCAGTATGAAGAAAATGCCACTGGAGTTAGAGTAAGAGAGTTATGAGGAATGTGACTTCATTGAAGAAAGAGAGAGTAATAGTAAAAGAATGAACTCCCTCTGTTCAGATGGCCTTTGGAGCCAGTGAGAAAAAAAGTGTACACTATAAAGTTTTAACGGTGATGTGTCGTTTTTATTTCTTAACTGTTACCAATGTGACTTTGTCTGAACTTTAGGTGCTTAAGCTCCCTGAAAAGGTGCCAGACTCTTTTTCTGCAAATGTGTCCTAATATGGGACACAAGCTGAAGGTTTCCAGGTGATGTCTTTCGTCAGACCATCCCCTCCTGGGGCCTCACCTTCTCCACTCCATTTCTACCAGACGAGTCCCACTGAAAGATCATGTCCCAATTTTGGAACGGTCCTTTGGAAAATAAGAGCTTTCATCCAGAAAAATGACAGTATGACTTTACTGAGCCCTAAAACACTATTTCCATCACATCACAAACATCTCAACCAGAGATTTTAAAATATTGTTTTGATGAAACTGCAACTGCTGTCTTCATATTTCATACTAAATGGCTTGTTTATTGTCTAGTTGCTATTCAGAACTATTCCATTTTTTAACTGTCTAGTAAAGAGGCCCTCACAGCATCCTTTGTGCGTGTTAATACACAAGGCAGCATGGCATTTGACAAGTCATTCTTCTTTGCCCTCCCTTTTCCTGAAGATGAAGAACCCCAGTGGAATGTGGTCCCTTGCAGCTCATGTGAAAACGTTATGTGCCCTGCCCTTTCTCACCTCTCTGGCTCCTTCACACTGGGCTCTCACTCTGGCACAAAGGCCTGCCATTGTTTTACTCTTCGCTTTCTGTTGATGGCAACCTGCTGGTTCTCAAAGACCCCTGGTATCACATCTGAGTGAGGTTTTGTAAAATATCCTAAGAACAAAGACAGCTTTTGAACTCTAGTTGGAAAACAGAAATCCATCAGTGCTGTGAGTGCATTTGCTTTATTGATTTAGTTTAAGACCTTCCTCATGCCCACAACAAAGCCGAAACTTAACTGTTGATTTTTCTGTGAGTATGTAAGCGTGTCGTCGTACATACATACATACATACATACATACATACATACATACAAACTGTCAAATGTACACCGTATACCATGTATTTTAGGCCCTACATAGTCACATATTAGTCACCAATAGATTGTCAACAATCAGAGATAAGAATAGGCAGGAAATTATATGAAAGGAAGGAAATTAGTAAATAATAGGAAATCTCATATTCTGATATCAGTCATTTTATATCCAGATAATGATATAGCACATTTTATGTAAATTCAATGACTAAAGAGTTTCTATAAAATGAAAAATGAAAGTGAAAATGAAAGGCCTGTTTCTTTTGATATTTTGAATTATACACTCAACAAATAAAGTACAAATTAGAAATAAACATCAAATGATAGAGCATAATATGGAATGATAGACATTCTGTCTATCAATTCTGTCATATCATACTGAAGAAGTAGAATGAAGTTAAACAAAATGGCAATCAGCGTGATTATCAGGATGCACTATATAGCATATACCTTATATGAGCTTTTAGGCTATACATACTTAAAGATAAACTCAGCTGTTATATGATGTTAACTGATCCAGCACAAACAAAATGGAGCTAACATCAAGTAGGACAAGACGTGACTCTAGGGCAATCCCTCCACTCTCCACCCCAACTCCCACTACTGGGTCTGAACCTCTGTGAATGTAGATAAAGGACCCCTGAACCCCTGCCAAGCTGTTGTGAAAGAACATGGCTTTTGCAGGAATGTATGATTGATGAGTGAGATGCCCTTGAAGCAACAGGACAGACATTACTCTCCATTACCACGTCGAACCAGTAGAGACACTTCTGCTACGATACTGTAAGCCCTGTTAAGCACTACATCGTGCTGGGCGAACTGATGGCTCCTGCACTTCACTTATCAACAAAGTTATGCGGCTGTCTGGTTCAAAGCATCTCACACAGTTACTCTGTAAAAATGCTGTTACACCATTGTTGCTCCTGCAACATTTAACCAGACCTGTTTTAACATTTACTACTTTTAAGATGCAGCAACAGACCGTTCTTGTGTCATGACGGTGTTGACAAGTCTTTTGTTCTTTGATATTATCGGTCCAGACAGCACATGTCAGCACCCATCACTAAAGACATACTATGGTAGCGCAGCCAGTAAAGTCTTTAGTCGTATGAACACATGCTCGGTCTCTCCCAGCTGTCTCACTTTACACAGTGGCTCCTGAGTTCCTCTGGGAATTAGCCATGTCATCCATCTCCCCAAAGCCTTCTGATTTATGTCTGCGTTTAGAGGTAGAGAGAAATGTGCCCACTTCCATCATCTCAGCTGGTTTGTGGCTTCCCATGCTGATCATAATTAGACAACTTCTTTTTTCAACCAACACTGATGGTTTACCAACAGGTGTCTGCTACATCTGTCAGTAACAGATATTAAGTAACAGATTGAACCCACATTTATAGAATATATTTAATATCTTTATTTAAAAAAGCTGTTTTATCTGCTTTTACTTCAACTCTTTCCAGTTTAACTAACGCGCACTTTTATGTCATTTTGATTTACTGACTGAAATGTGTCCCGCCAAAAGAAAAGTTAGAGAAGCCTTGAGTCGGTGCACTCATCTGGGTAACCTTTAGCCATTACACTGTGCTCATAACAGTCAAGTTTTATGAGCAACAGCAAGTGTTATGCAGATGTTTTTTGCCCATGATTTTGCCTCTCATCCTGCAGATGCTACTCATACTTCAACCTCTTTTGCAACTTTATTTTCTGAGAAATGTTTTTCATTCGGGTTTTTTTTGGAGGCAAATAACTAACTTGTCGTATAAAAAATGCGTATACGATACCAAAGTTGAGTATCTCATTAAAGCTTCTGCAAAAATGTAATGTTGATCTGATAATGAGCATTCAAAACTATTACAAAACATAGTCCAAAAACAGCTCATTTTGCTGATAAAACTATTTTTCAAGATTGCATAGGTGTAGCAGAACATGTTTTGATTGACAGCTTGTAACATTTAGCATCATCATCACCGGGGCTAAACATGCTGTACTTAAATATAGCCAGTTATATGCAAGCTATAGCTTAACTATATCTCCAGTTAGAAACTTAGACCTTTTTGTGAAATCAGAGAAATAAAACATCATTTTCTGATCACAGTGGTTATGAGAGTGAGAGAGTAGCTAGATAGCTAGACACATAGTTAGCTAGCAGCTAACAGTAGCCAGTTAATTCAGGTGGGGTTTGTTTTTATGATTGGTTCACAGAATTAACTGTGTAATAAAACTCCAGCCTCACCACGTCCAGTTCAAACCCATTATCAGAAAGTTTGCAAAAACCTAAATGACAATATTTCAAATTTGGATTGAAACTAATTACTTTTTGATGTTTATTGTTATGTACAGCAAACCTTAGATTACAGAGTTATGAGGCTGTTGTGTATTGAGGTTTCCAGAGGCTTTAAGTGCATATGAATGAAGGAAACAAGATTAATTTCATCAAGACTTGGCACTATGCTCTCCTTCGACTTCAATGCTTTCATTGTTGCTGATGTTTCTACATCCATGTGAATGTAATTTATGGTCTGAACACCTGTTAACACACTTAGGAAGTGAAAGAAGCTTGACCTGCATATCACTATGTAGATAAAGTGTAATCCAATGAAACTACAGTCCTTCAAATGTTTTCTCAGTTATATTCCAGCTGACAATACTATGGTAGATGAATCTACCAATAAAGAGTGTTTTTGTGTGATATTGAATTACAGATGGATAGGATGTCTGACTTCTCATTTCAGACTTTGATGGAGGAGTTTACGACTTCCCTAATGGAGTTCGGCTTGCCCCTGCCCTCCTCCCTTCATCCCATTCCAGTTTCCTCCTCTTATGCCTCCAATTTTACAGTCGACAGATAAATCCTTTTCATAGGCAGGCCAGAGAAGTGAACTTACACTCCCCTTATGAAAGGCTTTCCTCACTTCCTGTAGTAGTGGCTCAAGGTTCAGGGGGTGAGTGGGCTGTAGTAGTGTCAACACTGCAGAGCTAGTCATTCTTTAGACCAAAGCCCCTTAGGAAAACAAGAGCGGGCAGAATATTACGTTTCCTAAACTCGTTGGTCCATGGGAATCATGCCCTGCAGTGGAATAGAAAGGAGACCAGAGGATTCATTTAATCCTGTGGTTCATATGGGAACGGAGATATCTTAGGTAGGAGCAGATATTGAAACAAAGAGGCCCCTTTGTGCTACATTGTATGTATTATAATAGAATTTGCCTTAATATATCTTGGCATTATTGGACAAATCTTTTCAAACTGCATGAATTGCTATTATATTCTTCACGTGCCTGTATTTTTGTTTATATGACCAGTGCATTGACAAAACTATCTCCACCGCATTGCCTTTTCTTATACATCTGAAGAAACACAATTAGCTGCTTGCTGAAGGATACTGGGAACGAGGCATGTGAGGGTATGTACACGCACACACAGGGGGAGTTTCTGTTTGTTTATCTTCGGAAATGGCTTTGTGGGAATATCAGTTTTGTCCCGAACTGGCACACAGACTGACATCACTTCCTGTACCCAAATGTTGGCACGGTGCCAACGTGTGGAAGGCAACAAAAAGCATTCTTTGGAAACAGAGGCATTTATCTCTAGCAAGATAGGAGAGGACCGGACTGATAACTGAGAGGGTTCTATTTATGAAGTCTGTCGTCATTGTAAAGTTAACGAATAAATACACACAGTCCACCTGGCAACTGTCCGAACTTGTAGCCATCCTTGACTTTTGACTGGAACACAAGCTTTGCTGATGCAGTATGCATTATTACTCAGCACCTGCTTCATATACATAAACATTCTTCACTTCTAGCTAATTGTAATAATTTCCTGCCTTGTGAATATTTTTAGTTATGTGCAAAATTTGCACACAACCAAAGAGGTTTGTTAAATCTGTGTGTTTCTGTTGCCTTCTTGTGCAAGTTGTTTTATCTCTTCGGAAATTTCCTTATGGTATGGATGGTAGTAATCACAGACACCAAGTGTTTCTAACAAAAAAAAATCTTAGTATGTGGCTAGTTACTGAATAATTTGTTCAAATAGATCATTTTTCAAAAGAGCAAGGCAGCGGTAGTCTGTGCAGCGTCGGAATATATTGTGATTGGTTTCTTCCCTAGACAGTATATTATCACTGCACATGGAGTAGCTCTTAGTCTGTGAAAGCTGTAAAAAAACTGCAGTATAATAGCCAATAATTTTTAGAATGACAATCCATTGGACTCTTAACAACGTATCTGAAAGAAATATTAGTTTTTAAATCACAAAAGAGATTGTAGTCCAAAAGTAGTCTGATGAAAACTATGAAACGTGTCTGGTGACACTACAGCGTGGGTCTGTTTAAGTATATCAAAACTGACTATTTATAGTTTCTCCCCCCTCAATTTGAATGAACTATTTTAACTTTATGTCTTACCTCAAACACTATGACATTTAAACCTAAATGAATTTCCATCAATGTATAATAATAAAGTGATATAATTAATATATTTTTACAGAAAACAAATTCCTCTTGCACATGGTCGTGTCCTGCCACATCCAGTGTTACTTTTAGAGTCAGTCTGTGTATATTATGTGCTAATCCCCCCCCCCTCCAAAAAAGGCATAACTGAAAAAATAAACATTTAACTGGAGAGAAAAAGAAATGATCCAGGGTGTACATCACTCACTGGTGTTAATCTTTCATCTTCCTTTACTGGATGTGTAGAATGAGTCACACTGCTGGAAACCCCAGCAGAAATAGACTACCATTAAAATAAGAGGTAACTGAATGGTGCATATTAAAATACAGAGCCACTGTTTAGACATGAAGTCAAACCTTTGTCAAAGGACATTTTATAAATAGAGAGTAAAGGGTAGTCTTAATAATAATAACAGCAGAAAAGTGAACTTTGCACAAACATTTTCTAATAATATAATAATGTATAATATTCCTCCTAGGTGATTCCAAACACTAACATCATTTACCTATTTTAGTACCACAGTTTATCAGTTTAGGTGTAACAAGTAAAAGTGACATGGGCAAAGTCTTAGCGCCTGCCTGCAACCCTGCCCACCTACAGTCTGAGTTGTTAAAAGTGCTGCTGAAACACTGTGACATGAGCATGTCTGACGTTTTTCCTGCTAATAACCTCCCACTAACTTCTCACTTTCATCCACTGGTATGTGTGGTTTTTACACCTGTGGCATTTGTCAGAGCTCTTTATTTGTGATATTTGCCACTTTGAAGTTTGTAACATACCTCTTCCCCCGCTGATTCCTTTTTGTCTTTACAAGGGCAAAGCTAATATTGGGGGCATGATCAGGGTTTGTGATCATGCCCTCAAGGGCAGGTTTGTGGAGGGCTTAGGTGCTATATGGCCTTTTGTTGTTGTTATTTGACCAAATAAATTGCATAATCCTGGACCTATATTATTACAAATATTTAGAAAATAGCTCAGAGAAATGCAAATCAAACAGGGTTCCCCACTTTAACAAAGCCTCTCTCCAGAAAACAAAACACTGTCTTTTTGGGCTGATACGGTACCTCTTCTCTTCAGAGTGGTGAAGAAATCTCAGTATAGTTTTCTTTGTTTCTTCAGCTTAGGTGCTTTGCAAAAACTTTGAGGTGCAGCACCTAAGTCTTACAATGGTAGGGAAAACCCTGATGGTGTCTTTTCTGTTTCTGTAACCATTTAGATGTAGAGATCATCTATATTAAGCCAGATCTATTTCGGATCATTTGTTTGTTTGCTTCAGGTATGCCAGCTGTCAAAAACGCCTCACTGAGCCCTGTTAAAAACATCTCCTAATGTGCGTGTGTGTGAACCACATAGCGTACAGTTAGTTTGTTGAAGCACAACAAAGTGTCACTGGGTGGTACCACCGCGTTACCACCCAGTCTAATTTTAGATGTTTTGAATCATTTTAGATCGTCCAAATCACAAATAGCCAATTTGAATCTCTAAGAAAACATAGATTCTCCTCAATGCTTTTTTTGAGACTGAGAAGAGTTCCCTGTCTATGATAGTGATAATTTTATGAATTGTGAACAGACTTCAACCCACAGCTGGATTTCCTGTATAAAGATGGGTGGGATTCAGAGGATGAGTGGATGTTGATGTTGAGTCTGTTAGGCCAGATCAGGAGCTGTCTGTCTTGTCTATGTCTTGGCTGAGACAGTGAGGTCTATAAGAATCAGGCTATCTTCCCATGGAATATGAACCCTTAGGATACAGTTAAGAAGTAGACATGGGTAGGTAGAGCTTTCTAGTAATATACGTTGCCTGTAGGGATGGGTATTGTTTGAGTTTTTCCAATACTGTTGCTAAAACAATACTTTAAAAACCACAGGCCAAGCATATTTTTACTTGCCAAAATGCATGCATATTGGCTATAATTTCAGTATTTAATTAGGCCTATTAAAAATACTGCAGTACAATAACTTGAAAGTGATCACAGCAGTACTTGGGGACCTGTTGGTGGAGTTAGCTGATAACAATTTGTTATCAAGTTGTTTTTTTAAATAGAATTTTAAAAACCTGTCTGCGTAGAAATGATCATTATAGTCAGTGATAATCTCAGTCATATGATTGACAGGGATCAGTCATAGGCATCTCTTCACCGTATTCAGATTTAATCTGGTGAACCCAATAATACATTTTTCGATATTACAGCTACTGCTGTAGTATGCGTTTTAGCATTACATTTAGCTGTATGTGCTTTGTTAAGGAGGTATTTGTGGTATAGTCTGCGGAGTGTCTGGTGGGCCCAGGCTCGACTTGTTTTTCAGGCAGTGTGAACAACAGCTTCTCTCATTTCTCGGCTGTGGGCGTTCGGCCTGGCCAGCGAAAAGGCACTAGTAGCAGCTGGACAGGACGTACTCTGTGCTCCATCGATGACCGAGGAAACAGAAAGATGACTGGACAGGAGGGGAGACAGAAGCATAGTGGAGGAAAGCGGGGGAGAGAGGCAGGCAGACAAGGTGACAGAAGACACAAAGCTGGCCATGGCAAGGCCAACAGATGCAGGCGTTTTTTTCCCCCCCTGTATAACTTCTTCTGTCCTTGGAGGTTGTAGGCTGATGGCAATAGCATGTGTGATGAGATTAAAACTCAGCTGGGTTCAACTTGATACATGACTGGTGATGGTCTATTGTCTATTGTTATGAAATGTTTTGAAGACTTTGGAAGTTACACACACTATAAATTATTTACATGCTTGATTTATTTACAGCAAATGATTTCTGTGACACAAGTTGCACACTACAGACAGGACTGAATGTCGGAAGTGGTCCCCAGAGGCAGCAGTATTCACAGCTTACAATGTTTAACGGTTGAATAGCGTTAACAACTTACAGTACAGTACTGATCATTGATTTTCTAACTGAATTACTTGTAGTTGAGATGAAGTAAAATAATTATTCTGAGGACAAAACAATGTCTTTCTTCTTTAGAGTATAAATGTGCTTAGCAAATTACATAATCAAATATATTATGTGCTTACCTGAGAAAGGTGCTAGAAACAAAGCTTATGTATTGTCCAATATGGAAAATGTTTGTCTATGATGAATGGTGCACTGGTAAATATCTTCTATATCTTCTATCTTCTACATTTTGTCCCAGTGAAGGTGCTAGAACTGAGCCTCAGGTGTTGTCCAAAATGGGAAGCGTTCATCCTCTGATGGGCATGAATGTACTCAGTGGATCCTTTACCTTTATGAGTCTGTATTCGATTTGCTGTAACTAATTGGTATCACCAAAAACGTAAGGATTCATCCTCTGGGAACCATGAGAAGGTTGTGGAAATCCAACCGCTGGGTGTGAAGGTTCCTTTTCATTGATCATAGCATTGGTCTTCAGTGTTTAATTTGTAAATCAGGAACACAGAACTGGAGCTGTTTGGTGGGTCAGGGAGAGAGAAGTCTGGGAAAGCATCAACAAATCCACAGTGCCTGGAGCATATCGACCTATAGACCTAATACACCTTAGAAGTCGACTCATACTGGATTTTTAATGGCTGATATAGTAAGTTATCATTACAAACAGAGCATTATTTATTTATATTTAATGATCAGAGTATTTTCTATGTAGAAACAGCTGTTTGAAGAGCTTGAAGCTCTATCTCTCTCAAAGTCAATTCACTTCCCTGTCATTTCCCTTCTGTCAAAAGAAAAAAAAACATGAACTAAGTGACGCGTTCTGTCTATCTATCAATAGACATGTGATTTACGAGTAACTTCAGTTTGAAATAAATGAACGATAACATTAAATATTACACCAAATTCATTTACAGAGGAGGTGCTGGTCCTGGTCTCGGGGATTCATTTGGCCATATGGTGGGACGTGATGAAAAGTGATTGATTCACCAAAATTGTCAGTAATTATCTTCAGGGGAGAAGGATTTTCTGTGTCAAATTCCATCAAAGTCAAGCCAGTATTTACCCAGTGACACGCTCTGGATCAAAATGTCAGATAAGTCATTTCACCATCTAAGGCTCTGTCAGTTTTTGTGGTACCATTATCTGTGGTGCCTCTTTTCTCTGTTACATATTTAAGGAATCAAGAAATATCAGATTGTTGCCCAATAAGTATAGTAATCTTTTGGCAGTCTCCCAGAAAGGACTCTGTTTTTCTTTGTTTTACTGGCAGTTGTTTGTTATTCTCCATGTGTGAGGGGAAAAAGTGAGTTGCCCTCAGACGTGTTTGTGGGAGTGTGGCGTGATGACATGGCTAGAGAGGGAATAGGCTCTCGTCCTTTGGGAGGAAAAGGGAGGGGGTGTGGGGTAGGCGGGGGTTGAAATACTGATGCACCACAGGTTTTTGCCATTAAGCCCGGTCTTTTTATCACTATAGCTAGACCTTGCCATGTTTTATATGTTTGCTCCCAATAAGCGTTGCATAGAGTAATGTCTGCAAGCTCGAAGTGACTTCACGAGCACTCGAAGACGGCACAGAGTCCAGGTCGAGACATCTGTTGAAGGTTCGGGGTTTGTCTCTAGAGACAAATATGGTAACAATAAAGCATCTGTGTTTTCTCACAACAAGGAGAAGGGAGGTTTGCCATACATGATCTGTGGCTTTATGCTGATCTAACATAAGCTTATTGGACGGTACGGAAAGTGAAAACAATAGCTATGTGTTCTGAGCAAAAAAAAAAAAAAGCTTTTCCCCCTAGCTGTACCCCACTGCTGAGACACAGTGTTTTTGGAGTCAGTTGGGGAGAATTTAACATTGTTATCTAGCTGTCTTTCACTTAGCCTTTAATTATTTCCAAATGTTCCATCTGATTGCTATTGGCAACCTTTGCGTGTTTAGGCATGATGTGTTTGAAATGTGAG
This sequence comes from Coranthus polyacanthus, assembly GCA_037367275.1. Lineage (NCBI taxonomy): Eukaryota > Metazoa > Chordata > Actinopteri > Kurtiformes > Apogonidae > Coranthus > Coranthus polyacanthus. The sequence goes on along the minus strand of JAPQRN010000019.1, from coordinate 16,189,846 downwards.
GAGGCCTTGGCTGGCACAGGGCTGTGGGGTAATATACAAGGTCTGACCCCTTGAAAAAAAAGCTGGCCACATCTAGTCCACATAGTATGCATTACTTTGTAAAGGAAAAGAGCTGTTTGGTACCTTCCTTAAACTTTAGCGCTGTGTTTTTGAATGACATCGGTGTATTACTCCGTCCCTCCCTGAATGTTTTTAACAGAGTCATACACGTTGACAGTATGAGAAAATCTCAGGATGTGTTGATGCTTAACCACCTGAAAGTTTGTGGTTGATTATAGGAAGGTTTGTTCATGTATAACACAACAGCAAATATCGGTGTTAAATGCAGCCCTGTGAACATAAGTAAAAGTGTTTTAGCCAAGTAGTCCAGATGTGCACAGAGCACTGAGCTGTTTATTGCAGCTTACTGTGCTGTCCAACAGGCCAGCAGACAAACAAAGATAGAGATACAGCAGTGTCCTCAAACCCTGCTGAGTGCTGCTCTACTTCACTGACCAGACTCACACTCTTTGCAGTGGTGACTGCTGTGATGTGACTAAAGGAGAGCATCTACAATGAAAGCAGAACGTTTTGACTTGTTTGTTGTCGGTAGCTGTCAGAGTACATTTATTTTTCTGTTTTGCCCTTGAATTAAAATGTTTTTAGCCAGCAACTGCCACTACTCATGAATGCATATACTGTATTTCAGAATAATATGATTTCCTTTGAATCTCTGTTTAGCGTCTGACTCCTATTGTACATTTGAAGTTAAGTAAATCAGAACCAGTTATTTATTTAATTAGGACATGCTTGAGACCACAGAGTGCAGACTACAGACAGAGAGAAGCAGCTGCATCAAATTAAATTCATTTATTTCATCAGATATTGGATAAAAAGCAACATGGATCATTGTAGATGTGAAAATGTGAAATTGTAAAAATGGTCGTGGAAATGTTGGCCAATATAAAATCCTGTATTGCTTGGGTTACTGTCTACATCGATATTCGTGGAAGGGGCGACATTGGAAAAATAAAAAGGGCACAGATCTCTGACAATTGTGACCTTTTAGAAACCTTTGTGATTTGCTCATTTGTTCAGTTCTGTTCTCAGACATTTTAAATGAATTGACAAATATACAGTACCAAGTTGATCATGACTGCACACCGCACCATGCTGACTGTTATTTAGCTGGCCAGGATCTTGCCACATCTCCAAGGAAACATGTGTAGGCGACTCAAAGGATTTACAAGTGATTATGCACTTAAGTGTAAAACCTGGTCGTCCTACTAAGTACTGAGAGAAGGTCAAGTTCCATTCAGGAAAGACAAAAATTGTGAAAATTTACTTTGACTAAAATAAAAGTGGAACATTGTGTGATGATTACATGTCTCACGTTACTCAGCCCACAGATGTTCAGACTGAGCAATTCTTAAAATTTTACTAGTGAAAAAGTAAAAAGAAAACATTCATACATGACTTTCACAATAAAGCTGTTATGTACCCCCTGGCCTTTCATTAATCATTGCTCTTTTTTCCTCTTTTCACAGGGCCGTTGTCTCGCAGCCCATGTGAGTTGCTACCAGTGGGAGTGGGGCACCCGGTGCAGGCCATGCTGAAGAGCTTCACTGCTCAGGCAGGTTGTGCAAGCAGAGGCACCACCAGCCTCCCCCAGGAGGTGCACATCATCAACCTGAGAGGACATGCTCCTGAAGCTCCAGACAATACCCCAGCAGAGGTGAGTCAGACTAAAACAGAAGTACTTTTCCAACTCTGTTAGATTATACTGCAAAGTTGTAGATCAGTTATTATTGAGAGAGGCATTTAAATGTTATAATGTCACATATGCGATTATTTTCCATTAATCCCTCAAAATAGTGTGAGAGATGATCAAACCTCCAAAAACTAGGTCCTAGTTTTTTTTTTTTTCCTAGTTACTAGGACATTCAGTACCTCATAACATAACTTTCTTAAGACAAGAAAACAAGACATTAGTCATTAGTCAGCCATTAAAAGTGTAGGTATTTTCCATCTTCAGCAAATCTCTTTTGTGCACTTGTTTAAACAAAGTTGGACCATTCTTCTGTTAGTATTTTGTGGGTTGTCAGTGTTAAAACCACTCCCTATCTCCAACATGGTAAGTCTCGTCACCACTTGTCATAGGTTTAAGATGAATCATTTGCCCAGAGCCTTCGAAAATTGCTGTGTCTGGATTTTGCACTGTGTCCCACGTTCCCATCCCCCTCAGTCACAGCAGTGTGAAAAGCAGCATGTATAGACTTGCCATCGCAATTTTGCTGCTGATGCTGCTGAGGTTTAAAGGTTGTCACGGCCAGATATACAGAAACACAGACAGTATGAGTACTCTGTATCAGCAGCTCTCTCTGTGCTGGTCCTGAAGGTTTACTACAAAAACATGAATTAGACATCTGTGGTCATAACAAACAGAAGGATTTATCTTTTGTTGTAGTCTCAGTGTCCTTTTTTTCCATTTTCCGTTTTAGGGGCAACTTCAGTTGAACTTCATATGCCCTAAAAGTAGTAAAAGTCCAAGTAGTTTGATTTGCTTGCACGCGTACAGGTTCCTTTAGGCAAGCAGCATCAAAATTATTGGATGAGGCTAAGGTTGTAAATATTTTAATAGAGTATCTTGTTTTAACCTTTTTAACATACAGTAAGACCTTCAGGTGATGAAGTCATCATTACTTGTTATAATTCAAAACACAAGTGCCCTCTACTGCCTGCAGAAACCGGGCTTGTCAAGCCAAATAAGAAGGATTTGCTGTGTTTCATCTTTATACAAATATACCTGTGTCGAGGTGGATTGCGATTTGACACAAAGATATTTCTTAACAAAACAAATTGAAATTGTTTTTGTCAGGCAAGAGTGTATTTCAGTGAATTTGAAACTTTCTCAAACCCAAAAGGAGAGCACTGAAACGCTACAATCACACAATCACAACCATATTTAGGTGCTGTTAAAGCTGCCCACAACCCATGAGACTCACTGCCAAAATCTTGTTTACACTTACTCTCTAGAGGCTCCTCTGCTGGTAGTGATGGACTAAGCAATGGCTCATTAATACATTCAAGTGACATGTATGGTTGCAGTTTTTATATGCTATTATTTTTCAGCTGTCCACTGAGTTTATTTACTGTGAGTTAAAATAGACAAATAAGTGTGATAGCGATTAAATAGGTTGACTGATATTAAATAACGTTGAGCTCTACTGACCTATCCCAGCATTTCTTTTTTCTATACGGACAGCTGTATAAAATCATTTGCTCTGTAAATGACCTCTCACAGTTTTACTGTTATGGATAGCCTTGTGAAGTCTTGAGTGTTTGGTCTGTAAAATCCATCTCCCCACATCAGTTTATCTTGCTTTTGGTATCCCATCACCTCCATGGTCAAGTGAGGATTTATGCGGAGGAGGCGGACATCCAGCTGTCTGTCTTCCTGCCTACAGCCTTGGCTGCAGAAGGTCAGTCCGGCTCTGGTTGAGATTAGGTGTCCCTGCCGAAGCTCCTTCCATGACTGGAGGTTGCTGCTTATGATTAGATAAGACCCCATAAAGGACAGACAGACACTCTGCCCACTCCAGTTCTTGATGGCCTTTACCACCTGCGACATCGACACAAATGGTCCCCTTCTTTTCTGCAAGTGTTTGGCCTTCATGAGGACTGCGTAGGAGGGCTAAAAGGGCATCAGATTGTGGTCTCACTGAGGCAATCTGGCCCTGATCTTTTGGGACAGCAGGGGGTGATAATCCATGTGTTATGAACTGTATATACTTTAGTTGAAACAAAGAAATTAAAACTTGAACCATTGTTGAACTCTGGATATGCCAGCACAGCCACGTTTGACATGGTAAAGATGGTTTTTAATATAATAGTTCAGTGTGAATCTATTATTATTAAGTCTGAATCAGTGAAATTATCTCACCCAACAGACGGTTATTATAAAAACCTGGTTTCCATTGTAAACTTATAGAATTTGATAACCTGATATTTAAGGTGAATACTTGAAATAACCATCAGGTCTCTTCGACTTTCTCTCAGGACCAAAAATTAGACATTAAATTGTGTTCATTATCAATATAGCCATCATTTTAACTCACCTTTGGCCTTTCATTCCATTTTAATCATCTCATTTGGAAGTGTGTAAATTGATTTCACTCTGAGCAATTGGCTTTTTCCCCTGTTTGCTTTGGCATGCGTATCCTTTGCTTATTTTCTAAGTCAGCAGTGAGGTGCCCGGTCAGTCTGTGATTATGTAAATTACGTAGAGTTCTCGCCCTTCACCTCTCCTGATGGGGAGGAAGTGGTGTCTGAGCCACAGAACAGACTGTATTTGGATGTTTTGAGCGATGGCCTGCAGTAAAAGAGGTGCTTGTGGCTGAGATTTGGCTGTGCGGGACTGGCTGTCTGGGTCGAGGGGCTGCTGGAGAACATGATGTGCCCAAGTGACTCTTTACTAAGTGACTGCAAAGGACCTTGAGCAGGTAGAGAGATAAATCTGCTCTTGCACGGGGTGTGCAAACCAGACAAGGGAGGTCACATGGTCGACACTTTTATACACAAACGGGCACACACATCCTGCAGCTTCATTGTGTGAGGCCTGCTTCACATCTCTTTCACATCCATGTGTGAAAGTCACAGCTTGAAGTTTATCCATATTTTCAGTAAAGACGTGAGAGCAATGAATTGTTTCCTGCCTGAACCAGTGAACCCATTTTGTATGGGTATTAACTGAAGGGTATGAACTGTTACTCAGAGAAAGAAATGTACAGCTGGACCTGACTCAAAATACAAAGTTTGGTTTCTGGCCAATCTCTACACCGAAGCTGACTTATTAAGTGCAACAGAACACCCCAGTAGTGACTGTGCATAGTGCTTCGTCAGGGATATACTCATATTCAGTAACCATACAATAAGGGATCAGGAGGAGGAAATATGTCACTCATTCATTCAAGAAGTGTTAATGTAGAAAACCCACAATAATATTTTGGAAATCCTTCTAGAGATTTATAAGCCATATGCTGAAAATCTAACCAACTGGTTTATACATGATTAAAAGTTTATGCAGCATGATTGAAGCTAAAAAGGGAGCTTAGTATAAACATTTCAGACTTCAAGGATTGGTTTTCTAATTGTTTAATGTACTGATTATGTTCCAATTTAACTGATTAATCATTTGGTTTAGTTAGAGTAGCGAAAATGTCCATCTCTTAAAGACATCTCATCGCTTAAAGAATTGCTAAAATGGTTAACCAGTTGTTAAAATAATTCAGTTATCTCTCATTTTACTAGTCAGTTAACTGGCTAAAGCCAAGCTAATTTGAAGTACTTCTCACAACACACCTCCACTTTTCCATATTTCTCATTTTTCTTTATAATCTTTGCAGAATTGCTCAGAACTTTTAGCTGTGTTTTTTAATAGATGACTATATTGAAGGCTAGTTTCCAGTTTCAAAGTTTTTTTAATTCATATCCTGCCTTTTTGCTCATCATTTCTATTACAAAGCGGACTGTCGGTTTTATGGAATAATATATATATCTTTCTGTCTATAAAACGAGCACTACTGACGCTGGCTCCTCTACGCAATCATTATTCACATTGGACCAAAGTAAAGAGTGATGATTTCTTCAGCTCCAGTTTTTCACATCAGAGTAACAGAAGCCTCTTTGCCCGTGTCAGCCTCAAGAGGAGAGACACGAGGCGAGACTGGAAGGGTCTTGAATAGGACTAGTAAAGTTAGTTTTCTGTGCCAATATGCAAGTACCAGATTGTGGCTGTGTGTGTCAGACACTAATGATTTCCTCAGATAATGGCAGAATGATTGTTATTATATTCTAACCAACTATTACATAGTACATGAAGGATCTAATTTTCCAAAATAATAGAACAAATGCAAGTAACAGTCAGAGTGAGCTGTGTTTCAAACCCCAGCTCATATGTCATCCAAGCTTAAACCTCTTGGGATCTGAAACAAAATGTGTTTTCTTGGGTTGACTACTGACCTTAAGGTGTTGGTGTTTTGCCACTTAAACTCTACCAAAACAATGACCTCATCCTGAAGTGCTCATTTCTGTTACCCCCACTCTGCTTCGATGGTGTAGGTATCAGGTTTGAACATTTTTCCATATGCCTCTGTCACCTGCCAAAGTGGCCTTTGCACCCTGCTAACAAGCCACACGTTCATCAATCTGTAGCTTGGCATTATGGCAAAGTCCTGCTGTTGTTGTCGTCTTTCCATTGTTGCTGCGAACTGCGGTGCAAAAATAAGCAACTCAAAAAAGAGGCCTGTCTGGGCATATAGTCAGGTAAAAAATAAACAGAACACTGGAGCGATATCTCAAATCAGCTAGCTTTCTCTAATCAGTTTACCAAAGGCAAACATTGAACACACGCATTGGCTCTGAATGAGGGTGAGGCAGAGCAGATGATTGTTTTATCAGCTGGAATTCGTAGATATCTCTGACTGCGTGAGTGACTCACTGGAGGAGCTCACCAGGCGCAAACAGCTGGTGAGAGTTCACTGTCAGATATGAGTCAAGCTCCAAGACAAAGTCTCACACAAAGCCAGTAGCCTTTTTATTTAAACATGCTTTTTGCCCTTATTATGTCATCCTACTGTTATCAAATGTAACACAGCTTTTGATCATTAGGGTTACCCTTTCGCTTTCGTAAAAAAAAAAAACTGTATTGTGATCTTGCAGAGTTTTAAATGTCCCGTACTGTGAGAATGCACTTTAATTGGGGTTTTAGGTTTATATAAACTCTGTGGTGTAAAATAAAAGCTGTGAAAATACGAACTTGCTCAGTACTGTCAGTCCTCCAACGCCTCCACCACAAGCTGGCCTCCTGACAAAACAAGCCAATTAGAAAATCCCCTGCTTGTGATATAGTAAATAAGAACCATATCATAACCAATCATATTCAAGGTATTTTTAAAAATGTGTTAGCCCCTCCCCCATCGTTTACTAGCAACAGAGCAGTGACTGTGTTGGGAAAACTAGCAATGAAAAGTGTATTTTTCCTGCTTCAGTGAAGAAAACTACTGCATAGCCTTATATGTATATAATTGCATTATATGCCAGGGATACCAATTGTGATTTTGGAATCTCTTCACTGTGTTCTCAGTGTAATATGAGCCGTTTGTGGCAGAGACACAAAGAAGCACTCATAAAAGTGAGGGAAAATCAAATATATACTCTTTTTACACCATTACAGAAGTCTTTAATATACACATATACTGTATATGGTATAGATAGAACTTTAAGTGTTAAGATATGGGACCTTTTAAGAACCGTGGCTATTTCAAGTCAAACTAAAATGATACATTCTTAATACTTTGTGTTTGGAGATATATGAATAATGTAATGTATCAAGTAAAAAAAATAAAAATTACCTCTGAGATGGTTGAAATCATATGATAAGCTCTTTTAATAGCCACCCACACAGATAACGGATCACTAAAATAGCTCCCCTTGGAGAACAGTAGAGTCGGACTATCACTATGGAAAAAGAAATGAAATAAACATTTCTTTTTTATTCATTTATTTATTTATTTTTAACCAAATTGAGTATACAGTAATTACTTTAAACTTAATTTGTACAAAACAAATTTTGGGTTAGGGGAGGGTAATCTTATCAGAAGGTAATCTTGTCCTACCCTCCCCTCCCCTTCCCTTCCCCCTGCCTCTTTTTTTGTTTTATTTTAGCATGTCCTGCCATTCTGCCATATCACTCCAAGATTGCTATCCAGAGGTCCCGTCTCCCTTTTGACGTCTTTTCAGGCTGTTTTCTCGCTGTTTGCCATGGAGCTGAGCGCAGACTGATTAACATCACAGTTCAGGGGGAAAGGCTCCAGGTAGCATCCCCATCGCACTCAAAAATGTGGGTGGCGACTGATAAGAGCGGTCAACAAGTTTAGGTCCTCTTCCACTCTTTTGCCCTGGCCCCCTTTTCCCTCTGTACACCCGCAGTGATCCAGAAAGAACCAAGATCCAGACAGACAAGACACACGCACATACGTGCACACATCAGATAACGCAGTATGATTGGTCCCAGGCAGTGTGCCTCTCTCCTTATGTAACCAGTCCTGTCTGTTTTCAACTTTTGTTTAAAAAAAAACAAACTGTTCCAGGGTTTAACATGCAGCTTTTTTTCATTCACTTTTTTAAAAAATTTTTTTAGAATCTTGGATATATTTTAACCCTCTTTTTTAAAACATGCAAATGCCTTCGTAAATGACACCGTACTGTATTTTTGTGTCTCATGTCTTGGAATACATTGTGTTCTCTTTCTTTCTCAAGTTGATGATTATTTCCTGAGAGGTAGAATGTGTTCCTAGATTAGTCTTACTTTTTGGCTAATTAAAGGATGTTGTGGATTTTCTCCGAATCATCAGGCACTTAATTAGCTCAGTCAATAGAGGAAACTCCCTTTTCCTGCAAGGACACTGAGCCTCACAAATCCTGAGCTCTGACAGCAGGGTGAGCACTGGTTACATATAATATTCTACTGCAGGTATCACATTACAGTGTTGATCTAAAGTGTTTATGAAGCACACTTGAGCCTAAGTGTAGTTTAGATGGCCCAAAAAGTCATGAAATTGCAACCACATGCTCAAGACAGTACAAACAAATCACCCTTAACAATTACAGTGTCACAACCAGCAGTAGGGTCTAAATCTAACCATGTGGACTTGTTATACAATAAAGGCTTGAGAATGATTTATCATTTAGGGATTCGTTCCAGTTGGTGCGATGTTTGTTGTTGGAGCTGATTTAGAGCTTAAAGTTGAAGCTCTATTGTTTTTTCTTTTTACGTTTCCATTGTTTACACATGCTACCAACACTAATGGTATGCTCTGTGACAGGCCTAGCTTATCCTGCTACAGCTGTCGTCCCTTGTGTAGAGTTTTATTTCAGTAACCGGATAGGTCTAGACAAGCTTCCATCCTTGACTGCTGGTAAACACGCCCTGTAACTGTAATGGACACTGGACCATCAAATCCCTGTGCCAACCTCCTGATAATCAATCAGGCGTGGCCTCCCGCCCCCCAGCAGTCGTTTCTCTGCAGGGACCCCTGAAGGTAGCTGCACCAGGGACGACTCAGTGCCACCTGATCCTTGCAAACACATTAAAGGTGCTTTGATGCTTAGAGTTTCTGCACCTCTTCTCTCCACACCCTGGCTGTGTGAGTAGGTCTGTTACTACGCTCACCAGTCTCAGAAAACCTCTGCGGACAGAGATGCACAGCAGCTGCCGACGACTCCTCAGCACTGCTTATATTGTGCAATGCAGCTCTAGTCTGATAGCGACTGGCATTATCACTGTTTACTTGCTAAATCTTAAATAACAGAAGATAGTTACCACAGTTTTCCCTTTTTCACTCTCCGTGCCTCTTGGCATTTCGTCTCCTTGGCGCTCTGTTTATGCCTGTGTTTTCAGGTGACTCACGTCTTCTGGAAATGTTTCTGTCTGGGTTTTAAAATTCCTCATCTTTAACAACTCTCTCCCTCTCCTTCCTTCTTCTTCCACCTTCCCCTTCCATCTCTCAAAGCCAAGACCTCAAAGCCAGGCCAGGTATGATTATATCTTGGTTGTTGTTATTCTCATAGGAGCGATGCACAGCTTTTTCCAGAGTCTGGAATCAAAAAAACAGAAAGCATTTACTCTGTTTGTTTGGATCACCATCCAGTTTGCTTCATAGATAAGTGTTCAGTAATTTCTTCCATCTCCTTCTCTCAGAGGGACTTTTTAATGATTTTTGCAGCACTTTCATGGACACCATCACTAAACACTCCATTTGTGTTACTCTCCCTCAGGGCTTACATCTGTGGAGGGCTGATAATTATGCTTTGATGCCTCATCTTCACTCTGTAGATGCTGTCAGCATCTTTTTCTTGTTAAATGGCTTCATGTAGCATCACAGTGACAAGCCTTTGAAGGCAAAGTAGCTGTCAGAAGATAAAAATCTCACTTCCCTGTGTTGAATCTCTGCCAGGCCACATTGGAGAGTTTGGTGAATAAGTGTTTGTATGTGTAGAAGAGATACATGAGGTAAAGCTTGAGGAAAACATTTAATTATAATTTTTCTAACAAATGTTATGACCGAAAATTCTTTAAACAGTATTGGTCAGTTTCAAACGCGAACCTATTGTTGTTGTACTTTTAAAAAAGTGCTAGTTAGTCTTGTCCGATAACATAACTTAAGTTATATTTTGATGATAAGTAAAACACAAAAGGCTGCAAAAAACAAAAATGCTTTCTTAGTTTACTTAGTCTGCTTTAGAAAACAAAACCGATGATTCAGCTGTTCCATAAATATCAGAGAAAGCAGTCTCAAAGAATCTGACATTTGTAAATACACAGAATACTGCAACACCATCCAACCAAATCAGTGTTATTAATATTCTCTGCAGTTTTTCAATGTTTGAATTCATCCAATAATATGAAACTCCTACTCTAAATCATCCTAATATAGAAAGTATCAACTCATTTTCCAATTGTCATCATTGTAATTATAGAGCTTTTCTTTTATTATTAGCCTAAATCGAAGCACAAAGACTGTATTTATTGTAAAAAGGAAAAGCCAATATTTTGTGAGCTGTGACTGGTTAAGTTACTGTAGGGGTCTATTATCATTTAATGTGGATCCTTGTGGGTTGAATTAGTGATTTACAGACTTTTACAGCAGACACGCAGAATGGGGCTAATATAATTAGTCTGGGAATACAGAGGAGAGGAAGTTTAAGAAGAGTGTCACTCAGACTGGCACTTGTCATCAAAGGTGACAGAACAAATGAGAATTTCCAACAACTTTTTTGAAAGCTTTGAAAATTGCAGTGTTTTCGAGTTATAGAGTACTATTTAAGATTTTTGTCGGATTTGAAAGCTCGGCCCTCTGCCACCTGACTAGATTTGGTCCAAGTGATCCTAGCAGTCGAAACAAGAAAACAACAGTTTAAGTCCCAAAACATAGAGTTTGTTTTCCCCGTCTCACTAACAGACTGTGAAAATCTATTTTAATGGCAGTCTGAGAACCAAAGGCATAGTTGCATGCTGTAGAGATGGTAACAGCGGCCCGCCACTTACTATTTTTTTCTCTGTTAACAAAGACTCCACTGTGTGAAAGTTCAGATCCCGCTGAGGCTACATATCAGAGCAAAGCAAGTGCCTTTTAGGGAGAACACAGCATGCCGTCTTTGTGAGTTTATCAGTGAGCGAGTACATAAACAAACACAAAGCCTGATAAAGACAGTCTACAACATTATAGTGCCGCAATTACACAGGGATAGTAACTGTGTATCACTGTTTTTATTGTAATGTTAAGGGAACATGAGAAAATCAAAGCTCTGCCATTTAAACAGTGTAGCCGTGTAAAATTGAATCATGTCATGTACTGCGACTGATCTTACATTGATTCTTACATCTTACATTAATACTGTTGTACCAGTGTGTTTTTCCTTTATGTTGCTCCAACCCCTTTCATTTTGCCTTTACCAGGTTGAGCTGCATCTGAAACCCATCCAGTCTTTACTGCGCCACCAGAAGCCCCTGGTCTTCGTGCTCAACTCCCCCCAACCACTGATCTGGAAGATCAAGACAGAGAACCTGGCCCCGGGCATCAAACGTACCTTTCATGTGAGTCCAGCATCAGTAAAAGCCTTCAAATCCTGCTTCCTAAAACCATGTATTCATTTCCTTACAGGCTAAACTGTATCCTTGTTTCAGCTCCCTTCTGCTCAGAGTGAAATATTAAAGTGATGTTAATTTGCTCAGGAGGCCTTTCTCACTCCAACAGAGGTTTCCCATGATGATCGTTTGCATGCAAACGCAGTGTTTAATGCAGCTACAGCAGCCATTGTTATGTGAGGCATTATTCTCTGTGTACCCAAGCATTATGTGAAATCCGTGCATGGTTATGAATCTACAGCTGTGTACTGCAGATAAATTCTTTCAATTTTTCTATAGGAAACAATAATAGTAAAAGCAGTGTTTTGTATTGACCAGTATCGCTCCCTTTCAGCATGGTGAAACAGGTATTTATAAAAAAGGATAAAATATGCTTTTTCAGCTTATTCACACTCCACTCCCTGACAAAAATAATTGTTTTTCAGTGTTGCTGTTAACAACCACAGGGTTGTATCCCCACTCCCTAACTCTTCTAAACAGTTCTGTTGATAGAATGGCAGCTATTCAAATCAGACATTACAAAACTTTAACATAGGGGATTGTGAGGTAGCAAACACTAAATCTCTACTGAGGCAGGGGTTTGTCTATCCTAACACCTGCTGATATTTGCTGAAATGCTAAAATATATGGCTAATTGGTTTGAAAAGAATTAAAATATTCACTGTTGTTTTTGGCGACAAATATTCCTGAGAAGGGGCGTGTCCAGATACATAGACACTGCTTCAGATAAGAATAACTTATTACTGGCTTAAAGTTGGCTCCAATATTAAAATAGCTGACAGAGGTTCGCTTTAAGGCCCGGGTACAAATGGGGGGGGGGTGTTTTGGTGAGGGGTATTGTAGTGCAGTGGGAGCCAGGTCCCCTGGAGAGCCGGCCATATTTAGTAGAGGGTACCAGGGGGCCTCGCTGGGAAACTTAATAAAAAATGTAAAAATGGACTTCTTGTTTTCTTGTTCAAAGGCTGTGTATCACATGAGAAAATCATATCAAACTGAGACTCACAAGCCCCAGTCGTGGCTTCCATATTGCTAGGAAAAGTTTTTTCCTGCCTTTCTCTGCTCTCAAGGCTTTTCTGAATTTTTGGCTTCCCAGAGGTAATCATTTTCAATTGTATGTTAACACCACAGCATTCTGCAAGAATGCACTATCAGGTATACAGATTATTTCCATATGTGGCTGAGTGTTTTCTTGCTTACTTCTCACACGCAAAACATCCTGCCATGAAAGCCAGTGTGAACAGAAAATAACATATATAAATTGCAAAATCTTTGCGTTATGCACAGGCTCATCCACACACACACACACATACACACATACACACATACACGAGTACATATTATAGAAAGAGCTTACTATTCCTCTCATATATTCTCTGTAGCCCAGCCCCTTTGACATTTAGAGCAGCCGAGTATTAATATGCCACTTTGAGGCCTTTAAATGGCATCTTTTTTTAGACTTTTCTGACATGTGATTTTCAAAAAGACACATTATCATCTGCGTTGAGTATGATTACTGTACACTGGATACATAAAAAAAATCTCTACTATATCTTACACAGAAAGAACTTGAAGAAATAAGGCCAGAGTACCAAATGCCAAATGCATCTTTTCAATATTATTTCCTGCAGTAATGAGAATGTTCTCATGTCAAATTAAACTAATGCATTTCATACAGATGGATGTGCATCTGGCTTGCCTGTGTTTTCTTAAGCTGTGATAATGTGTGGCCAGCAAGATGGGTGTTTTTCTGTGCAGACCAGCAGGTCAGCATCACAGTAAATGTCTCCCCTTGTCAGTGGTGGCAGACAGAAAGCAGCTGACAACCATCATTAAAGCCTTCAGTACTAGCAGAGCTGTTGCTGTGTGTCTAATGATGTTGGATATCAGTGCTTTTGCAGAACAAGGGGTTTTCAGCTCTTTCTTATGCCATATGCAACATGAAATGATAAGATACATGTCTGCATTAAAGGCATGTGTATATTCAGATTGACTTTACAATAACAGTACTCCAGATAACAGCTTTGTCTCGTCACCTTTCAGTTTGATACTTATCTGTCATATAATTGCAGTTTTTTCAAGTGGGGCGAGGAGAGATACAGGGAATCTTAACAGTGAAAGATGAGGCCCCTGGAGTCAGACAACGCCAAGGTAATGGCTTTGACTGACTGCAGGAGCCCCCCGCTGAATTAGGTGTTAAGTATCTTGTGTTTGAGTGACAGCACAGAGCCCTCTAGCATTGTAAGCTGTTGGTATCTTATCCACCAGCCTGATTGCGCTTGGCTGTAACCCAGAGGAGTCGCCCAGATGACACTTCTCTTCTCAGGTTCTTTTCACAGTGACACCTGCTTAACATGCCATAAAACATCCTGTGCTAAGACAAAAACAGATTCCATGTTCTCACCAAACTCCAACAAATCAACTGACTGTTCACTTAGCACAGTCTCTACTACTGTTTTTATATAGCTTTCTGTTTTTGCAAAGCACATAGTATATGCAGTATAATGGTGGCACATTTGTCTTTAATTTTAGACAGGTTGACAAAAACAGCTTTCTTATTTCTAGATGGCAACTGTGCAAGGAGACATACGTCTTCAACTGGCACCAGCAGAGGGTTTCTTGATCGTGCCTGTCTCAACACGATCTTTGGGCATGTGTACGACTGGATTTGACTGCATATAATGTGATCACAGAACACACGCCTCTCCTTCACTGACACTAGCAGACAAATCTCTTCCATCTTCTTTGTTGCAGTCAGCTTTGGAAGGTTCTTTAGAAATCTCAATCTCAGACAGAACCTCAGTGTATTGTAGAACTGTGCCTGAGTACTGATGGGATGGGTTGACAGCGTCCGTCTTTTCATTGGTGGCACCAGCATTGTGTGGGGCTATTTCACAATTCACAACTAACACCAGTGTTTTCTCCATAATCTAAGTCAATGTGCACTGGGTGTGTGACTCCCTCTGACTTGTCATGTTGGCTTTCTGTGGACTCAAATCATTCATTTATCAGGGTGACTCCCAATAAATCAAAGGCTTCTTCTGCATACGGGCTGGTCTTATACTCCAGGAGGTTAGTGGGTGACACATAAATATGTTCCAGGGCTTCACTTGGGGTGATTCTTCTATCAGGATCCAGATGGAGTAACAGTCGTAATAGGCTCAGAAATGCCATTGTGTCCAAATATGTGATGTCGTCTCCTCTCTCTGGGTATTTCTGGATGGCATCATCCAGATTCTTGGTCCAGTTGGAAAATGTCTTTGCAATGTAAGGCCACTCACCAGTTCATTTTCGATTACTGATATAAACCTCCACTGTGTATCTGCATCTGCAGTTTCCTTGATGAAATACCTACCGCTGTACATCCCAGCATTGAGGCGGCGGTCTTCTTGAGTTGCACCAGACAAACTTCAATATAAAATGCAACATGCTCGCACATGCTCTCATGGAGTATCTTTTTTATGGATTTTTTTATGGTTATGTGACCAGGTACACTTAGTACAATGCTGCCTCCACTGGACCTGAGTGTAATTATACACAGAATAGTAAATAACATAGGTTAGTGCAGTTTCGCAGTTTCATGAGCTTGAATCTGTATGCGTCACTGTCCCTGTGTAGACTACGTACACAAGTCCCATTAACTGCTAGCTAACATCTATAAACCAGACAGACTCTGAAATAGTGAACTTCAATTAGCTTAATATATTTTATTTGATGAGGGGCATTAAGGCACCTGCATAATGGTTAGAGGGGCACTGGCTCAAAAATGGTTGAGAACCACTGGCATAGAGTTACAGAGACAAGAGGACTGAGCTTTGGGACCTAACACTTCAGAACAGAAACCCACTGCCAGACCTCCCTCGCCGTGCCTTTCCATTGGAGAAGCTGTTTCCTGGGGCTAATTGGACTCTGAATCAGGCCTGCCAGTCCTTGTTTCCTGGTCCCAGTGCTCTGGGCTCCATGGACGCAGATGGGCTGCCTGGAAAAGCTTCAGAGATGTTGAGCACACTGTTGCTGTTGGCCACTGGACCTTGCTGGCTTTTAAAATACCAGAATCCAGACTTTTGTTGTAAAACATGCTCTCTGCAGTACTGCTTGTCAATCAGCAGCAGGCAAGAATCATCATGGGTCTGAAACGACATGAAATATGAACACTGAAATCAGGCCAAATTTAATTTTACCAAGGGACGGTAGGGGGTGGAAATAAGGCCTGTGTGCAGAGTGTGCTGTGTTTATTCTATGGCCAAATATATATATATTTGAGGGAAGAGAGAGAAGGCTGTGTTGCATCTATGTTTGAAAAGCTTGATCTAGAGCAAATGTTTTGTAATGATGGAACAACACTGTAAAGTTTTGCTGTTGGCTTGTGCTGCTCATTGTTTGTTTGCCAAGCTTTGCCTTTTTACTCTTTTTTTTTTTTTTTTCTTTCATTACTTAAAAGCTTGTAGTATGAGATCCATCGCTTCACACACTTGAGCGCCCTCCTCACTGTAATTGTTAATGGAAACCACTATTGGTTTTTATTTGGAGACAGAAACGGCAGAGGAACGCTCCAGAGTGGCGCTGAGACATATGGTATTGTTTTCTCCACAACAGAGGCTGCCAGTTCACATGAACACAGGCACATCTGCAGCAAGCATCGTCATTAGCTCTCCATATCTCATTAAGACAGGGAAGATCAAATCAGCCACAAAAGCATTTATCACATTAATATCACCAGAGAGTTATTGCATGTTCATATTATCTATCAGTCCTTTCTGCACCTTCCATCCCCCTCCTCTGTTTGCAACACCTCCTGATTTCCAAACAGCCTTTTGCGATTTCCCAGGCTCCGGGTTTTGCTCAGTGAGATTGCAATGGAGAATTACAGCTCTATGATAATTGATCTCAAACATTTGGCATGCCTTCTTACTGCACATATGGCCATGATATGTTAATGCTTATAGGCAGAAAGGGCAGGAAATAAACTTTTTTTTTAAACGTTTCAGCAGTGCTGGCAGATGTGCTTTTAACATAAGATAATAAAGAAAACCACTATCTGACTATATAAAAGGCAGTGGATTAGAATTACGCTATCTGTAAGATGCCTGCCTGCAAACATCATTGCCAGTGTAGGTACATGAGTTTCTACCATTACAAACATGAAAGCATGAGTTGCAATCCCAGTGGTATGCTTTAGCTAACTTCTACATTCTTTGTTTGCTCTCAACTGCCAAGTCTGTGGAATTCCTCTTAAGTTGAGGTAATATTCAGTTTTCATCTAGTTCGGGCTCTGAATGCATTACAAGCTCTTTATAGCTTACAAAATCTACCTTCAAGACAGTTTTGGCAGTAATGTCAACAGATTGTTTAAAAAAGAGATGAGCTCTATTTTCATATATTGGTGTTATGCTTTGCTTGGCAAACGGCTACTGCTTGCAGCTCAACATTATATAGACACTTGCAAGCACCGATTGGTCAGGAGGTCAACATGAAACCAACACTAAGATTTGTTAGATCTTTTGTACAGTTGTTTGATACAGAATAAAAATAAGTATAATTGATTTACTGAAGTCCTCTGTGTGTTACATACTTACATTTCAAATAAATCTTACTTTAGTATTAGCTTTTGCCTTATTTTATTACCAACAGAGTGTAACGTCATGTACAATACTGAATGATAGCTTATGTAATTGTAATATATGTATGTATAGACTGTCTTTCGTGTAAAGAAATCACAGCCCTATAACACCGGGTCTTCGTTTGTCAGCAGTTTGAATCTTTTCGGTCTGTCAACTTGGTATGCGACAGGGCAGAAAGAGAGAGAGTTTGTTAAAGCCCAGAGTGGGTCCCTCACTTCCCTGATTCAAATTCCTGAGGTTTTTCAGAGCTCTGGAAGGCCTGGAGCTAATTTGGCTTTCAGGCTTTCCCCCTGTAATTCTTTGCGACTAATTATAGTCGTATTCCCGCAATTAAACTGATAAACTGTGCTGAGCTTGGCAGGGTTAGCACCGAAACAACCACCCCCCCACCCCCCCACCCCCCCCTGACCCAGGGCACCACCTCTCTGCTGTATTCGGTCATAGCTAATAAGCACTACCCACCATCTTTCTCTCACTTCCTTCACGTCGTAGTAAGCACACTAAAAATATAAATGGACATGGACCTGACGTCTTTGACAGAGTCTGTCTCCTAGGCTCCAGTATTTACTGCCTCTGGTGACAATGCCAGGAACGCTGAGTGGAGCGTCCAGAGGTCAGACAGATGTTGCACATGAAGGGATTCAAATAGTTATGTCTAAAAACTCTCAACACCCAAAGGGATACTATTCTGTTATCATTAAAACGTGATTGCAGTTTACTTCTGCTGCTTTATAACATCACCGCAAAGAATAGGTCTTACGTATTCCTCTTGGATTCAAATGGATTTGTCAATTTAATGTTTTAATTGCGGGCCTGCCAGCAGTGTCTACGTAAGCCCAACGCTCAAGCATACAGATAGGATACCTTGGGAGTTCGAAAAACAAGCTTGGAAATAAAATGAGGTAGGTTGTCTAGACCGTGTGCTTGGACTCATTTGGTTGCTGGGTAGGTTTTTCAGCACATGTTAATGTTTATCTCTCTGAAATGAAGCATATGGGCTGAGCTCCATTAAGTGCCAAAGGGGTGGTCCCTCCTTAAAATGGCAAGACCAGTTTCCCTGACAAACACACATCATCACTTCTTTGCCTTTTGTATTATTTATTACTTGTACATTTTTCTTTTTTCTTTTTATCACTGACTGCCTTTAACAGCTGGATTTTGTAGAGCAGCTACAACTGGTATCACTGCAGTCTTTTGTTAATCTAAAGAGTACAAATGTCTAGATGTAGAAATGTTTTTATACTAGTTTAACCCTTAGGGGTACTAGCGTATGTCCTGACCATGCGCTTGATCGTGTGCTTTACCTGCTGTGTGTGTGCCCACATTCTGGCCTTCCTGTCTGTCAATTGCCCTGTCTGTCTTGTCTTTTACCCCTTGTGGCCGTTTCGAAGCCGACCTAGACATTTGGGATGACGCACTACAACGCAGTACACTGTATAAACACAGAGAACCAGACACCCTTATTGTGTAGAGGAACATGTGTAAAAATACGCAGGGCATATTTGTACAAGTTTTGAAATAACGGTTGGGATAGAGTGTGAAGGATGGGTTTCACCGATGTTTAGAGAGTGGGTTTAATTTTGGAAAGGCCTAGCTCTTTTTTCAGTCTGCCTGCAGCTTCTCTGTTTTACAAACTTTTTGGTAAAATACCATAAGGATGAGGAAATTTTAGTTGACCTCTATGTGCATATCCTTCTCAAGAAAGAGGGTGTGCTCAAAGCTTTGATACAGTTCATTAAAATGCAGTATTGCTACTACTTCTCTCCTCCTTCTTCAATTTACTGGCCTCGCTAGAAGGTGGACTAAATGATGCAGCTTTTTCCTTAAAATAATATTAAGGCAGTTATATCACAATGCATAGACCTGAGCGAGTACCTCACTGAAATTGCTCTTTAGCCCTCTAACACTCCTGAATTTTCTCCTCCTAAAGGTATCCGAGGGATCAGAAGTTCACTTTCTGCCGGGAGACTTCTCCCTCTCCTGTCAGATCCAAAAGGAGACCCTTCCCCATGGCAACGAGCACCTCCTTAACTGGGCCCAGAAGAAGTACAGGGCAGTCACCTCTTTCTCTGAGCTCAGGATGACTCAAGACATCTACATCAAAGTTGGAGAAGGTTTGTACTGGATTCCCAAAATTCCCAAGCATAGCTCCAAGGCCCCAAGGCACATCTCCCCATTCCCCTTCAACTCCCAGAACTTAACTTAGCTTTAGTGTCTGAGCACCAGCTAGAGGTTTCCATGTACTCCTTCATCCCCCAACAGCCATTCCCCTCTTCATACTATTTAAGAGGCTACCTTGTTGTTGTTGTTGTTGTTGTT
>JAPQRN010000019.1:16137978-16170123 GCA_037367275.1 Coranthus polyacanthus | reverse complement strand
ACTCCTTCATCCCCCAACAGCCATTCCCCTCTTCATACTATTTAAGAGGCTACCTTGTTGTTGTTGTTGTTGTTGTTGTTGTTGTTGTTGTTTACAGCATCAAGAAATAGAAGACTAAAGTGGTTTCATTAATCACATACGATGTATTTTCTGACACTCAAAACAGAAATAAAAGATGTACTAGTTACTGTTTTCACCACCACTGCAGACGGAAATCTATCTGACATGACGGTATACAGATGAGATAATGTATTCAATTTTTGTTGATATTACATTTAGTGACGTATATTAATGTAATGTCATTTCATTCTAATGAAATATCCTCGAGTATCTTAAATGTTAACGACATGACACCACTGACAGGCAGTCAAATGAAATGGGCCGTTACAGTGAATAAAACTACAGATTTCTCTGAATTTGAACATTGTTGAAACATTTGATGTAATGTAAAGTACACAAGGCAACAAACATTTGACAACATTTATTCGGCCAATTTTTCATTTTTCAATTTTGTTTCCATTGAATACGCACTAATCACAACCAGATTTGACTCAGTTGATTGTGCGACATGTGTTGTGGAAATCTAAAGCCTTCAGTGTGTGAGCACTGGTAAGTAATGTTTTTATTATGTGGATACATAATAACACCTTCAGCATTATTCTTTGAAGATTTGAAAGTCCACTGCCTCTTTTGTTGTGCTATCTGACTTTGAGACCTGCAAGATGTTAAGGTTTTTGTGTTTCTGTTTTTAAATCAATGTTTGCTCAAAAAGACAGTTATGAAAAAATGAAGCTTGGATAGTGGTTTGTGTAAAAACTGTAAAACGGGCAACGTGATGTTTTGGAATAGGGAGTTTATTTCCAAGACAATTTACAGACACTAACAGACAACATGTTATCCCTGGATTCAGAAGTGGTGTTACTCCCTTAGTTTGCACACAAATTATGAGACATTGCTTCCTCAGGCTTTGGCCTTGTAAGGCTGCGATGAACACAAAAAAATGTAAAAGTCAGGTGGAGGGCATATGTAGGTCGACTACATATCAGTGGAAAGGAGATAGATTATTCTTTTCCAGTTTGAGTAAGATAAGAGGGGGAGTGGGTCTGATGGGAAGGAGCACTTGGGGATTCTCTGGAGAATCAGGTTATGATTAATCTTCGCATTTTTTCAATTTTTTATTCTGTACTTGCCGCTCAATACAGTGAACAGACAGCACGTCCAGCTTCGCAATACGTCAGCTCCCAGACAGGCCATCTTGTTTTTAATGAGCATTTTTCACTAGATGGAAATAAAGCAAAGTTGTGTCTGGAAAATACGATTATTTCACTGCTGCCAGGGATCATTGTGTTGTTTCTTGCTGTGGAGAACAGAGTGGTTGCTCTGCCTCTAAGCGTTAGGCCTGTGTCATTAGGGGCTGTGGTTTGGCAAAAGCCCAGAGTGCCATGATGTTTACTTCACGCAGAGAGCTGTAGATTTCCTCTCCTTCACATCTTCGGTAGTGTTTCATGAAAGTAGACAGATTCTCACTTTGCTTCCCATACTCAAGGTCTCTCCTCAGCTTTTTAAAGTGCCACAAGGGTTCCGGAGAGGAAGGTGCCAACCTTCAGTTTACACTTTGTCCAAGGCTCTGTTTGCCAAATAAGGAAGCATCTGTCTTGTGTTTTCTCTGAGTGCTGAGAAGGGGCCTTAGTTTTCATGTTGTATGCAATACAAGGTACTCTCTTTGCCGTTAACGAATATTTGATTAAATAATGTAGGAAATCAGAGCGATGTGATAGTGGAGGAAATAACACTACAAGGTTTGTCTGAATGTGTGTTTATGAATATAATTGTTCTGTTATTGTGAGAAAATGATCTGCGTTTTTCTCCCACGTAAAATCAAAAGAGAGAGACCAAGCATGCCAACCAGCGCACGCTCGATCCTGTTTCACACAGGGCAGGGCTTAGTTAATGCAGCATTTGGATGGGAGACAGTGGGGATTCCAGATGCAAGGATGTGTTGTGACGTGAACAGGGAAACTGTTCATAAAGCAAATGAGTCAATGCAAACATCCATGTTACTGAAATATCTGACAGCAGGATACTGAATCCCTACCAGAAGCAGAACCTTTTAACACCCACCCTTTTCGTGGACCTTTCACCAAGGGTTTGAGGCTTATAACAGAAGTGTATGGCATTTATTAGACTTCATTTGTTTAGCATGTGGCTAAAACAACCTAAACTACATCCGTTCATATATGGCTTAAATGTTACCCTAACCCTTAAACGGGTCACTGGTGACCTTGTGGAGTGAAGTTCAGGGATTGTCCACCAGAACTGAAAACTAAATTTCTGCGATAAGATGAACCTTCTGCCCGCGTGGTGCAACCAAATATCGACACAGATTTAGTATTAAACTAACTAGTTTCAATACATGATTGCAGAACTCATTTATAGCTCGTGCAATGGGCCACTGGTCTTTAACTGACCTCAGACTCTTGCCTCCTTGTGGTGGAGAAGTAAAGAAAAACTGTTTGATATTTGGACATCAAAATAGCAACACCTCTGCCACTAACACAAACATCTCTCCACTTTCAGATCCAGTCTTTTCTGACACCTGCAAGATTGACACCAAGTTTCTGTCTCTGAACTACCTGGGTGGCTACGTGGAGCCACAGCCATCAAAAGGTTGTGTCCTATCTGGACCTGACAAAGATCGAGAAGTCCACATCATTGAACTTCAAGCTCCAAACTCCAGCAGGTGAGCAAGCGAGGCAGCCAAAGCCAACAGTACATGTTGTCATAGTTTACTTTTGAGGTCAAGATGCTCTCACTAATCTCTGTGGAGTTTGTCTTGGACTGAAACTGCCACGAAGAGAGGGGGGAGGGTTTACTGTTCACTTAGTGGTGTTTTTCTGAGAAGCATTTTTCAGAACTGGGTCTCTACGTCCAGGATGCCAGAAAATCTCCTCACTCCCCCTGTGGAGTGATTATTTTGTCCACTCAAAAGCCAAGTCTCAGAATGTGGTGGTAGCAGTACTTTATCTCACTGCAGCTATCTGGTCTGTAGTGCATATGTCTGCTTTTTTTTCCCTGGAAATGCATCCAGCTTTTTAATTAGTTGGCCAGACTCCTAACCATCCGAAATTTCTTTTTCTCTCTCTTTTTTTGTAGTGCTTTCCAGGTGGATGTCATAGTGGATCTGCGGCCTCTGGAGGACGATGCCCCTCTTCGTCGTGACGTTGTCTTGCTGCTCAAGTGTACTAAGTCTGTCAACTGGGTCATCAAGGCCCACAGAGTGATTGGCAGGCTGGATATAGTGGTAAGCTATCAGCATGACAACAGACAAAAGCTTTCCATCCAAAAATGTCTTTTTCCATCTCCAAACTTCAACACTTCAACATTTTTATAGTCTTATCACACATCACAGTGACTTACAAGTCATGTCACAGACAGAAATGTCATCACTTTGCACCACTGACCAAAGAATTTGTCACACCAGGATATGTGTGTGGAACTGGTGCCTGGGCCTTCGCTGTAAGAGAGGGTGGGGATAACAGGTTAGAAGGGACTGTGAAATTTCATTGTGGCAGCTCCAGGGATTGTCATCGCGTTCAAAGAGCCAGCGGCAGGAGAGCAGAAGGGGTATCACATATTTTCAGATCCGGTGCTACCACTGCTGCACATAGAGCCTGAGCTGCTTCCTATCAGTCACCATGTGAATTATGAGCAGCACTTGCTTCAGGCTCTTTTTTTTTCAAAGCTGTGAGTATTTAAGACCGCCTTGCCACACATAAAAGACAAACACTGGCTAATTACTGCAATATATCAGAGAGCTCTTTATTTAGAAACATGATTTAACACATGCTGGGCCCCATGCAGGCAGGGGTATACGAACAAACTTCTTCCTATATTTTTTCAAATCCATGATTTGGTCTTATTGTGTTAGTGCCCATTGATTTCTGTTGTTAAGCAGTGTTTTCTTATTTTTGTGCTAATATTAGGTAAGAGAAAATTTTACAAGTGGTCAAGAGCACTCTTACCAAAATAAGAAGAAATATCTTACTTAAAAAACACTTGGATAACATATACCAAATTAAGTTTAAATTATTGTATGTTTTGGACTAGACACTATTGGTCCATTGATCTCAATTAAGACTTTTAAATCTGATATTGCATGCGACGGGACACCTGTCAGTGCCACCTCTCCAATTATTTCTTTAGCTGTAAACTACTTGCTAGACTGCCGCTTCTATTTTCATGTCAAACTATTTTCTTCGGATTTCAGTTACTGTGTGTCCCTCTGCATTTACAGCATCACAGACGTTTCTACGTTGCTGAGTTTTTGAGCACCAGTACTGATGCTCTGGAAAATCACACGTTTATTTTGTTTCAATTTATTTAACAATATGTTCACAACCGTTTAAGAAGAAATTCTTCTTAGTCCATTTTTTTTGGTGGCATCTCTATAGTTTTTGCATATGCTAGAATAAGGAAAATGCACTGATGATTACTCATCATTTTGAAATGTGAAAAAAACAAAAAATGCTTGCAAGCTTCACTGCCTCAACAGAGACTGATTAGACACTTCTTTATTATAGATGTAGATAATAAGCAGACTGCACACAGAGAATAGATTGTCACGTTCACACATGCACATTTTATTTAATGAAATTGTAGCGTTTTATGATTATATAATTGCACAGGTTGATTGAGATTAATTGCGGAGCCCTTGTGCTTTCCAGATGCACTAGGTTTTATGTTTTTCTGATGACAAAAAAATTAAGAAAAAATATAAGAGAAATTTAAGAGAATGACGCCGCATGAGGTTCATTGTATCACTGAGAATTAATATACAGTTTTGATGAAATCTTCATTAATGTTACTCCGGTCTCTGAGGACCCTCAGGAACATGACACCTATGTAAACTCTGGAAGAATAGTTTAACTGTAGAACATGTAGACGGGGAATGGGCAGCTGTCCAACCGCATATTAGCTCCAGGGATGGAATTTTAAACCCTGTCTTTCTCTAAAGTACGAGAATGAAAGAAACTCACCAAATGTTTGATTTGTGCTGATGGTGATGTATAAATCACTGTAGGACTGACTCTCATTGTCCCGGTAGTGTGCTTTTGTCTTGAATGCACCTCTCAGCTCCAGTGCTGTTTTCAGTGGAGGTGTGTGGGGCTCTGGGTTTCCTCACTGTGTAATGCTGATACTCTGCTGCTGCAGCCATGACACTGCATTTTTGCCAGGCGCGGTGTGTTTGTACAGCTGCCTGGTCACTGCTGTACAGTAAGTCAGGTTGTGTGAGTGTAATGCCAGGTTAAAGTCTGTGTCACTTGTAGCAGCACAAACTGAGATGCCCGTAGTACACAGATTGAGTTTCCTTTTCAACCTTTAACTTTGATTTCTAGAGCTGTACATCTGTTAGGTTTTCTTTTTTACTTTTTTTGGCATTAGGTTTCTTTTTTTTTTAATGAATGTGCTGAGTATTTATCAATCCTTTCTCCGACTATTTTGGTTGGCAAAATATTTTAAGTGCACATCACACCTCATCTTGGGCTGTTAAAATCCAAAATGAGGTCTTCAAGTTGCCGTTCAGATTGCCATACACAGGTTAGATACTGTAGACCATAATTCCTAGCAACACGCTGAGACTTGTAGTGTAGTAGTATTGATTTTCATATAACCAAGTTAATAAATAAGCGTGTTGAATGTGTGTTAAAAAGGCTAACTAGTTTAAGTGATAATCACACCATGTCAAACCAGAGCCTGATAGAGAAATAACTACTGGCGGGTGTCACTTCACATTATCATCTATGTGAAAGCACTGAAGGACAGTCTTAAGGCCATTTTGGTTTTTGAAACAGCTGACAGTTTCAACTTTTATTTGACATCAGCGGTACACAGGATGCTGTGCTTGTGCAATCTGCATTTGGAACAGTGTCAACTATTTATGTGATATGATAGCCTCATAAAAGCGAAGCCTCACGTCTGTCAGAGAGCGGGTTCTCCTCCGAGTTGTTCAAGAGAGTTGAATGTGTGGGATATCGCTGTGCGAAACAATCAGTCCTCTCTCACACTGGGAGGGTTTGCAGCAGGGTAGGACACGAATCTTAGGAGAAAGTTAAAAGCATTTCTCGAGCTATGACACGTCCATTACCTCTTGCACATTCACATGATTCACACTTTACACAGACAGAGTGCAGGACTGTACTTGAAGGTGAATATGTGTGATAATACCTGACATTAATCATGTCGTTTGGTGGTGAAACTCATAAAGGAGCTGACTCAGATTTTTAATCCCGAAGGAAAACACACAGTCCTTTATAACAGAACAAATGAAACCTGTGTTTTTTCTCCCACAGGCCTCTGATACCGTGAGTGTTAGTTCAAACACGGAGAGACTGATGCAGGTGACGAAATCACCGAAGCAGGCCTTGCCGCTGGGGTCACAACCTCTGATCAAGTGGGCAGAAGAGCATGGCTATAGTCCAGTCACTTCTTACACCAGCACTCCTGTGGCCAACCACTTCAACCTCCGACTAAGAGAACAAGGTAATCTAAAGCTGGGGTTCTCAAACTTTTGGGGCCGCGGACCTCCAAACTGGGAAGAACATTTTCCAAGGAGCCCCAAAATCATAACACCAATTAAGCATATGCCTACTGTCATTTGGTGTTATGGCATTGTACTATATTGTACTACATTGTACTGTACTAGATAACTATTTGTATTCTAAACTTTACAACCTAAATACATCAGACATGTTAACAGAAACACATTTCAATTTGGATGATGTTAAACACAATGTCATTTTATTTAAATCAGCATTTGTACTTTAAGTATAAATAAGTAGGTAAGTAATTAATCTTAAAAGCTTTCAGAAAACAAACAGTAGCAAAACTGGCATAATCCTAAGTAACCCAGACATTTAAAATGCCCGGTCTAAAGTTGACTTTCAGTAAGTTCAACTTCAAAATAATTAACTTACTTGCTCCTTATTCAAACCATTGGCAAACAGCTCTGAACAAATCATAACAGAAGTTATCATAACACTGTTACAGAACAAATCAGAGTAATTAAACATTGCAATCATATCAGAGTTTCTTTCGGCCCAAAGCGAACATTTGTGAGAATAATGGGCATAGTATTCTTGTTTTACTGCCACAAATATCCCCATCTATAGATATACCCTTTTAATGATACAGCACAATTCTATAATGTATTGCAAACTATTTTGCAGACCCCCCACTTTGAGAACCGCTGGTCTAAGAAAAAAGAAGGTGGAGAAATATAGTTGTGTGCAAACATCCATTCCTGCAGCTGCAACAGTTTTTCTTTCGACCAATACTGTACATTTCACTATCCTTATATCAAAATTAGTGTGCAATCACATTTCAGTTAGTTTAGTCTCCTGAGGGTCTAACACTGTGTGATTTCCAGATGTGGTGGATCCTCTGGAGAGCATGTTACCTCCCGAGCTCTCCATCCTGCGTGACTCCAGTCCTCATCCAAGAACTGGCACGGCCTCACGGCGCTCCAGTCTGCCCTTCCCCTTCCCTCCATCTGGGCCTCGGGACCTGCCCTACCTGTCGCTGCCCTCCGCCCTCGACGACCGGCCCTGGGAAAGTGACGGGCCCGAGGAGGCGCAGGGTGTGCTCAGTGTCGGCCTCAGTGTGCAGTGTGAAGACACAAAGATGGTGGTCAGCATCGACAAAGAGAGCCTGAAAGTGAGTAGAAGGCATGACTTCATCTATCCAAATGGATCCTGGAAAGAGCATATCCTTGCTCTTTTTGGGTATTTTATTAATAATAAAAGTGCAAAATGAAGAGAAATGAAAAAAAAACTGAACTGTAACTTCAGTAACTGTCTTCCAGGTCAGACTTAACTCAGTGTGATCAAGAGTTTAAAATTAGATTTGCACATTTGAAAACTGTTTACATTCTGATCAGTCACACTAGTTATGGGGTATTTCCTTCTTAGATCTCTACTCATGCGACACAGACTTGATGTGACAAACTGTGAGAAAAAGAACAGAAAACAACAAACATGAAGGACACCCAGAAAGAGAATGCCAATATTTGGACCAATTAACAGGCTGACTGATTCTCTCCTGATTGGTAACCAAAACTTGAACCTCCGTGTTTCCAGGTTCTTGATATCCAAAAGGCAGCCAATGTGTGCAGTTGCATTATGATAACAAATGAAGAAACTGTCCAAACATACAAATCTGACTTAAGGGCAGCTAAGTCTTAAAATACAGTAAATAACTAAAATACAAAATGTGGTAATTATTTTTTTAAACACAAGCGTTCCTGTTATACACAGGCTGACACTGATGCAAGTAGGATGCTTCCCAACATTTGGCGTGTGAACGCGGGGGCAGCACAGTCAGCCCACATCACAGAATGGAAACTGGCAGAGACTGTAATTAGGAGAAGTTGGGACTGGAGCTAGACCACCTTGTGGGATTTGTTTATTCCTGGGAACTTGACGTCTTACAAACCACTTTGACTTTTTTCCTTCCCTTTAACAATTGTAAAAATGAGTTAATAAAAGAAACTTTTTGATCTGTATTCAATGTTGCAATTTTTTTAATGTTTCCTCAGGCAAAGGGGTTTTCTAATGCCAGCCTCACGCTCCAAGACCCAGAATGCAAAGCAACAGCCAATGCCACCCACTACACACTGGAAACTCCTCTGACTGGTTGTCAGACTACCCTGTATCCCATGCAGGACAGCTCAATGGCCTTCTACATCAACTCTGTAAGTACGATATCTATTATTACACTTAGGTAGAAACATGTCCTACCAAAAATCCTGCTTAGCCTGAACCATGAAAAGGGCCAAAGCATTTTTCTTGTACTGGTTTACACCCCAATGTTTTTATGGATTACATTCCCACTTAACTTCAATGTTATGGAATGGAGTGTATTTGTTCTTACAAGCAGAGATGAATCACTTCCTCACTGACCTATTGAAATCTTTTGTGGGGGAAAATTTTAAAACAACACATTTTCTGACTCATGTAGATTGAAAGCTAGGCGCATGTCCAAGGTCATCTTTTATGTTAGCACTCGGAAGCAGAGATAACCTCTCACCTCTGGCCATAAGAGATTTTTTTTCAATCTCTCCTTCTCTTCACATCAGAGATCGTCTGTTTTGCTCGTTTCTTGTGATGTGCTTTTTTTAAATTCTTAGCAGTGGTACCAATAGCAGGTCAGCTAACTTTTACCACAGCCTTAAGAAAAACACAAACTGTCACTGACATTTTCCTCTCACCTCATTAAACGAGAATTTTCTCAAAGCACCCTGTACTCATCTCAGACCTCTGACATGCCTCTACTCTGCTGAGAAATTAGAAACATGTTTCATGTTTTTGTCCAGGGTGAGTCCCACTGCTAAAGCCACAGGACATTCCCACATTTTAAATCCAAATCATTGGTTACAGAATGTTTGGCTCTCATAGATTGAGATCTCTGCACATTTGGCTTCTCAAATGCTACAAATTAAGCAACACTTCTCACATTCTTTTAAAGAAAAAATCATGTTTTTTTGTCCAGGTTTTCATTTTGCTTAGTTATTGATCTGGCTCTCCTCTGTGGATCACAGGTCTTTGTAAGTCATGCCGAGACCAAAGATGGGAGTGGTGGACCCTTGGATGATGAGGACCTGGAATCTGGAGATGTGCTGTTCCCAAGGGAACCAGTGGATTTAGAGAGGCCGCCCATAGAGCACCAGTCTGTCATCATGGTACGAAAGTGAATTCTTCTTATTCTGTGAGAGCAGCACTTCACTGCAGGGTCAAAGTTGACAAGTCAAGACCTTGATCATCTACATCTTGCACAATTGGAAGAAACTTCATTTCCCAGAGTCCCTTGTTGCTAGTAAAGTCTCCTCTGGCTCCTGCAATCTCTTCATCTTTCCATGATGTCTGTTTTATGAACTTGACCTGACATTTTCCATTTTAAAGTGTCTCCACTTTCTTTTCTCTGCTGACTGACTTTCCTTTATCTCATCCATTCCTTGTAACCCACTTATTGTTCTTATTTGTACAGTGTCTCTTATGTTCTCTCCCTGTGTTCTAGTCCATCTTAATGTGGTCAAACACAGACACACAGTCATGTAGGGTGATGGTGCTTCGCAGTGGAATCTAATGTCAGATCCCCGCTGATATTTATGTTGGCTTTGTTTTATTCCCCTCCTAGTTCAATTGCACGTACCAAAAGAACCAGGAAACCTCAGAACCAGTTCCCAGGATTGTACCGGGACCGGCAAGGCCGCCAAGCGACAACATGACGTTTAACATGGAGCTGTACGACACAATGCCGTTCAACAACCCTTCACGTCAAGCCTTCCACACTGTTTCACAAAATCAGCAAGTCTTTGTACAGGTAGCCTTTGCACTTCCAGTTTGTCCTTATTTTAGAGTCCACATCGTGCATGCTTTCTAGATGAACACACATTTGTCTAATGAAAGAAAATTCAGTGTGTCTTTGTCTCTAAATGAAGGGCAGAGAAAACTGTGATGTTTGTTGTTGTCTGGGATTTTAATTCTTCCTGCTTTGATCTCTTGGCTTGTTATCCACAAGGTCAATTTTTGTTTTGTCTAGTTAGGGCTTAAAAAGCTAACACCCCTCACACTCACCCTCTCTCCCCTCTGTGTGTCTCTGCGGCCCGTCTGTGTGGCTCGGAAACACTTGTTGCGCAACAGTAATTATAGAGGTCAGGTAAAAGATTGGACAGACTCATACTCTGATGTCCTTTGAAGAGATGATTTATGATGATATCAGTGGGAGATGCTTCTCTGACAGTGTGGACACAGAGCCAGCAGGTTACAAAGAGTTTTCTGTGTATGAGCCCTCGGCGTAACCCACTCCTCAGAACTCACACTGTGCTGAGACCTGACCCGAGGCTACAGCCAAAAGGTGCATGAATGCACTTTGATGCTCAGAAAGTGGCTTTTTGTTCATTCAAAACTTTCCCTTCCATCAGCTGTGCACTTTTTGATATATTGTTGTTTATAAGTTTGCATTTCCAAACGTCTCTGGTATAAGTCTTAATGTGCGTCATTTAACCTTTTCAACTGGCTTTTAAATATTGCTTTTTATGTGTCTGTGCGTCTGGCCAATGCCTTTTTAATGGTAATACCATCATTAGAAAACAAGCTCACTGACAATCAAAAGGGGGAAAGAGGAGGAATGATAGCTCAGGGGACTGTCTTGCGGTTATGGGTGGAAAGATATTACTACCATCCTAACTGGAACTGAGATTCTACTTTAAGAAATTTGTCTGAGTTTCTGTTTTCTGTCAGTATCAAGGTGGTGGTCCTCACTGTGGTTTCCAGACTCTTTGACATTAGCAGTTTGATTCTGACACATGGCTCAGCGAGGAGGAGTGAATATTCTGCTGGTTTTCCTTAGTTAAATACTTACTCTACTTATTCTTCAATGTCTTTGCCCATTTAGCTTTCATGTTCACTGTGCGATGATTCTCAGTCCAGTATTCATTTCAGTAACGAACATTTGACTCTGTCGCTCTGTAGAAACCAGTTGTTCCACTTTGTTCGATGGCGAGACACTAACTGTGTCTCTCCTGCTGCATGAGCTGAGATGTAATGTACAGTGGGTTTGTCTGCTGAACCTGGCGTTCAATGAGAGCATTGCAAGAGAACTTAACACTAAAGATGTGAACGCAAAAGAAAATGCACTCATTTAATCATACTTTAAAAGTAAAAATACTGACTAGTGCAGCTTTAGATAAGTAGTTGAACATAATACACCTGTGTGCTTGTCTGCTGCTTTCCCGCTGCCGTCTCTGTTATCTATAGGCAGCAAAGCTTAACATAAATACTTCACACAGTGGGAAACAGCTAGTCTGGCACTACCAGAGTCACTACACCTCTCTAATTATCCCGTCACATTGAGTTTGTTTTATCTGCACACAAAAGCCAAAGTGTAAAAAAAAAACAGCATAGTCTGTGATGTATTTTAGGTGCTATAAATGTTGTCGTTAAATTTGTGATGATAGGTTTTGAAATGTAGGATTTAGATTTTTTTCTTCGTTTTATGTGATTTATGGCTTTTTTTGTGTGTTTCATGATGTGTTTGTCTTTACAAAGTGTTTTCGCTTTCACATGTCACCCCTTGGATTTGGTTTTGTTTGTGATCCAGAAATAAATCAAATAAATTAAACCAAATTAAATTAAATCAAATCAAAGCAGTTTTCCAAAACGTTGAACTCTTCCATTTTTACCACTAACCAGTACTGATATTGTCAAAGAAAACATAAGTAGTAAAGTATAAAGCAGTCTGAGCAGTTTGAGTGATTACATTGTGTTCTTCCTCCTCTATTACCGATAACAGTTTCACTTAATCCTGCCTTCACCTTTAGCTAAACAAAAAGATGGAAAGATAACTGTTCCATGCCTTTGAAGAGTGAACATCTTTTCCACTCTCTTATGCACTTCAGGTCACATCAACCGCATCAGATCCGGAACTGGGGTTCACAATCGTGTCGTGCTTCATTTCTCCCAACTCCAACCCCAGCGTCACCTCCGACTACACTCTGATTGAGACGGTCTGCCCCACAGACGACTCCATCGCGTACTATCCTCAGAGGGACCTCCCTATCCCACACGCGCAGATGGAGAAGGAGACTTTCAGCTTCACCTTCAACACAAAGTACAACATGTCCCTTCTTTTCCTGCACTGCGAAATGTCCCTGTGCTCCAAAAGATCTCCAAGCAGACTGCCTGCGGTATGCCGTTTAATGTTTTCCAAATTACTTTTATTCTTCTGTGTAATTTGTTAATTTACTATGCAAACTATCTGGGTTGTCTCCAGAGCCGTCTTTATTAGACCATCTTTACTCTGGCTGACCCGAGCCATTCAGTATCAGTTTGCACCAAAAGCCGAGCAGGACACATGAATTGATGCACGGTTTGTATCCAGCTGCAGGGTTATTATTATAGTTGTATGTTATTACAGTTTTTAAATTTTTATTTAGTCTTTCAATTCGGTTTTTGATATTATTTTGGTTTTAGTTTAGTTTTTATTTAGTAGCAGGGTTAGTTTTTATGAGGAAAACCTCAATTTATAGGAGCTGAAAAAGGGTGGGATCAAAGAATGGATGACTTCAAATATGATTTAGAAAACCATTGTTTATTAAAGGTCCCATATTGTGCAAAGCTGTGTAACTCTTGTACACCATGAAACACAGTGGTTTAGCGACCACATTGCAAATCGAGAAAGTGAAAACAAAGCTGATCTGCAATTCTGTTTTGTTTTAGCTTGTGTTGTGTTGTTCATTGTAGTTCTTATTTCTATTTCATTTTTATTTTTTGTTTATTTTTTTTTTCACTTCTGGTTTTAGTTTTTAATCTCTGTTAATTATAACAATCCTGGCTGCAGAACAGAATAAGTGTCAGTGTTATCCATCATTTTTGTTTTTCTCTTACTGTGTTATTTGTCCGACTCACTCAATCTCTTCCAAGAACTTTAGTCTTTCTGTATTTTTACATGAAAAACGTGCCAAAGTATTAACAGAGTAGAGGGCTAAGAAGGTAATTGTTTAATTCTGATTGAGTTTCATGAGTTTGTCATTGGTTTGATTTCCATGTTTTTACTTTTGGTCAGGTGTGTCACAGTCCATTTTAAATGATTACTTCTACTTCTGCCTTTTTTCTGTAAAATACAGGTCATAAATGGCTTTTACAGCTGCTTTCTATGTGATTCCTTTACTGGAAGGAGTTTTTGTAAGTTTCATCTCATTTTCTCAATTTTTATCCACACAGTGCTTACAACCTAGTGAGACCTGTGATTCTTTTTCTGCGGAAAATATCATGGCAATGATGATGGACACCAAGACATCTACCAAGCCCCTGGTTGTGATGGATGGATCCAGTCAAACAGACATAACAGGTTAGTTATGAATTTAGCTTTGATATCCATTGCTTTGAGTACATGGAGTGTGATAAGTAACCTAGAGTGAGATGAGAGGCCACTCTGACGGCGAAGGAGCCAGAGAAAGCTTGGTCCGGTACACAACGATTAGACCAAACCACAAAATACTGCACATCACTTCCCCACATCTGGTCAACATTAACTGCGGTGTGTGTGTGTGCTGTGTGAGGTTTTGTGATTGTGTACGCAGGTGCGCGCGTATGCACATTTGGCATGTATATGCATGTGTCTGTTTACATTAATGTCTGTACACAATACCGTGTTTTTAATGGGTGTGTGTACATACTAGCATGTGGTTGAGTGCAGTAAAGGGGAGTTTGCTCGCGCTGAGGCCCAGTTCTGGACCAGTCCATGCTGAGGGAGGGGTGGAAAAAGAGGAGTCACACAGCTCCAGTTCCAGTTGTTTTCACTTAGGACCTTATTGTGGCCTCCCCTTTCCACTAGAGAGGGGGAGAAGGGAGGTGTGTGTGTGTGTGTGTGTGAGGGGAGTGGTGGTCCTCTCATTGGTTTTGGGAGTTCAGCCAGAACCTAAAGCCCCCTCGATCAGCGCTTGTTTAGTCACTCGTTCATTCACCGGCCGTATCTCTGTGGCTGTGAGTGTGATCAGAGGAAGGCTGAGCAGCCTGGTGGGGGGGTTGGGGGCCTGAGGTCAGCACTGTTACATGTGACTAATTATGACCTAAACTGAGATGGGATGATATCATGAGTGCCCAATCTCTGGTGGACTGCCAGAACTTTTCAAATCAACAGCATCCCCTCTGAGCAATGACATCAACAGAGACCTGTGGTCAGTTTGAGTCAACTTTATTGACTCATGAGTGTAATATAACATCACGCCACTTCAGCGTGTGAGCCAGGACCGATACATCAGCACGGACAATATTATTGGTCAGTTTATGCTTATTGCACAAATAGCGTATTGGTGTGTATGTAGTATATGAGTACAGTAAAGTACGCATATAGAGTACGGGGACGATTGGCCTGGCTAATAATCAGATCCAATATTCAGCATTTTTACGATTCTTGGTGTCCTTGTTTCTTTATCTGATATCCAATAAAATAAATGAATTTATATTTAATATGATTGACGACAAATTGCAATACAAGGTATGTTTGTAGTGCCATAAGCAGTAGCGAGCTTTGAAATGGGTGGCTTTTCTACAAGCTTTAATAAAGTACGTCCGTACAAACATCATGAAAAAGCAACATGTCGATCGAAAAATGTGTCAAATATTTTGTGGTGATCCGGTGGCCAATCAGATTGTAGCAGCGATGCCAGTTCCCCGGCCACGCATTTGATCTGACTTTGCTGACTAGATTGTTCTTTGAATTTGAACATATTCAGCCCAGGTAGTGCAAATAGTTCTATATGTTCTAATTCATTTGCAAAAAAACAGTATGTACAGTATATCGGCACCGGTATCAGCTTCAGCAGTCCAGTATGAGTCAGATTCACATATGAGTAGTCTCATATGTAAAGGGTGGGTGGATTTATTACATTTTAATTGGATACTCCTAACCTTTGGGTTTCACTGCTGGCCAGAAATATGAATGCAGTCAGTGACAGAAGTGCCAGTGCTGGTGTTAGAGAATCTGAATATATTGGCGAATTGAGACTCTAAACTGTGTGCTGTAATGCGTGAGCATGTGAGCTAAGCTAGTCTGAAACAGGCAGCAGGGTGCGCGGTCCACACCAGTGTGCCAGTGCAGCGGGTTTATTTTCCATGGAGCAGATTAAGTAAACACAGATATGCCATAAACACACTGAAAAAAACCTCTATTTCAAAGGCCATGTTTTCTAACACAAAGGCATCTCTTATGCTAGGATGGCAAACAAAACAAGCAGCCTTTCAAGGGCCACAGTTAAGCACTGGACAGCATCCCGAACTGAGCTTGATCTACAAATCAAAGAGGGCCACTTGTGGCCAACTCGGTGCATGGAAAAACATAACAGCCTCAAAGCCATGCCATCAAAAGTAGATTTACTGCTTCACAACATCAATAACTTTTACCCCTTTCATGCATCTGGTAACAGTCAGAAAAGCTAAATATTGTCTTTTTTTGAGACGCCGGCAGTGTAGATTATATCATTACTCTAGTACAAAGAGTGCTACTTCAATTAACAATCAGGATCTACTAAAAATCAGTGTGATGTAAAATCTTAAATATAACGTAATCTGCCAAAAAAAGGAGCGCTTTTAATATCAGAGCTGTTGTTACAGTCTGATAAAATATTCTGCTTATCTCTCTATGTAGCTGCTATAATCACAAGCCAAGTACCCCAGTTTATCAATAAAATAATTTGACGACGTAAATATTCATTTAAATGGTCAGAAAGATAGGGATGTCCCTTCTTGTTCATGCTTCAGCAGACTGACCATTAAAAAAGAATAGATCTGTGAAAAATTCTACCTACTGAACAGGAAGATGTGTGAGTGGGTGATTAAAGTCAATGTATCATGTGTAATTGGCTTTGTAAGGACAGACTGACAGTGTCAACAACACTGCAGAGGCTACATCAGTGCTTTCTACAAGTTATGGGGAAAGGTCAGAGTTTAACAAAAACATTGTCATTACGTAGGAGCGCTCTGTCATTCCATAACAAGTGAGCTCAAATAAACAAATGACGCTCACGGATATCAGAACTGTTCCAGCTCTGGAGTTTGACTTTTAACTGTCCGGCTCTATTAAATGCTGAACAAAAGTCAAGAGCTAACAGACGCCCAGCGGAGCATTGTTCCCCAAAGTCATCAAAGTATAGTAAGTCCAATGAGATTTCAGCTTAATAAAAATGAAAACGACTCCTACGTGCTCTGTAGGAGTCGTTTTCACTTGAACGATCATGTAAGGATCACGTTTGCAAAGCCACGTACCATGTACTGTCCTTTACTGTCCATAGTTCAGTTCCTTTTGCTCCTGGGTTGTGAGCATTAATGTCCACTATCTGCGTTCTTAGCAAAACAAGTCACATGAGACAGATAACGGTGGTGTGGAAGTGAGGGGGCGGAGGGTGGCAGAGAGGACGTCCTCTGGCCATCGTCCCCTCTGAAATTAAAGTCTTCTCTGATGACCTGTCATCGTCCATTATGCGAGATGAAAAACTCAAAGGTGTTCTTTTCAAGAATAGCACCCATTGTGCCCAAGTCTTGGCCGAGCACCAGGCTCACACTTGAGTACGCCCCGTACACAAGCTCCTTTGTATTGTTTGTTAAGGCATCATTACAGCTAATTTGACTTTTGAAAGCCTTCCAGATGGCTTGAAATAAATGGGTAAGCAGAAGTGGACCGAGGCACCGGGTTCATCCTTTAGGACGCTGTCAGCTTACAGAATAGCTGCTCTTTCAGCATTTTCCTGGTTCAGGTTGCTGTATCACATTCCACAGAGAATTGCTTATCAACACACTGCAATATCAGCAATCTGCTGATCCTCTGGCCTCTGGCTGACGGGCTGACTCAGAACATGTATTGTGCTAGTTTTTTAATGTAAGGAAATTCTTAAAGTATGCTGTGCTTCAGTATAAATTGATAGTCAGCACAGGTTAAAATGTATTTTTCCTCTATTTTGCAGTTACTCCTGATCACACAGCGTCTCCAAGCTCACCACAGTCCCCCAATGACAGTAAGTTATTTATCAAAAGGGACA
The DNA here is from genome assembly GCA_037367275.1 of Coranthus polyacanthus. Classification (NCBI taxonomy): domain Eukaryota; kingdom Metazoa; phylum Chordata; class Actinopteri; order Kurtiformes; family Apogonidae; genus Coranthus; species Coranthus polyacanthus. The sequence continues at coordinate 16,152,533 of JAPQRN010000019.1, read as the reverse complement.
CTTTACGCACACATCCACCATTAACTAGTTGCTATATTAGCATATTGGCTCTTTACTATTCTGTTACTCTATAAAGCACGTATTAATGCCTTCTTCTGCATGGCCATATTCTACAACAATTAGGGCATTAACTAGTCAACAGTTTTCCCTCATTAATAATTGTTTATCGATCATAAGAAAGTTGTTGTACATTAATTATGATCTTAATATGATTTGCTCAGTATGGTGGTAGTACAACAATAATCCAGTGCTGCCAATTTAGCGATTTTCTCGCTAGATTTAGCAACTCTTAAGCCCCCTTTAGTGAGTTAAAAAAAAAAAAGAAGAGCCTAGCAACAAGCGAATTTTTGGGCAGATTTCAAAGAGAGTAACAAATGTCTCTCAGTGAATGTGTCTCTGGCTCTTTGCACTGAATGTTTTGTGCAGAGTCACAGACACAGAGGGAGAGCAGCAGCTCATTTAGTCGACCAATCAGCAGCCAGATAGACATGTGAATGAGGTAAGAAGGGATGTAATAAACCATAGACATATATATACATAGACAACGCATTGGTCACCTCAGCCTGTTGCTGTTTTTATATTAAAATAGTTTTAGAAATGTAAACTGAAAGTGCTTTTTATTCTGAAAAAAACGCAACTCCCCCATTTAGTACATGTCACTAGAGCAAGACCTTACTTTAGTAATTAGGAGGTTATTGAGGGAAAATGAATAGATCATAGGCACCAATAAGTGATTTATAATGATATAATGATTAAGAGCCAATATGCTACTAATATCTACGTTTATAATAACTAAGCAAAGCGTCATAGTGTCATATTGCTGTCAGTATCTCATTCCCAATCTTTATGTGCATCAGTGTATAAAAGCTGTCCCGTCTTCCTGTATGAACTGTACGCTGCTTTGTTTTCCAGTCTCTCTGTATGTGCTGGACACTCCGACCGTGGTGGGCATCGCCTTCGCAGCCTTTGTGATCGGGGCTCTGTTGACCGGAGCCCTGTGGTTTATCTACTCACACACAGGTAGGTCCTTCACCTGCTGCTGCACCCCCCCCCCCCACACCTCCCCTTTCTGTATTAATGAAAAGATAAGATGAGAAGGAATGTCCGAGGGTTTCTGTGCCAGAAATGTGCCGCTGGGATGGCCAAACATCCTGCTGCTGACAGAGGCCAGTTCACAATAACATAATGACTCCTCCACTGTAAATATATCCTGTTGGTCAGCAGCGAGAGCTCTTCTCTTTCCTGCCTTTGAATGTTTCGGAGGCCTGCAGGGTGGTCAGCGAATATTCTCAGTACAATGCTTCGAGACGAGTTGGAAATTCCCCTTGTTGGGTTTAGCGGGTGCTCACAGGAAAGGACACACAATCTGTCCATTAGATGCCAAAGACCTTCCCCGTCGTCCCCAGCCTGCCGACCCCAGCCGACCCCTCGGAGGAAGTGTGCTCCCGGCAGCCCCCTGAGTTCACCGTCACACAGAGCGGCCCTGTTCTCCTTGCCCTTACTGCTGACTGGTGAACTGCCATGCCGCTGACCTGTCACCCCCTGGTCGATGCGATCTCCACTGAAGTCATAAACGGGGTCAAGATGTTTGAGTTGAAAAGTCAGGGCTCTCAATAGAAGTCACAGTTTACACTTTGTTTAAAAACAGCTCATGGTCTGATGGTTGGATCAGGGCATTTATCATAAGTGTTTACTGAGCAGCATTTAACAGGATCAGCTGTCAGACTCTTATCTTTACCACAATATTGGTATTGGCTCCACTTTAGAAACCCACTTTGTTTAAGCTTCGTGGCTTTCCTAGTGTGACCAACAGTGATTTTTCCAAAGACATGAGTAATGAATGTGAATAAAAAAACAGGTGTGAGGATACACTTTTAGAACGTAAAGGTATATTATGTAACATTTATACATTCAACAAGACCTGATCACATATTTTGTTGACTTGTGTATTTACATTATATCAAATGTTCCCACCAATGGACAAATTCAGAGAAAACGGTAACTTCATTCATTGTAATGGGCTGTTTCAATTAGTATTGTGTTTCCCTGTAAATCAACTATAAACCACTGTTTGGTTTAACCTCATTGGACCTCGTATATGGCAATGACTTTAAATGCAGGATATATTATACACAATTCACAAGTCAGCCCTGTATACCAGCTGTGTGTAAGTTCAAACATAGCCTTGTTACAATGTGAATTCTTATTATGTTGTGATAAAAGCAGTTGCATCAAGGAGCTAAGTTGCAATGTAACTCTAAGACGTAGCAACAAAATATGCCCAAGATTCGGTGTAACTCATACAGTATCACAGAATTAGACTTAATTATAACTCAACAGTAACGCAGCAGTATTTTGGCCTCACTAATCCAGTAGAGAACAAATTTATTGTTATATATTATGATGTCTGTCTCACTATGATGTGTGTCCAGTGGCTCATGGAAGCAGGTTTCCCCCTTTTTTTGAAATTACATAATACTCATTGGAGTTGTATTTTAGGGGTTTGTATCTTTTACAGTTTAATTCCCTATAAGGCAATTGGAAGTACAAATAGTTTAATAGGCACCTTCACAATATATTATTTGACATGTTGCTCATTGTCTTGGCACATTTAATCGGTCAGGATTCTGCCAGAGATGCAGTCACCTGCCAAGAGATCTACTCTCTGCTCCGTTCAATTACTCAACCAAAACAAGACTAAAAAATCCCAACCAGTTGTGAAATCGGAATCGAACACATAAGGAGAAATTTCACGGTTATATCCTCTAGATTTAAGCTAGGAGTTTGGAAAAAAAACCACCGGAAACTAGATATCATCTTGCTTTATGCTCGGATATGCTCAGCAAGATTCTGACGTACAAACTCTATAAACATTTACAAAAAGAAGAAACTCTTATCAGCCAAAAGGGTTTTTTTTTTTTTTTTTTTTTGCGAAATGTTAAGTTTGGTGCGCTGGCTGTGCTTTTGTACAAAAGACACTGTGATCGCGCTTGTGATTCTTCACAGTTTCGTTCACAGTGTGTTCCTGTAACATAAAAGCATCCTTTATCTTGATCTGAAAAGATAATATTGGACTTGGGAATTTATATCCCGTCAGACAGATGAGGTGAATCCACGTCCCCTCTGTTTTGTTGAGCTCTTGTGAGGGAACGACCGCTGGCAGCTTTGCTCTGGTAAACATTAGCAGAACTGAGGGGCCTCGAAGAGGGAGCGGGATGCAGGACACATGCACATATGCTTGACATAGATTGTACGTAAGCACCGTCACATAAACACACACAAAACTTGTCTAGGAGAAAATGTTTTCTTGTCATGCTCTTCACTTTTCTTGGTGAAATGAAGCCAAGAACAACTAAAGGGACAAAGTACATTATTGCAGTGCAGTACTAAATGTGTCAAATAGTAATTAAAACACAAACCTGGCTCTTTTTTTTTTTCTTTTTTTTTTGAAGCAGTTCATTGTCTGACAGATGTTTTATGTAAGCATTTTCCTTCGCCCCTTCATTTGAAACTTTGGGTCCCGAGGGTCCCCAAAGTGAAATGCTTATTTAGACATAGAACAATAAACCAGTGGTTTGCGCTGCAGTCTGAAGGTCCTGTCTTGTGTTTGTTCTGCTTTATCTACTAAAGTCAGCCTGATTGATTCCAGATATCAAAAGAAATGAACTCCATGAACGAGGCGCCTCCTCCTCGTATCTCTCACTTTAAACGTATCATGTGTCGAAAAAGGATGTGACTGGTTGTTTTTGGGCTTTGTGAGGTGACACAAGTCGGAGCAAATCGTTTTTTTATTGAGCAAAAAAATAAAGTAAGCTGCCAAGGGGGTTAGCAATTTTTCTTGGCTAGATTTATTAAAACTAGAATAAAAATCTAGCTACTGAAGACCATCATGAACCCCCCCCCAAAAAAAACCCCACAGTTATTTAAGACAGACATAATATTCTTAAATTGAGATGTTCAAGCGGTCGCACTCTTAAACTAAGTAAAACAGTCTTGTTCCTCTGCTGGGATATTCTGCAAACCACTGTTTTAGCTTGTTACTGGCTAATATCTTACTAAGATAAAGTTAGATATATTTCATTATACTAAGATTTTTTCTGATGAATAACATGCAAACAAACAGGGAACACAGAAATATTTCGTCTTAAGTGCAGGGGACTTTAAATACAATAAAGCTTGACAGGCCCATTAGTGTTGGAAAGCTATGACTGGACAATCGCTGATGGATGGAGATGTGATTGATGACGCATTTCCCAGAAACAAGGCTTTTATACTTTCTTGAAATTCCTTTTCTGCTGTACATTATGCTCAAAAAAAGTTATCATTACTTTTTCCATGAGCTATACACAGTATGAATCTATATAGGATCGTGCACTGCACATTGCAACAAAGAATTTGCAAAAAACAAAAACGGGTCGTGTCAAGTTGCATCGGTCACAGTAAAGCGCACGGGCCTGAAAATGAACAATGGAGACTCCAGAATCATAGCCGAGTGCAATTTGTAGCTTTAACTAAGTCCATTTGTCACGTTCCTGCCTGCTTTTTGACGTTTTCTAACTTCTATCATTTTTTTTCTGTCTCCCTCCGGTCCGCACCCCCCTCCTGCTCCGTGTCTAGGTGAGACAGCTGGCACACAGCAGGTCCAGAAGTCCCAGCCTGCCTCAGAAAACAGCAGCGCAGCACACAGCATCGGCAGCACGCAAAGCACGCCGTGTTCCAGCAGCAGCACGGCGTAGCCCAGGGCGCCGCAGCCCTGCAGTGGCACTTCAAGGGCCGGCCGGTTCACAGGGGCCGCTTGTTGACTCTAGTTCCCTTCAGTGAAGGCAACTGTTACGATACGAAAAAAAGGAAGAAAAGATTTTTTTTTTTTGAAAAAAAAGAAGAAAAACACCTTTAGTCCTAGTGTGCGCAGACAAATGTTCTGTCTAGTGTTACCAGCCTTTGTGTGCTCCAGCCTGGCAGCCTCGCCTCATTTCTAGTACCTGACACAACCACAAGAAACACAAGTGAGTTTATACCAGTTTTTTTTTTTTTTTTTTTTTTTCCTCAAATCCAAATGCTGCTTTTTCTGATCACAACACAGTCCTCCGTTTTGACCTTAAAAGGTTTGATTTAGGCTGTAAGTAACAAGCAGGTGTAGGTCCAGCAAAGAGGAGCGATACGGCTCTTTGCAGCGGCGATGTCGGTAGAAATAACTGAGATGTTGATGTGTGTCCATGCGCTGCTTTGCCATGGACTGTATCATGTTACTTTATGACATGCAACCCTTATGGTGGCAAAGGAGCAAAACAACCACTACCATTCGGACGAAAGTGCAGTATGAACGGAGGTCATCATCTGACGCAAAGTGAGATAGTAACTTTAAAGATGAAAAACAGTTTATTGAATGTATACAGAAGAAAATATGCCAAAAAATGTGAAAGATAAATGTGAAATACATGGTGATAAAATGCCACATTTTATAATGTCGTCAATTCAGTCCTTTCAACTTCATAATGGATTAATACACATGTTGGCAAACATATTTTACATAATAGTGTAGTAATGCATTTCTGTACGTCTACTTTCATAAATGTACACAACTTCACGGGGGCATTATGATTCCCTTTTAGCAGATAAACAGTTTTTGTAAACGGAATCAGGTCGACATTTTGGGAACTGTGCTTATTCTGAAGAACGGTTCAACATTTTTCGGCATAAGCCTCTAAAATCACCAGTCATTTTTCACGCGTCTGCTTGTGTTCGGAAAAAACAAACTAAAGCATCTTGTATTAACGCAGTTTCCAGTCTTTATGCTAAACTAGGCTAATAACCTCCAACTCCGAGACATGAGACGTGAGGTGAGCATAATTCCCAAACTGTTGAACCAGTCCTTTAAGACGTGTATATTTTTTGTGAATATTGTAAATAGCCAGAAATGCTATGAGGCAGTGTGTGTTGAAATTCTGGTTTTGTACTTTGTGGATTACAGATTCAACATATATTTTTTACCTTTTCTCATTTTCTTAGTGATGAAATATGAAGCTCATTGTCAGGGACATACAGTATATTTCCTGTTTGCCAGTGTGTTCTTCAAACTGCACCCCACCATCTTAGAATAATATGAATGTTTGCTGTAGCGCCCTCTGCGTTTTTTTTTTTGTTTTGTTTTTTTTATCCGACTGTGTTTGTTTCCCTGTTAACGTGTTAACCACGTGTCTGGTAAGAAGTAACAAGAGAAACAGAATGTATATTATCTCAAAGCTTTGGCCTTTCTTTTCTTGTGTACACATGTATAAAGCTTTCTACAGAGGGAACAGAGTATAATTATATATATTTGTGTATAAAAATATATTTTGGAATATATTTACCCAGAGAACTTTATTGCCTTTTGTTGCGTGTAAGTACTGTGAATTCTGGATGCGCTCATATACAAAACACAGTTGTTGGGGATTTCTAAATTTCATTCGCACGTGCCTCGTAGCATGTTTTCATGACACTTTGACTAGCGGAAATGAAAGATAAATACGAATCATCTTATTTTTTTCAGCTATACAGAATCACGTTTTGGCTCAAACACTTCAAATTTTCTACCAAAATACGAAAATAAGATGAGGAAAATAATAAGAAAATAAGATTCCACTGATTTTTATTCACCTTTAATGAAACTATTATATCAGTGCTTTAAGAATGTGTCATAAAACATGTTATAAGTTTGCAGTGAGTATTATATCTAAAAGCTAAAGCAAAGCATTACCTCCAGTTTGTATTCTTCTGTACATGGAGGACACCTCATAATTGTATTGTTGAAATATTTTCTAATATTTGGGTGGAATTCTTCATTCCTCTGATGGAAATACTGACTCATTATTGAAGATTCGTCACTATTTTGTTTAAAGAATGTGTTAGTAAAGTAGTTTAGATGCTTTATAGCCATGCAAAAGTAATATATTTGAATACGTATCTTAAATACAAATTTAACATTACTGATGATAAGCTATAGCAGTGAATATGAACTGTATGAGCTATATTCTTTGATTAGGAGTAAACAGAAGTAATTCCACATGAGCTCAGTGTTCTGGCTCAGTTATCTCCACGTCCCATCAACCTGATCATGTTGTCCGTCTGTCGTCATGACAACAATTGCCCCATAAAGTAATGAGCAGTCACGTTTGACCGCTGTTGACAGCGGTTAAACAAAATTTGGAAATGGAATATATGATAAGTTTTGTAACTATTTAGCATGAAAAGAGGATGGAGAAAATCCAAGCTGTGTGTTTATTGTGTTTCTGGAAACTCAACTGCTTTCAATAAGAAACATTTTTTTATTGAGCTGTATTAGAGGCACTTGGTTTGAGAGCAACATCAGAACTTGTTTGTTTTATCGGGCCTCTTGCCAGACGGCCTCAGCCAAAACCCATCTGAGCCCTTTGTTTAGTAAAGCTCCCCTTTATACAGCATGAATACAGCAGTGATGGACAGTGCACCGCTGCTCTTATCAAGCAGCATTATTGGGAACAACAACACCACTCCATTCTGAATATAGCGGGCGAACAGGCTTGTGTTGCAGAGTCGAAATGTGCTGCAGCCTATAATCAGCGGTCACTGTGGAATTATGGCTTTCTAACATTCCTGTAGTTTTGCGGTTTCTCTTATCAACTGTGGTAAATCCATCTCCCGTATGTAATTATCCCCTCCGCCCGCCTCGTGTGTTGTGCTGTTAATCGGCTCAGCCTCAAGTTTCGCTCTGGATCTAATCTTCTCATTTGAGGTAATTGGAGGATACTCTTTCACTCAAAGTACCAATACATTTTCAAATATCAACATTCCTCCTTTAAGATTTGGGGTCACATTTTTCAAACTGTCAGTGTACTCCCATTGCATGCTGGGAAAGGCCACTCGCCCCCCGTTGTGAGTGAGAATAGGGAATATGATATCGCGGTATGTTTTCCATATGAAATAATGTTGCTGCGTCATGTAAAAAGGAGCATTATTACACTTAATGTGCCTGTCACAATATGACTCATAATTAATGCTGAACTGAAACAGCTGTATTGGAGCGCAAATCCGTATAACTAGTAATTAATTGCATTTTTCTAAACCATTTGACTACCTCATGTTTTTCTATGAATGTGTTTTTTGTGTGTCTAGAAGAGTGAGTTTCGTCTGTGCCTGTGTTTCAACTAAAGAAAAGTCCACATTTAAATGCTTATATCCATTATGCCCCGACATGGTTTTATTCAAATCTTGAATTTATTTTCATTGAAGAGTTCCCATGATGCCAAGATTACCCTTTTTTTGGGGTATTGTAAATGTGTAAAATGTTGGTTTTGTTCCATTTTCTTTTTTTTAATGCTGTAAATAAACATGATACTGTATTTGTATACCCATTATGCCCAATAAATTTTCATAATAATTCACGAGGTTGTCGTAGTTTGATGATTTTTCGGTTCATCTGGGCACTGTTTGCAGCTCGATGTAAAAGGTACAGTGTGGCTATCTGGATGAACAATGAGCTGTAATAATGATGTCTAATGCTTATTACCCAAGGGTCAAGGACCTTGGTTCCAAAATGAAGCTCATGTGGAAGTATGTTAAAGAGTAACACCATGGACGACCACTAGATGCTACCTCCAAAAAAGCCCTGGCTCCCATAGACTTACATTGACCTTCTTTCTAGAAAATACTGAGTCAATTCATTTTTTTACAGATTATTTTATTTTATTTTATTTGGACCCTCTAATAAGTGTTGTGGTGCATGGTTCACCTTTAAATTATCGCTCCACTAATAACACTTTGATATCTGCTGCGTCAGATTGACAGGTGTATGTTACAGTTCCTTTGCCTGCGGAGTCGGACTTTCGGACCTTCTGTTTATTAAATAAAACATTTTTTACCTGACAGACAGCTCGACTGTAGTTGCGTTTAAAGGGTTCAACTAATGTGAAATGTTTGACAATGTTTTTTACCGTGTCAGTAAGCTAGCATTTAGCATTACCTCACCCATCACTTCTGGCTCCAAAGAGCAAACGTGGCAACCGTCCAAACACGAAGTCCAGGCCTCAAAAATGGCAGTTCAAAAATGGGGAACCCCCATCCACTTCTTACATACAGTCTATGTTTTTCCCTCATGTTTTTCTATGATGCGTTATTGCCTGTGTGATTGAGTTTTTGCCTGCGTTTGAACTAAAGAAAAGTCCGTGTCTAAAGTTTCAGCGTAGATTTGTGCTTTCGTAGAGTTTCGCAGAGTGCTGAAGAACTAGGAAGTGAGCATGAGGATTCCCGGGTCCCGAGTACGTACAGAATGAGTGTTCAGGATGTTATCATGGATGTTGACGACCAAGACGATCGTTAGCTTACAAATGGAGTTAGCTAACGTGAACTAACGACCAGCTCCGGAATCCGACACAAACTTCACAGCTGTACACAAGCGTGAATCTTACATATTGGACCTTTAAATACCCCTCCACAGTTTTATTCAAATTAAATTTGCCAGTCTCAACATTAAAGAGTTCCCATGATGCCAAGGTGATCTTGTGGGGTGTTGTAAATGTGTAAAACTGGTTCTACTTTCCTCTTTTTTAATGCTGTCAATAAACATGATACATTATGTGTATACCTATTATACCCATTAAATTGTCCTAATACAGTAATTCACAAGATTGTCATGGTAGTTTGATGGTTTTTTCAGTCCTACTGGGGATTGTTTGCAGCTCGATGGGGTGCCACATGTGTGCAAGGGCACAGTGCGGATATCTGGGTGGATTTGGCTTAGAACAATGAGCTGTAATAACGATGTGTTAGGCTTGGCTCTGTTGCGCTGAAGTCATGACTCGTCTCTGGTGAGCTCATAACATGATACAGACCATGTGGACCTCTGGCTTTCTGAAATGTGTGCCGCACACCCGCTCCATACCTCTCTCTCTCTCCTCTCCCCACAGGCATCATTCCGCCTTTGCTTTTGATTAGAGCTCCCTGGAGACGGCAGTAAGCAGCATGCCTTGGAGTAGATTGTAAGCAGCGTGATTATAGTACGAGAGAAAGAGGCCAAGGGCGAGTGAGAAAGCAGCCTCGCTTTATGCCAGCTCAGGTTTTTGTTGACTGCTCCACATGTCCCAAATCCTCCTGACCCCTCGAAGGCCTCCCTGATGTCACATCTGTATGTCTTTTTTCCCCTCGCTGAGAGATCCTCGTGCTTTCGTCCAACCGATGACTAATTTATTGGATTCTTCAAAAAAACTGCTCATCCGCCTCATCAAGTCGTCCATTGTGATGTAATTATTTTCGTTTCCAGCTTTCCCCTTTGGGTACCTGGAGCTTAAGACTCTTGTTGTGCCTTAACACTCTGCGGCTAATCCATTTAGTCACTGATTGCATGTGCCCCAGACAATAGTGCATGACAAATACAGACCTGAATTAACACAGGCTTTCTGGGGTTTTTTTTGTTGTTTTTTTTAAGTTGACAGTGCTCCAAACACTGGCGCTGGGGAGGCTCATCTAATTTAGACCAGACCTTTACTCCCAAACATGATTAGTCGAATTAAGTTAAGTAAGATGTTTTGAAACTTTTGGCTAATTTACAACATCAGAGGGGGATGAGACCAGATTAACAGGCTACCTTCCCTCACAGCACCTCTTCCTGTCCCGTGGCAAATAACTATACAATGTTTGGAACAATAACAGCACATCCTGAAATGAACTGGAGGGATCGAATAGACAGAACAGACTCCGAAGACCTCGCTTTGCGTTCTGGCTCTGTGGTTTAATATGGCTCATATTATGTTTCAGGGATACGGAACCATTTCGAGCTTAGTTCTGATGCTGCCAGTGAAAACTGCACACCGTTTTATCTTTCGACACTGGCAACAACAGATGATAATCCTATAGTTATTGATGCTGTATGTAAGAATGGAAATAGTCAAAATAATATTCCAAAAAATGTAAAAAAAAATAAAAAAATAATCAATAATCAAATAAGTCAAATAATGTCCTATTGGATTATTTTCATTGTAAGACAAGTCAAAGATAATTTACTAATCACGGTTTTCAGTTTTAATATTAATTTAATTTGAATTCAAACACTTCATCAGAGCGTTTGAGGCACACAAGCTCAACGAGAAATGAAATCGAATGAATTCTGAGCAAATCTGAGATAACTTAAGTTCCCACGACACACGTTAGCAAAAAACTGGCTCCATACTCAACCACCGCAGCTGGAACGACATTAGAACTGCCGTTTTGGCCACTTGATAAACTTTAGCCTCCATCAAATATTCCTTTGATTCAAATAATACGGCTTAACTTTGTGTTGTGGTATGTTCAGTGGAAAAAACCAGAACAATTAGCTAGAAAGGCTAAACATAGAGCTAATGAAAACTGCAGAGTTGGGTGAGAATTCGCAGTGGGGTTTGTCACTAAAACTTTCTTTTTACACATCATAATTTGATTTCGTTTTAACAATACAAAACATATGAGCCTTTTTTTACGACACGTCTGACGAGGGGTTTCCACCAGACGCACGGTTAAGGCTGGTGTACATATGCGATCTGCGTCGTTCAAAGTCAGTCAGTGTCCGTTGACATAGTTCTCAAATGGATGTTTCAATGAAGTGAAGGCATTGAGCAATACGATTGCTTATCTGGTCCAGTTCACATTCTTTTGCTGTTGGGGGAAGCTGAAACTGTAGCCCCGAGTGACGCATGCTAACTTTAGCCACACTTCACAGCTGGATCTTATGCTGAACAGAAATATAACTAAAACACTTTTCACACTGTTGCCAGAATCCATAAAACAGTTTCATTTTGCTGAATTGCAAACTGTGTTTTGATTGTGGCACATGGGTGCTGCATGTGTATATTTTTTTTTTTTTTGGGGGGAGAATTTGAGGCCCTCGTTCTTATTGCTGGAAAACACCAGAGTGTTCCCAGTTGGAGGAAAAGAAAAAAAACTATAGCCTAAAATTACACTGCTCATAATGAAAAAAGCTCAGTCACAACTACCACCATACCGCAAACATCTCCCAATCGATTAATGTTAACATTTCTCTTTCTCTGCCCCCCCCCTCTTTTCTTCATCTTCACGTTCTGGACCCATGCGTGCACATGTGCAATAAGCATGTCCATGTTCAAAGAGTCTCCTTCCTCCATGCACTCAGTTTTACCCACTGATTTACTGTCCAAGCCACAAAAGGAGAACAAAACAAACTGGAAAAAATGATCCCACATTCCCTCTGCCAGTTTCTCTCTCTGTTTAGACAAACTATTTTTTTTTTTTTAAGAAAATCAATGAAGCAACAAACACAGCAACATTTCTGCTGTTTATAAGGCAGCACCCTTTAAATCGTCTGTTCAAAAAACTGACCATTCGATCTCACAGGCCTTGTTTTCTACTTATTTAACCCTGATGCCCTTTATCCACATCATATTTACCTTTGGCCACATCTTCCCTCTCACAGCACAGGCCTGATTGCATCGACCCAACAGTTTCCTGCAAAAATAACCTTTTTTCATCTGAGGTGGTGGGGAGTTTATGTTTCCGCTGCTGCGGTAGAAGTCGTAACTTTTTAGGAGGAGCATAGCAGCGCACGTGGCTTGTGCAGACACATCATTCATTTACACTTGACCAACTTGTGGCCTCAACCCCAAAGTGTTTGAAAACCACTTTGGGAGGTGGTTTTTAATATATATGTGACAAATAAACAGATTAGAATGCAAATGTTCTTCAGTGCATTTACGCCTAGAGATGGACAAGCATAAATAAGCTGATACTGTGTATGTTGATGGCACTGACTTTTAGGCAGAATGTAACCTATCATCTAAAAGTCAGATGGAAACAGTTGAGTGCTGCTTATTTTCAACAGAAGACACTTTTGCTGTGCTCATTTGGCTCCGTGCCTAAACAAACATATCATCTGTGGAGCAGATGACATTCATGCAGCAGACAGGGTCTGCATGCGTGTCTGCTGATTGGTTTAAAATACACTTTTCATGCCTCTTGGTTTGCCAGCTATCACCCATAATTTACAGAAAATACCACTTTTACTAAAAAAAATAAATTATTCTCTTTCCATAATTAGTGTTTACAGTCGTTCTACCAGACAAATCTTAGTTTTGCATGAAAAATACTTGTCTAGTGGCTAGGAGTGCGGAGCATGAATCAGACGTTTGATTCCAGTCTGGGTGTCATTCGCCTCCCTATCGCTCTCTCCTTGTTTCCTGTCTTTCTCTACTATCTTGTCTTGAGTAAATTCATAAAATGTCCCCAAAATAAATAGCATTAAAAAGGTTCAATGTGTAAGATTCAAGCATGCTCGTGCGCTTACTTGAAGTTTGTGTTGGAGTGTGTTTTGTGCTGGGAGCCGGCCATTGGTTGATGTTAACTCACTCCTGTTCTAAGCTCTTGGGGGTCTTGGTTGATAACAGCCCGTGCACTGATTTCTATGTAGAGGAATCTGGTCAGTTTTTTTTCCCGCAAAAATCCTTACACTCCTTCACACCCCTCTCCTCTGCTCCTCTACAGTGGCAACAGTGCACAACGCTTGCTACCATTCGCTTAAAAATAGAGTTAGTGTTAGTCAACTGATGACAGAGAAGCCCAAATGAACACGCAAATATTTAGTGGCATCTAGTGGTGAAATTACAACTGAATATCCCTCACCTCTCCCTCCTCTACGGAGGCATCATTAGAGCCAGTGTTTGTTTGTTTGTTCTGGGCTTTTTAGTTAAAAGGGATATTAACTCTGGTCCACACTCAAACATAGTACTTACAATAATGCACCTTAACGCTGGATGTGACCTGCCATGAAACAGGAGGAGGAAGAGGAGGAAGAAGAAGAAGGGCAGACTCCATGAGGTAACCCGCTCCCTCTGTAGATATAAACAACTCATTCTAAGGTAATGAAAACAGGATTGTTATTTTCAGGTGATCATACACAAATGAAAACATCATTTCTTTTCTGCAATTGCGTCTTCCTAAATCTCCCAAAATCCTAAATACTGAACCTTTAAAAATGGCAGTGTAGCAATAAATACACCAGACGAAATAAGCCTTGACACATGGGACAAACTTGCTCTGCATAAGGTTTGATTTCTGGTAAATTTTACTCAGACCCTCCTGATGAAAACACAGCCCTCCTTGCTGCCAGGGCCCACAAGCGATACTCCTGCAGAAGTTGCAGGAGGGAAGGCCAGACTTCATTAAGATTTGTTTTTCCATCCAGGATCCTGCGCAGAGAGAAACCTCCTCGCCAGGCCTCTAGAGTTCAAATCTGCACTGCAACCAAACCAAATAAGCCAGGTCCAAGTACCCGCTCCTAAACGCAACCAGATGTCTGCCCTCAACTAATAACGAGAGAAAATACACACCTTTGCTATGATTGGTCCAGTGAAGGCCCCAGCTGATCAGTGAAAGCTGTCATCCAGAAAACAGATGTGCTGACTGTGTGTAGAAATTACGCTCACAGCCCCGAGGCTACACTCAAAGGTGAATGGAGCAGAGGTGCAGTTCAAGAAATGTAGCAAAGAGAGGAAATCTGCAGCAGATACTGACACAGAGAGGGGGGGGGGGGGGGTCTATAA
>JAPQRN010000019.1:16120648-16136465 GCA_037367275.1 Coranthus polyacanthus | reverse complement strand
CCCCCCCCCCCCCCCCACCAGAATTGCCTCATTGTCAGTAACAAAATGGTTTGCAGATCAGGAATTCTCACATGAACTTTGTTATTTATTGTGCTCTTTATTTGGAGCAGCTACTCGTCCTGGGGTCCAAATAATACAAACCATAAGGTATTAAAAAAAAAAAAATTCTCAGTAAGAGCATGTTCAAGATAAGTAGAAGTCGATTCGAAAGGAGTAAACATCGCAACGCATCAAATTGCATTTCATTAAGTAGTCTTTTAAAACGTACCTTACTGTCTGCTGTGACAGCCCGCATACTTCCTGTTTGGCCTGCCTTGTGTGGGCGTGGCTTTAAATGAAGAACAGGAAGTCATCACCTGATGGCTCACACCTGAGCTGGCTGTTGTTGTATGCTCTCTCTCCCTGATCATCTGGTCTGGTTTGACTTGCTTTGTCATAATTTTGGTTGTTTAACATTACATCTGCCACTCATCCACACACACACACCACTGATTATACTGATTCATACGCTTTATACTATTCATTTACCTTTTATCGAGTTAAAATAAATAGTTAAATGGTCGTGTGTGGTCCTCTCCTATTTTCGTCCTTCCTTTGTCGTGACAAACTGGGGGCTCGTCCATCAGGTTCGAGTGGCTTTTTGGGTGTTGTTGAGTTGGTTGACTTTGTTGAATTTGGAGAGCATCGCACATGCTGGTTTTGTTAGAGGGAGCATTGTTCTAGTCCTTTTTGTTTTGCTCATTGTGTATATATAAAGGATGAAATAATTCAGTCCATTACAGTACACCGCCTTTTTTTCGCGTCACATGACCACTGTCACTTTCTAATTGACAGGTTTGAGTGAGTAAACTGTGTTGAGGCTGATGAGACGGAGCAGGTGGTAGCAATCAAATAAAAATTTAAAGCAAATTTCACAAAGTGGCCCATAAAGCCCGAGGCAGCCTCGAGGCTCGGAGACGCAGTGTGTGTCTGTCTGAATGTTGTTGTGATGTTATACACGCTTAGAGACGCACCCAGGCGGGCGTTAACTTTTGATCATTTACGGTCCTACCATAGGAACGATCACAGACGGATGCGGACTCTCAGTTGAGAAACATCTGCGTGCAACATTTATTAACAGGTACAAGTTTTCACAAAAAAAAAAAAACAAAACAGATTCTAGTTTCTCTCAGTTCATATACTTTTAGAGCCTGACATTCTCCGTCAGTTGTCCGCAGCGTGTTCTCATCTTCTACCACACCTGGCTGCACACCTGCTCTTTATTACCTCTTCAGCTCCCTCACTATAAATATATATATATTTATGTATACCTGTCCAACTGCGCTGTGCCAGAGCGTTACAGTTATTCTCCACAGAAAACGTTGCTTTATTACTGAAAGATGGTGGAACTACATCTCTGGCAGAAAATTCCGGTGAATTCTGTTCGATTCATTATTCAAAGTAATGGAGTAATGTTTTGGTCAGAGTTCTGCTGAAAGCACTTACAGGTTTTTTGAGTTCAGTTTGTTTTTAGTTAGTTTTGCGAGTGCATGAGTAGTTTTAGTTTCATGTATTTATTTCGAGGAACTGACTGGTTTTAGTTGCTGAAAAATGTAGGATGAAAGAATGCATGACATCCAACGTGATTCACAAATCAGTTGTTTATTTCAGGTCCAATATTGCGCAAGGCCAATTTATTCTTGTCCATCGTGAACATTAACATTGGAAGAAAGCGATTTTACTTGTAACTTTATTTTGTTTTGGTTTGTGTTGCATTGTTGACTGTAGTTCTTTTTCTTATTTTGTTTTCATGTTTTTGAAAAAGGTTGTTTTTAATTCTGTATCAGTTAGTGAAATGATTTGTTCCCTGCTAGTTTCAGTTTTAGTCTTAGTTTTCATTAACTATAGTAGCTCTGAATCTACACTGAACTTTGGTGAAGACCAAGACCGACTACTCAAAACGACATAAACAAAATGACAAAATACCAGTACGTTTCTCTCTCTCTTTCGTTTTTGACATAATTCAGCTGAACTGATTCAGGTGAACTCAGGTGAAATTCAATCTAAAGCCATTGGATGCTAATCAAGCAGAGAGACAGAGTCAGTGGTGATTATTAAGGATAAAGTGAGATAATATGACCAAAAAAAAACAGATTTTAAATAGATTTTAAAATGAAAAAAAGCTGGTAGCTACAAGCCTAATAAATTTGGAGCAAGTGTTACCAATCGCGTCCAAAGCAGAGGACTGATGGCTGTTTTTTAAGGATAAATGTGGAATATTTTTCTAAGATTGGTCACGTTACCGGCAAAGGAAAACATCAGAGTGAAATCGTCAAGGTAACCCTTAAAGGGGCCCTCAGTGTTGGCTGGCCTGAGCTAAATTCCACAGACACGTAACCATAAAGGCTCCCTGAGGAGTTTTCATTTCATCTCTCAATCTTCATAACAGACTCTTCCATGCAGCCCAGTCAGAGTTAGGTCAGACCTGGCCATGGTTTGTGTCTTCTTCTCTCCTCCTCTTCCATCTGCTCTATTGTTAGCCCTCCCACTCTCTTACCAAACCGTGCGATTCATTTTCTATCTGGCCTGCTTCAATTTATCTTCCATCGCAGGTACAAAGGTTTCTAGTGTTTTGAGGCAAGTGAGAAGAAATACTTATTATGACTCTGCTATTTTATGCAGTCTGACAGCCGACTTGACTTCCTCTCGAGTTCCCCTGAAGATCAATAATGTCCTGCAGACAGCAGCGGTTGGATTACATAAACCACTCTCTCGATGAGGGCCACATAGACTGCATCACAACTCGGTAAGCTTTGGAGACAGAGCACCTTTCACACTGAGCAATCTGCTCCTTTTACTCTGGAAGCTGTCAGGAGTAGAGGGGCAGCAGGCATGCTAATTTATTAAAAGAAGCCCACTGATTCTTCTTAACGTCCTGCTGGCCTGATTGCTCTGATGTAAACAGTCCCGTCCCAGCTCTGCAGCCATGCTCCACTGCCCTGCAGAGAGTCCACACCCTATATGGTCAGTGTAGTAAAAACACTCAGGCTTAGGACCCAAAACAAATTATTCACAGGGACCTCTGTTTATGCAAGTGTCACTATCTTGAGGTTTCACATTTTTGTGAAGCTTCTTGTCCTCTGCTCGAGCCCAGCTGTACAAAATTTCACCCGCCAGCGACACAGGAAAGTGAAACATTAACCCCCGTAGTAAGCGCGCATTCAAATTTAACAACTCATCACAGTGTCGCGAATCCCTTATGATCGATATGTCACACAAGCAGGATTACAGTCGACATCCATGAAAACGCCACGCGTTCTTCGGCACCTGGGAGACCTCCTCAAGCCGGCAGATGTTGCTCACCATCACATGACATCAAGCCGTCAGTTTATTAAGCATACACATGTGTGTCATTTGTTCAGCATTTTCCAGTAATGAGGGGAATTTACTGGCTTGCTAACACCTCGGTGCTGGTATAAATCAGACGTGGATGTGAGGCAGAGCAGAGTGTTATGACCTTGCAGGGCAGTAGTGAGAGCTAGTACACATGCAGACAGTGTTTGGGTTGATTTGCTAATGTATTACCCAGCTGCACCAGTCTCTACTCTCATATTGTGAAGGAGGTTCAGGATAAGCTGTTCTTATTGAAAATCATCCATCAGCGTCCTTTTTTTTTTAATGCATAAAGCTTTTAATTATTTATTTTTTTATATATATATATTTATACTTATGTACTGATGGCTTGCACGTGATGTACTGTATGTTGTATGAGACAAACCCTCTTACAACTGGTGCGGTCTTGTACCACATCAGTGTTGATGCTACCACTACATGGCACCAAGTGGAATCCTCCTGAACTGATGAAAAATGAAGGTAACACTAAAGTGCCAAAACCTGCAGTTCCTTGAATGGCCACTTGAGGCTGGCTCCACAAGTGAGTTAATCCTCATAGATCCCCATGTTTACATCCTTGTGCAAAAAAACAGTTTTGGTCTCTACAGCTAATTTTCCTGTTCGTGACAATTGTATGTGTGAATTTTTGTGTAACTCACCTGGTAGGTAAAGGATGAGCAGGTTATCATAGTGACGGAGGGGTCTTCATCAACCTGAAGGTTTTTTTTTTTTCCTATAATGACATGGCTATCTACTAAGGAAAACAAATAATGATTTAAAATTGATTTTATTGGTTTAAAAGTTAACTCCCAAGTCTATGATCAGAACTTAACCCATAGCAATGGTCTGTTATTCATAGCAGTGCTTAAACAGAATCAAAGCCATGTAATAAATTGTATTAAGGCATCGAGGCGGTGGGTGCCGTCACAGGTATCGAGCCACAGGGTGTGATTTACAGCTTGGTCGCCTAAGAGTCCGATTTTTAGAGTTTCTCTTTTTTTAATGATAAAACATTTTTTTCTTTGACAGACACCTCTACTGTGGTTACGGAGTTACACTAACAAGACCATCAAAGGATTTTTTTATGCATATGTGTCATTACTGTTACTTAATTACACAGCCCGGCCTGTTACATAACTACATTAGCTAATGCTAGCATTATTTTAGCATTATTCAGCTTGCCTGTTAATTAGTGTGTTCACTTTATACAAAGTTGATGTTACTGCTATATTAAACAGAACTGTGTGTGTTAACATACAGCAAGTTGACAATGTCCTAGTTAGCAATGTGGTCAGTGTTCGTGTTAGCATAAGTTTGGCTAACACGATGGCAGTCACCACAATACCAAACTCGAGACTTCAGAATTGTAGTCCACGAACCAACGGGGATGTCACAGGGGCTATATATGTCCCTTTCTTTTATACAGTCCATGAATAGCACCAAATTAAAATTAAAATTGTACAGTACACATGGTGTCTATCACTGAACGGAGTACCTCAACATCAAATAAAGCAAGCATTGTAGAGTTTAGCAGTCCAAGTTTACTTATGTAACATAATTATACATACAGCTGAGAACACTTCATGTTTGCCCACCCAGGCTAAACTATAAAACTGCTGTCCTGGTCATAAGATTTAGATATTTTAGGTTTTCGCTGACACCTTTCTTCGTAGCCGGAGCCACTTAGTGACTCTGAGACATTTTTACAGCCTGTTTAAATGTTGATCCACGATGTGTGATTCTCTTTGTGACTCCTGTACGATAACTGACCATCCTAATTCCACGGAAAAAAAAAAAATTAGGAAACACTGCTCCCTCTCCACTGGCAGCTCATTATACCCGAGCATTAGCCTTTTCGATGCATCTTCTCTTAACTTATATCAAAATGCTGACTGGTGCTGTGTTTCAATTCACCTTCTTCCGTATTTGCGCCTTCTACTTTGACGCAGTGCACTATCCAGATGGAATAACAGTCACTAAGCTTAGCGTGGAACATTGGACACTTCTCACCCTCAATCGCCATAACTTTGGGTACGTAACAGACATGAGGGAACGCCAAACCTGTCAAAATAGAAGCCAAGGAAGCTGCTATCCTCACTGTTTGCCACTAAACTACTTTAGCTATGGCATGACGTCTTGTGAAATAGGAAGCACACGTGAGCAAGTAAACTAACTTTACTCACTTTCAATAAAACTGAACTGAAGCTAAGTGAGCAAACGAGCCAGCAGATGTTTTTTGTGGGTGATAGTCATGCTCAAATGCTGGCGATAATAACAAAATAACAAATAATAACAATTTGCCATGAAAAAGAAGATTTGAGACAACACTTTTTGAAATTGGCGCAAGTAGTGGGATGTACCTACATGGAAGTGTGCTAACAGAAAAATCGCAAATGACATACGATGTTGATTACCTATTATTCCTCTTCCATTTGCCGGTCTGTATCCGCCAGTGACTCCTTGTCTTCTTTCACAGGTCACAAGCAAAGAGTTCACCTTTGCTTTGACGGAGTAGCATATGACTGATTGAATCTTTAATGAAAAAAGACTCAGTATGCCATAACTCACAGCTGCTTCCAGCCAGGTTCCATTCATTCTACATTTTCATGCAGTTACCCTGTATTTGTCAGAGAAATAGCCTTGACATACTTTTGGCCCTTCCTCCTGACAATGTATTTACTCTGCAACCTTGACGGAGCAGCCATACAGTATGAAAACTGGCTGTAAACCTTCCTTATATGCTATATATATATATGAGTGATGACTGACTGGGTCTCTGGAGCTCCTTTTTCGTCCTGCTGCTATTGTAGGACCGAACTCATCAAGGTTAGCCCTCTTGACTCTGTCAGCATCTCCTCCAGCTGTCCCTTTGTACCATTATCACTGAAATGAATGATGCCGTCTTTCACTTCCTGTTGGCCAATGAGCTAAATATTTACAGCTTATGTGACTCAGATTATTTCTTCCTCAAATTGCTTCTAAAAGTAGAAACAACCAGGCAGTGGTGCCATTTAAGTAGTTCAATATATCAGATTTGATTTTGTATTGGCATGTGTTTTGTGCCGTACATTTATTGACTTTTGCTAACTTCATTTCTAAGGTAACGACATGATAACACCCAGTACCCTGATTTTTTTATGTTGAAGACTCTTTACTTGCTACTGTTAGATTAGAAATGGACTCTAACTGGACACAAACTTCACGTAAGCGCACAAGCAAACCCTTGCACTATAAACACTAACACTGGATTTACTTAAACATTAGTGGACCTTACTCATTTATTTATTTATTTTTATCAACTGGTTATCAACACTAATTTAAAATAAATTACTAGCAATTTGGAGTCATAAGAGGTGACTAACTCAATGTACTTGCGTTTGATTGATTTAGAAATAAGTCCTTTCTACTTTTTACTCCACTGTCAAACAGCCAGTACTTGGCTCGTTATGTTACTTGGTGAAAGTAACATAACATAATGTTGCCGACATAATAACCCCCGTTGGCAACACTAAGGAGGTAAAGCAACAACTTAAATCCCAGCTTTTGAAAAACATTACCACTTGGAGTTTTACGTGCAAATTGTTATTTTTATTGCTAAGTTATGTGTGGCAGGTGAGTCATGCATTAGACAGACATTGCAGACTATATCCAGGTTTTGTGCTATGTTTACTGCTGTGTTAGAGTTAGCTTCTGCTCCAATTCAGGGTCAGGTGAGTTTAAAAAAGGCAGAATATTTAGCCTGACTTTCTGACTTTGGAGGTCGATGTCTGTGTATATTTGTCTTTAGGCGGATTAACTCCTGGGAGTAAGCTTTTATTGCATTTACAGTAAAGTATCAAGTTATCTCTTACGTGCCTGTTTTTTACGTGCATGGGTTTTGAGACTGAAAAGTTTTTACCTAGTAGCATAGGTAAACAGACAGCGTGAGCGTTTCTGTTCCAGTCGATGTGCTCAACACTGAAATAGGCTTTTAGCCATTTTAAATAAAAGATAGTGTCAGAAGGCTACATGTCGGTCAGTGTTGTTGATCGGGCGGCCTCCACCCATAAAACTGTTGGAAACACTGCTTCATCATTGTGCTGTGAGTGACTGCTGACACCTGAAAATTAATGGTCTGATATCACCTACAACATTGTAGCCATAAGAGAGATTAATATATTGATTTAGCCACTCAAATTTTTTGTTTCATTCCTACATGTTAAGTTAATTTTGTATAATGTGAAAGTATGTGAATCCCAAATAGACCAGACGCCAAATTAAAAACTTCTCCAATGACTTTTCTATTGAAAATGGTTAATCCTGAGGTTGCCAGGGCCACACTGTTAAAATTTGAGCTCATGGCGTTGTGGAGATATTGACTGTGACACTTGGGATCCCTGGCGTATAATGCAATTGTATACCCAAATGTCAAATTTTAACACTATGTGCAAATTGACCAGACAGCATTTTAGATTTGACACACGTTTGTCCAGATAAACTCCAGGATGACGTGTTCCTTCATGGATTGATAAAATCCTCCTCCCAGGCCTGTTTTTCAGAGTTTATGAAAAGTTGACTTTTTAGAGGTTTGTGGTTCTCACAGGACAGCGACACTACAATATAAGACGATTTTACATAATATGATAGCTTGCTATTAAACAGTATGTAAAGTAGTTCAAATGAGTTCAACCATAAACATCTACAGCAACAAAATGTAACATACAAATGAATGCAACAGTATCCTGATTCCAAAAACATCGTTTCTAATAGTGACTGACAGGGGCCTTTCGCATTTGCTTTTTGTGCTTTAAGTGTAGTTTACTGATAATGCTTACATACTTTTACTAAAGTGAGGTTTTGAATGCAGAACGTCTACTTGCATCGCAGTGTTTTCACAGTGTGCTATTTGTACTTTTAAAGTAAAGGTTCTGAATACTTCTTCCACCACTGAAAACAGGCAGGCGGTCTTTTATGTCTATGTGTTTTTGTTTTTCAAAAAGTACCTATACGAAGGATCATATCATATAGTGGGGGCCTTTCGTGTTAGCAGTTTGATCTACTGTATGTATGATGTGTACTTGAGAATTCAAAGCAGCCCTTTGAGGCAGCACACAGAGCTGCAAATTGGTAACTTTAGAGCAGAGCGCTCTGTGGTCCGTGTCACCGGGGACACGGACTGTCCACTTTGATTTGAAGGCGTTCACTGCTATCCAGTTCGAATGTCTGTAGCCCTTCTAAAGCTCCTTCAGTGCCCTCCAGGAGCTGCATGTATCACCCCTGCTCTTCAGCTCTCACCACGCTGTTAGCCTTCAGTGGCCAGCTACTCTCCGATGCAAAGCAAACTGTCTTTCATGGACGGTATCAAACACTCATCATCATCTCTAACACATATGAACTTGTGGCAGTATGACTTCAAGTTCTTAAAATAATGCACAGAAATGGCCTCTAAACACAATCAAAAAAATGCATTCAACGGGGAATGCAAAACCTGAGCTTAGACAAAAGACACATCTCTTCCACTGGGCTAAGCCTTTTTCAGCACACCATTTCGTAAATTCTTATGCGAGGTGAATCAAAATGCAGTCATTTCTACATATTCACTCACTGAGTATACATATCAAGCGTCATGAAGATCAATACAGTCATGTGCATCGATAATCAAAGTCACACAGCCACATGAACACAAACGCACACCTTCAAGTTCCCAGTTGTTTCAACAGGCTCCTACAAACAAACTTAACGTGTTCAAAAGCTGACCTGCATGAAAGGAGAGACCCTGAGGAGCGATCCATGTTCGGTGGTTTGTTCACTGACATACATGCCAAAGTTGAGCCCTGAGTGATAGTCGGCGGCTCCAGCTGCCAGCAATTCAGGTCCAGTGAGTTGAAGAGTAGTGGCGAACTGTAGACCAGTTAAAAAGACCATTACAATAAGTGTTTGTTTCAGATATGCAGCCAGGAAACATTTTAAAATATCAAGAATTATAACCAGAGTTTGGCGTGCGACAGCGCTCAGTGAGTTTTCCACAACATGTTCCTCTAGTGTGTTTCATAATAAAAACCTTGTTAAGAAATGAAGTGTTCCGTCCATTGGAATGCTAGAAGGTCTATAATTTGAAACATTTACAGAAAGTGTTGTTTATATTAACAGTTAAAAAGGTTAAAGAGTGGATATTTGGATGCCATTTCATTGCTGTATCAGTTGGTGAGTTATTCTTCGCACACACACACACACACATACACACACACACACACACACATATCACAAGGACATGAGTGAAAACAATACAGTAATTAATGTGTTCATGTGCATGCATATAATTGTAATCCCTAAATAAGGCACCCCTAGGACGTAAAAAAAAAAAGTAATTAAATATTTTTTATGCTTTTCTTTTGATAACAATCCTATTTGTGCTTACTTTGTGTTATTTGCACGCCTGCAGGGGACTAAACTAAGAAAAGAAAATAGTGGAAAGATCATATCTGCATAGGGCAGTCAGATCCTGATATAAATAGGCTTTCAGTTTATGTGTTTAAGCGGCTGTGATGCTGATAAAATATATTCATGACTATTAACAGGATTTAGCGTGAAGCCCTCACATTATGCCAGTTTAGTCCAGATCTGCATCACAGACTGGAGCCTGATTACAGCATGTGATACGCTGCGGTGCCAAGGAAATGCATCTTGTATAAAAACGGAGGCTGCACGCTTATGGCGGGCTCAAAGTGGATAGGGACCATCTTTGCTATAAACTGCATGCTTAATGACGCCAGCGTTGCCTGTGTGGCAGCTTGGCCACACTAAATCCCCATTCCCAGCGGTAAATGTAATCACGTGGGCAATCATTAAGATTCAGCCTCCGTTGTGATCAAAACTGTGGCGTACGCACATAAAGCTCCCCCTGCTCTTATATAAAGCATATTTAGACCATTAGATTAGCCACAACTGACAATTAGGCTGTTGGCTGGTTTTCCCAGAAACAGTTTCCTGAGCCTGGTTCAAATTTTTACGCACAATCTTTGCACAGAGCGAGAACTGGGTTGCCTTATCAAACAACTCAGGTTTTTATAGCTGCTAAAATGTCGATTCAGTGTGGATCTATGTGGGGAATGAGTGCTTTCACACAGTAAATTGTGCAGTTGTTATTGAGTTTCTTTGCATGCTCTGATTTAAATGTGCAGTCCATCTTATCTGAGCCAGATGTTTCCAGGTTTGAGGCTGACTGTTTTAGGGACATGTGACTTCAAGGGTGTTAAGTTGAGGAAATTACATCAGCTGTATTTAGTTACTCAGTTACCGTCACATGTATCCTCACATTCAGACCAGTAAACAGGAAACAGCTTAAGACTAACAAATTAAACAGCCAACAAAATGGAATAATTACACTGTCTTTTAATTACGTGTCTCCGATAAATGATTCATTATTACTTGGGAAAGTAAAAAAAAAATGTATTTCCAATATAAAATCACTGCGAAAAAAGAATTTCTGGGTGTAAGTTTACATCTTTGTACCTGCGTTGAAACAGCGCATGACATTTTCTCAGACTCCTCTGCCTCTGGACGCTGCAGTCCGCCTCCTGCCATCTGCACCCCCGAGAGACCTGGTGTAAGCCCAGTGAGCGGAGGCCGAAGTCTTTGAGAGGTGAGGCAGGGTAAAAATATGGAGGCATAAAGAGAGATCTACAGATGTTGCATTGCAGATTAATGCTAATAATACTAGTGCTGCAGGGACGGAGGGGGGGGGGGGAGAAGCTGTGGTCCAGATGTGTGGAGGAAGCGACTCCCAGAGGGAAACTCCTGGCAGAGGAGCGGTGTCTCTGCTAGACAGGACGGAGAGGAATAATTCATCCTCACATGAACGCTGTGGCCTCTGTCTGCAATGTGCACGGGATGAAGGGCTGCTGTGGATGTCTGGTGGTCAACCTCAGATAAACCCCTTCATCATGAGTCCCCTTCATCCATCCACGGTCACCAAAAAATTTGAATAACAGAGTAAAGACTCAACAAATCTAGGTGAATCCATAGGGTACAAGCACAGTCGCAGCACTATAAAATTGATATGCCCAATCAGCGATCATCCAATGGTAGCTTTGCCTGCTATGCCTTTTGAAAAAACGTTATATAGAAATATATAGATGTGTAAAATCAAGATACATTTTTAAAAAAGCCCAATATGCTAGTGTTCTGTAAGTCACAAAACAGTGCAAATAGTAGAAAATAAATATGTTTTTATTAAATAAATGGGGAGTAGATCTTAAAGAGTTTAAGGGAAAATGTATTTTAGTCTTTTCAGAAATCGAAACCACAGAAGCAAAATTGTGAGGACTAAACTACGATGTATTTTTATTGTGGAACCTAAACTGTTATTATAAGTTACATAAAAACTAATGTGGGAGAGAAAAGGTTCTTGTTAAACTTCAGCAAATCAGTGCTGCTCATTACAGGGTTTAGAAAACTTTACACTCAAAAAAACCCCAACTTTTTTTGAACATACGTTTTCTGAACTGACAGCCTATGAGTAATTAGCAGTACACCAAATGACAACACCGTTTCTTTTTTATCTTGCCTTCAAGCAACATTTGGGATGCGTTAGGGTCATTAATATGTGAAGATGCGGACTTTTTGTCTGGGATAAACAGCTTCACATTCAGTTTTTGACACAGTGTCATGAGTTTAGTCATTGCAAAGACTCCGTTTGAAAATTAGTCATCTGGAACGATTCAAAAGTTGTTTTCAATCAGTTCACGGAGCTGTTGATAGAATTAGCTAGAGTCGCATTTCACAGTACAGCTGTCGTTTCAGCTGGCAAAATCAACAGTTGGCTGGAAACGAAAAACCTTTCTTCTACTTCTGTCTGAAATCAAAGGGCCATTGTTCAAGAGATGTTTCGTGTTAAATCTGCCAGGAGTAACATTATGAAATATATTTTTTTAATAACGGTGTCCACAACTTAATTAAAGCTACAAAGACTCTACCCGCCGAGGAAGCGTTGCCTGAGGTTTGCTGGGGCTCAGTTACGGGGACAATATTTGTTGTTTTCTCTTTTCATTAGTCATCTGTGTGGTGATTGCTTTTCTCCTGCAGCTTCCTCTAGCGCTTCCTGAGACCAGCTGGGAGATGTAGTCCTGCATCATGGCTTCTTTCCACTCAGCAGAGAGAGAGAGAGAGAGAGAGAGAGAGAGAGAGAGAGAGAGAGAGAGAGAGAGAGAGAGAGAGAGAGAGAGAGAGAGGAGCGGCATCATTCAACACCTCAGATGATCTAATTAGACTGAGGATGGTGCTCAGCACAATGAAAGGTCAAGGAGCGTCATGGCTCAGGCTCCAACACAAACAAATACCAAGTCCTGTTTATTGATCATTTAGATTTGTTCACTGGAAGGGGGGGGGGGCAGTGAAGCCATTCCTTGTTCTAGTTTGCCCGGAGAAACCTCCTCGGGATTACAGATGGCACAAAAGTGTAGTATTTGCTGCTGCTGCCTAAGATGTGTTCATTGGCAGAACCGAGTGCCTGCAACGCACTGTAGAGGGCAGGAAAGGTTTGTGTTGGATTTGAACCAGGAGAGAGGCTTGCGCAACATTAGTCTGAGCTCACTGCGTGTAATATCTGGGATGGGGAGGGACAGACGAACCATCAGACTCAAGTTTGGAGAGGAGTGGAAGGGAAGGGGAGCCAAGCTGTCCTAGAGGATGACTGCTCTAAATCCTCTGTTAATAAAAGGTGATGAGTGGAGTTTAAGTCAGATGATGTCAGGGAGACTTTGTCAGAATAAACCGAAACCGGTGTGTGTATACATGCATCGACGTGTCCAAGAGGAAGGCCAACTGCAGATATTTTCAGCTCCTTCAGGAGAGATGAGATAACACACACATCATACCTCTCTGTTATGAGCTGAGGTGACGTGACCGTGTCATCAACGCAAACCCCATGCGTTCCCAAAGTCACACACTCCGGCCTCCACCCGCGTTCTTGTAGTTGCCGTCACGCGTTTACCAGATGCACATACAGCAACACACTGCATGCACACACCGAACACAAAGGCACACAAACAGACACACACACAAAAAATAGTATTTAAGGAATCACATGTTATTAATACAATGTTACAAGGATTACAGAGAATGAACACAGTTCTAGTAAAGGCGGGAATGACAGTGTCACTGTCTGGTTAAGCTTACGCCATCTTATTGTACAAATTGAAAAATAGAGTGAAGTCATGAATGGGGTCTTGACGAATCTGCTCATCTGCAGCGCCCTCTAGTGGAAATAAAATACCATCGGCGTTTACAGCAGGACAAAGAAAGAGATTCACCTGGTTCAACAAATAACAGTCATTGTCATCATTATTTGTTTTTAAGCCATTTATGTTTTCACTAGACAGCGTCATAAAAGATACGTGAGACGAGGGGTTCAATTTGTTGGACAGTCTCAGCATAACATTATGGACTATTTCACTAATTATAAAATACATAATTTTTTAGTATGGTGAATTAAATGTTTTTTATTCTGCAGATATAAGCACTAGCCCAAGGTCAGTGGCCATCTCTTTTTAACATATGTATTGATTTAATGCAGATATGTGGTTACATTCAATAGAGGGAAAGCACTGGGGAAAATAATATAAAGAGATAAAAGCATTAGTAAACTACCCATCCAGCTCTCTAACTCCAAATCATTGAACATGTTACTGTAGTGCATTTTACATCAATAACACTGTGGAATAGTAAAAAAAAAAAAAGACTATAAAGCTAGGTTTAAATAATGTAAATTGCGATATTAATGCATTATGTATAAAATGAGAAAGTTAAAATGATCGTTATCTTCACTCCATAACAACATTTTATGAAGACGCGTTTTTCATTCTGGCTGTTTTCTGCCATATGCCTTTTGAAATACATGGATAACTGTAGGTCAAAAATAAATGAAATCAAATTTTATTTTCAAAAAAAAACTTATAATAATTATATTGTCGTCCATGTTTAATATAAACCAGTTAAGCTACTTCTTCAAGAATGTTTGTTTAATCCTGATTATGAGTTTATCCATTTCCAGCGAAAGACTGAGGGGGAGAGCAGAAATGTGTGTGTTCATATTCCAACACCGAAAAGTTAAGAGAATAAGTTTTCAGAGCCTTTAACAGTCAGCAGCATGAATTATATATTTTCTCTTTCTCTCTGTAAACTAAACAAAAATCATATTTTATCTTCAAGGTTGAAATCAAAGTGAATGAGGCGGTTGTTTTTCCAGCAGATTATTTGCGTTGATGCACACAGTGTACTAAGAGCTCTCTGACTAAAATACAAAAAAAAAAAAAACCATGCCAGTATACTTTGAGATGCATCTGAACTTGATTGAACCCCTCTAGCGCAGACAGACAGTTCTGCAGTGAGAGGGATGAGTGTGTGGAGGAGTGTAGACTGCGACCCCGAGCCAGAGTCTGCATTCCACAGCGGTACGGTACAGTCCGGAGTACTGTAGCACATTTATTACAGCAGCTGGATGTACAGGAAGCTGCTTGGCTCGGTGCGCGCTCTCCCTGTGCCAAAGTGTTGGGAATAACTAACTGAGGCCTCTGAGCACAAAAAAAAAAAAAAAAAAAGAAATACATCGTATACCGCCATTACTCCCACTGAAAACAAATGAAAACTTCTACTAGTACTCCTACTACTGTCTGCCAAACAAAAAATTAATCTGTGATATTAAAATTGACAGGGAGCGGCCAGCTGGATGCCAGCATGTATATCCAACTGGGTCTTTCAATGGGGGGGGGGGGAGAAAAAAGATGACTAGAAAGAAAAAAAAAAAAAATCACCAGCAGCATACTGTCATTGTGAGATCAGAGAGCAGAGAGATTCAGTGCACTGTGGATCTAACTTTCAGGCGGGGGAATCATTAAAAGAGTCCCATCGCTTCATTTCCCCCATGGCAGTGTTGCCCTTATACCCAATTGTTTCTCAATTAAATTGAAAGTGTTGCAGCATGCAAGTGCAACAGTAAATAATACAGCTCAAAGACTGTCAATCAATTATCCCATTAGCGAAAAACTTTACAGAAGAGCTCCTTGTTTGTCTTGCGTGATTACTAACTCAAGCAGACTATCATGTTCCAAAGGGCCACATTCTTAGGCGGACTCATCGAGTCTATTTGAGGCGACGGCCCCGATAACAAGGCGGATGGGGGGTCCCACTGTAACCTCACTGTTACCCAAACCAGCATCTTTTATTCTTTTGTGCAAAAGCATTAACTTAACAACAGAGCTAAGGTCATCCGCAATTCTCTTTATAGACCAATCATGGGAGCCAAAATGGGCTTATTGAATTAATGAGCATGCACATACAACATCTGACACTGGCTCGGAAAATAAAAAAACAGAGACAGAGAGAGAGAGAGAGAGAGAGAGAGAGAGAGAGAGATAAAAACCCCACACTCACAAGATTTCTCTCAGCTTTGAAGAGAACAAACACATCG
>JAPQRN010000019.1:16082394-16118685 GCA_037367275.1 Coranthus polyacanthus | reverse complement strand
CAACAGCCTTTAAATATGATATATTACATGTATGTCATTAAAACATTTAAAAATGACGAGGCCCTAGTTTTATATTTGGTTGAACTGTGCACTTACCAACAACGTTCAAATTCAGAGAAATCCACCCTTTTCCTTAATGTAAAAGCCTGTTTCATCTAGTCGTCTTTCAGTGGCCTCATGTCCCCTTCACTGACAAAGACGTTACTCGTGGCTATTTCATTAGACTAAAATGACATAACATAAATACAGAACACAGAACATAATGTGAGTAAAACTTTAACATTACCTTGTCTGTAAACATGATTTCTGCCGGAGTCACAGCATGTAGATTCTCATTGACAGCAATGATATAGTGAAAACAACAACTCCCATGATGCCATGTTATCTACAGCTACATCTTTCATGGCTTTGACTGTGAGACCTCTAGCAGTAGAAATTACATACTGTGCATTTAAATCGTGATAAATCCTTATTTTTTCCTTTCTTTTTTTTTAATTGCCATACTAAAAGTAAAATCAACACAGTCTGAAATCCATTCAGCTGCTTCAGTTTCCTGGTATTGTATATGTTGGCCTTCAGTGGAAGGCTACGTTCACACTGACAGCCTTAGAGAATTCAAATGTATTACTCAGATCTCAGATCTTTTTCTTCTTCCTTTTATTTTTTTGGGCTGTTCACATTATTTTTTAAATCTGGCCAATATCTGGTCTTGGTCCCGAACTGACCTGCATGTGCAGAAGACGTCACATGAAGCACATTGTTGAACTGAAGTAATCACGGAGGCCACTGAAATCAGTGTATACATATTCATTTCTAAGCTGATGAACTTTGGAAGCATATCTGTGAGCAGACGATGATGAAGACGAGAGGATGAAGAGAGAGAGACACACACACATTCTTTCACGAGTCACCGAACCGTAACAAATGTCAATCTCGAGTGATGCAAAAAGTCAGACCTGTATCTGATTTAAAACCACACATGGAAGAGGCCCAAATTGGAATTGAAAAGATCCGACTCCATGTGATTTGCGCTGTTCACACTGTTCTGAAAAAAACCCACATCTGAGTCGCATATGATCGAACAAAATCAGAGCCACTTTTGCCTGCAGTCTGAACGTCACGGCCTACTGCAACTTAACACCACTACTTTTTTTCTTACTGTGATGATAAAAAAAAGAGGCCTAGACAAGATATGTTTCTACGTGTTTGGCACATTTCTAAAACAAAATGTACTTTCAAATTCTGAGAATGTATCGAGACCCATGGCACAAGCGATATTGCATACGAAAAAAAAAAAAAAAACGCATTAAAAATCAGATGGAATTTGAACCAGGGACGTACAAATAATGCATCAAAGGTCAAAGCTGGTGCTCGGTTGATGCTTACATGGGATTTAGGTTTGGACTAATTAATAATAGAACCAAATAAATTCAAAACACTGCAGACTGGTCAGGTGCTGACCTTGAATTTAAACACAGGTCTGAAACAGCCTTCATTAGTGAGCCAGTTCACCTGTGCAGCCGAGGAGAGACGCGCTACGAAACGCTGCATCTGCGCTGGTGAACCCCGTAATTCCACATACTGTTGTGGGCCCTGTGATTTAAACTGGTTCTCTGCCTCTCTTTGTTAACTAGCTTCAGTATAATGATGTAGTTTTCTGTGATGTTCCAACACCATGGCTGGAGGCAGGAGTTTAGTCAGCAGCATGCAGGATCAAGAAAAAAAAGGGAGCCACTGAAAATGGAGAAAAATGGCTTGCAGTACCCCAAGGTAGGAAATAAATTGCAGACGATAACTAGTGAAGCGAGGCACAAACAGAATAATAAATTGTTGAGATTTTTGCTCTCATTTTGCAGAGCAAAATCAAACTTTGGAGTGCACAGTTGGCAGGCCATTAAAAGAATTATTTCATGCGCTGAAAACAGAGGGCTTGTGTCAATCCCTATATCTCACACATAAAGACAACATACTCCTTGGAATTGCTTTGTGTTTTCTGCCATCTAGGTAGGCACGATGATAAGCTCAGATCACAGCGAACCAAGCACAAATACAGTAAGTGACTTGGAAATAGCTTTGAAAGAAACATATTGCTGTTGAATAAGGAGCTAAACCTAAAGTTAACACACACTGGCGTGGAATAGATAAATATTCATGCACAAATATTTATGTCTTACAGTTTCTCAATGTATCAATATGAATGATTCATGATCTGCATTCTACGCATTTAATAATTTAGCCAGAATAAATAAGTCATGTTTTGCCCACTTTAAATATATTCAACAGATTTGGAGGAAAATTCAGTTGTCTGCAGAGTATTTCTTGTTGATAATAGCAGTGAGTGGAGCGATGTACAATCAAAAGACTTTTAGCTGTTTGCTTAATCCGATCAATACTTAATATGTTTATGAATATGAGAATTACCAGTCCAATTCAGCGCCACACACACACACACACACACACACACACACACACCATTTCCCACTGGTCAGACACAAACTAGGGCTTCACAGAATAACACTGTCGCCTAGAACGGTTTAGGAAATCCGTTTTTTTTCACCTGTTTTGTGTAGAATAAAGACAAAGACTGTGTCTGTGTCTGTACTTTGTACTGCATTTATATGTTAAAATTTAGATTCGACTTATTGTAACCTTGAAATTCTGCAAAATAATCCATTATGTTTGAACTAACTGTGACTGATAAACAAATCATCTACAGTACACGTGATCCATACATTTAAATGGGTTGTGGTTTTGTTTTGTTTTTTTACAGTGGTTTATAATGTGAGAGCGTGTGAAGGCCAGTGAGGCATGAGATTAACTACAGCTAAAAACAATCAATGCACAAACGATATGACACGTGAATTTAAGCGCTTTCTGCGGTTTCTGAATGGTAACCTCAGCGAGACGACAGGCCTCAGTCGGTAAAAGACACGAGACAAAAATGACGCGAAAAGACAAACATTTTGTAAAAGATGTAAGAAGATGAAAACGCTGTTTTTTTTTTTTTTAAAAAGAGACTTTCAGGTGGAGTGCTCTGACGGCGGAACAGTCAGCCGTGTTTGTGTACGTTAGCGTTTGAATTGTTTGTTTCATGTGTCTCAGTTGGTGAGGTTGTGCTGCTGCCTATAGCTAACATACTTGTCAGCGTTAAGAGCATTTGTTGACATTATCTTTCCATCCGTGGCTGACATTCCGACATTCCAGCAAAGTGTATTTAACTCAACATCGTTTTGACAGTGGAAGAGTCAGAAAAATGTGGACATTATAGCAATTCGTTTTTTTTGGGTCTCGAGCCGAAACATTTGGGAAGACTTCTAAACTGTGACGTTAAATGTACATTGTGTTTTGTCCTTTGCTGCTCGTGTATTGTGTATTTGTGTATACCGTAGGGTATTGTGTCAGCATTGTGTCACTTGTAATGTTTTGTCTTTTGCTATCTGCCCAAGGATTGCAAATGTAAATCAGCAATTTTTCCCAAATCCGACATGTTTGTATGTTGTATTTTTACACTGATGTTCAACAGTAATTGTACAGTAGCATTACCACTACAATACAGCGCTGGGATACTGTCTGTTCCAAAACAAACTGATGACATGAGATTTTTTTTTCTTCCCTTCAACCTTGACTCAGGAGGTTTGAAATGCCTGATGGTTTTCCTGTGGAAACATGGAAATAACACATGTGACAGTATTAATAATGCATTTTCAGCATGCATTCTACATCATTATTCTACAATTTAAATGAGGGCTAAAGCTCACTGCTTTACTTGTACGAGAACAATTGGACATTAAATATACAACAATAGCATCTTTTCGCCAGTGAAACTTTCATTAGAGCCATTTTGAGATTCAGTCCATGGTCATAGAAGACAAATTTAACCCTTTTCGGTCCCGCCCAGCTTTCAATCCAAGTTGTTCAACTAAGCAGAGTAGATTGTTAGACCCAGAGCATAGAAAACCCTGCTTAAGAGCAGACCTAACTCAGACTGCGTTGAATTTACGTCATCAGTAGGGGTGGGCGTATCGATCTAAATATCGATAGCATCGATGCCAAGGTGAGTATTGGTTCGATATTATTACGGTTATCGGATCGATGAGATCGATGCTGCAGTTTCTCTTCTGCCGTCCAGCAATTCACTCGAATTTCCTTTCGTTACATTTTTTTTTTTTTTTGTTATTTTGCACTAGTGACTTTTTTCTGAAACAACTGTGGCCGTAGAAGAATTATTTTATTATTTTTATACTGTTACATTTTTTTTTTTTCTATTGTTGTAATTAGTTAATAAAAAAAAAATCTTTGTGCTGTGTTATAATCATAATCATAATCATAATCATAATCATAATCAACTAACTCAAGGCAAAATTATTCAATGATCATGACATTTCAAGTAAAAAGTATCGGTATCGGCGATACTAGCCCTGTATTTACTTGGTATCGGATCGATGCGAAAATCCCCAGTACCGCCCACCCCTGATAAACTCAAAGACTCCTCTGTGAGTTTATCAGGGGTGCCTGGCTACGTGTTATGTTTCCTTGGATTGGAGAAGGAAGTGAAACGGACATAAGGGGTCGGTGTGCAGTTTGGGTGACGCTCCTTTTTCTACCTCCGCCCTAAACATCTCTCTCTCTCCCTCTCTCTCCCTCTCTCTCTCTCCACTGAACCGAAGTGTAACCTGCGTAATTTGAAAGCAAAATGGCGACAGTCTCATAGATGGAAAGACGAGTAACGGTGTCAAGTGCACGTAAAAAAAAAAAAAAAAAAACCAACCCAAAAACAAAAAAACAAAAAAAAAACCAAACTTGCGGACATGGGGTGTCGTCCTGCGGTAAGTGTTACTGCCTGCTGAAACAGTTTAATGTGCGTAGGGATACGTCGTAACCAGGTACGGTCGTTAGTCAGCGGTGTGTCGCGGAGAGAAGAGAGAAAAACGCCGCGGTGACTGATAACCGTGGACCCGGAGCTGTAGTCATTACCGAATAAGTTATGTTTGGCACGCTATTGCAACGCGGAGTCTCTCTCTCCGGGACATTGCTGACACAGTTGTGTCTGTGTAGCTGAGCCGAGCCGAGCCGAGCCGAGCAGAGCAGAGCAGCTAGCTGACTGTCGCATAGCCTGTCAAAATAAAGTCACAGCCTCTCTCTCTGCTAGCTTCAGTGCAGGAACTGGCTCTAAACTCGCTCTTAATAAATGTGTAGTAGACGCACAAATCTAGGCTACTGTATGTAACGTACCGTAACGTACTTTGACCAGTAGGAGCTGTTAATATGTCCTATTTATGTACAGAGTATGCAAAGCGAAGCTCCACGAGGTTGAACAATTCCTCAAGTTTTGCCTCCTTGCCTTGCCTATGACTCCTGACAGCATATTAGCCAACAAGCATGCAGCTGCAATTTGTAGCCCTGTGGGGGGGAAAAAAAAGAGAGTAAAACCACTGTCACTGACAATAATTAAACTTACAGTAGCTCAGCTTTTAACATAGAATAGCCAGCTTATCAATAAAGGCTGACAGTTTGTCATACCTTACAGAAAAGCTGTGATTCAGCCGGTTTGCAAGTCAGGAAGGACATTTGAAACATGAAGTTTGTTGAAAAGGAGACGCTGTGTGCTGTTGCGGTTGAAATAGGACAAGTTTATGCTTTGATTCTTCTAAAAGGTCTTTGCATTTTAGAGACCTTGCACACATGGCGCTTTTGTCTGAATAGACACACTACATCGACCCCACGCGCCCTCACTGTTTGCACCTTGTGAGGTAACAAGTGAAGTTAGCTGGTAAAAATGCACCCCGCAGACGTTTTCATTCATCAAAATGGATGGCACGTTTAATCGAGAACAGAAAGCTCCAAACACACTCGAAGCAGTTGTGTTTCTTTTATATTTTGTGGACATTGAGCAAAAATGGGAGAAAAATGCCTGAGTATTCTGCGCAGTCCAAGATGTTTTGTCACCAGAGGTGCAGTGTGTAGGATGTTTTTTTGCAGAAATGGAATGTAATGTTGCTAATTATGGTTTCATGAGTATTTAATGACCTGAAAATGTCCTTTTACCTTAGGAAGAGCCCTTTATGTTTGCATAGGAAGTGGGTCGTGTTCTGCAGAGTCCGCCGTGTTGCACCTCCATGTTTCGACGGTAGCCCAGACGATCACTGCCTCTAAGACGGCCTTTTGAGATGTTTGCACTGCAGCGGCCACTGTAGGTTCTCTTACACACCTGGAAGGAGACGGTGAGCGAGGGGTATTGAGTTTGTTGCAGTTTGAAGCCTTACTGCTAGATGCCACTAAATCCTACATAATACATCTTTAAAAGACCATATATTATATCGGGAGACTATTTATATTAGAGTGTGAGTCTGAGTTTCAGAAACATCTAATAAAACTGGTGTTTCAAAGTCTTTTCTAAGGTTGCCCTGCTCTAAAGTTTAGAAGGACCAAATACACAAGTGGCAGAAGACAGGACTCAGATCCTGGACATGCAGGTGTTTGTTTGAAATGGTTTCTTTGGAAAGTGACCCACCGAGACTATAAACACTTATCACAAAATGACGCAAAAGTCAGGTATCTCGCAGGTATACACTTAAGGAAAGTAAGTAACTTACGCAGTCCATAATAAAATAAGACTTTAGACATAAAACAAGAGGTTGACCGATAGTGGGATTTTAAAGGCTGATTTAATAGCGATAGTCCAGTGCAGGAGAAAGCTGATAGCTGATTAATTGGCCAATATCACCCCCCAAAAATGTTATGTTGATAATACATTATGCACGATTTCACGAAATTGACTACTTTCGCTTTATTGAAAACATCGTGACTCTTGAACTGAACACTAAGTCAAAGTAGTAAATACGTTAAAAAAAATCGGAGTCACTTAAAGTCAAAGCAATTAATAAATGTGGGAAAGAACATCAAACTAACCATAAAAAAATCTAAACGGGAGCAATTTTTGTCTTTTGAGCTACTTGTTATTTTCCCTCAAAGTCAATATTTACAATTGAGAAGCCAAATATTAACCATGGGCCCCTATCAGCCCCAGCTTCAGCCGATTCCGATAGTTGTGAAAATGTCCAGACGGCGGCAAATAATCGGCCAAAGCGAGCAGCTAAACAGCTACTATCACAAAAACAGTCATTAGCTCACACTGCAACACAACAAAGTACAATGTACAAAGAAGGAAATCAAAAGAAAGAATCGGTCTCTCTCCACATATAACCAAGTAATTGAAGCAGCACGGCTCAAATATAAAGTCAAGATAGTTTTCAGGGATGCACGGACCCACATTTCAGTCTCCTGCTCTTATATTAGGGGTGGTGATGGTGAATAAACATTACCAAAGTGTGTCCATAAAATCTCAAGCGAATTTGAAGCGAACTTTTGAAACCGTGGAAAAAGGAAAATGCCAATTACACGCATTTCCATTAACTGGTTTGGAGCGAGTAAACCACACTGCTTAATGTCGTCAGAAGGTGGCGCTGAGGCCGAGGAATAATCTGGTCTAATCTTCAATCCTGTACTTCCACCCGCGTTTTAACGCTTTACTGGAAAAATCTGGGAAGAGCTGATCGATCGTACTGTTTGCTGCATCAGAATTTATTCACATTTTTTAATCATTTTCTCTTAATGCGCATTTACCCTTTTT
The DNA here is from genome assembly GCA_037367275.1 of Coranthus polyacanthus. Taxonomy (NCBI): domain Eukaryota; kingdom Metazoa; phylum Chordata; class Actinopteri; order Kurtiformes; family Apogonidae; genus Coranthus; species Coranthus polyacanthus. The sequence continues at coordinate 16,111,055 of JAPQRN010000019.1, read as the reverse complement.
AGACAAAGGCAAAAACCGCCTCAAGTGAGCGTATTTTGCAAAATTCAATTTTCGAATAGTCGAATTTTTGGAATATTGGTGTTTCCATAAACACCTTCTCATGCGACACTTCAACGTGCAGGTTAAATACGTGTATGGAAACGCACCTATAGACAACGTATATTGAAAATGAATGAGCTTCATTCGTCCATCCATCCAGCTCGATGCAGCTCTTCTGTTCAGGGTCAGTGGCAGCTTAAATGTATCCCTTCGTGCGCAGCCTGATTCTTAACTGGTACTTGAAATGATCTTTACAACTAAATGCTTATTTGTTGTCAGTATTTTTATTAAATCAGTAAAAATGAATAAATCCCATCTCTATTTCTTTTTAAATGTGTCTTATTTTCAGCCTAAAACCTTAGCATTCAGAGGTGAGAGCTCGGTGGCTAAATTAGTATGTCTATATTGTCTTTACTGTTGACAGCTGGTGAGTATGCTGTTAGCAGCAGAGGAATGAAGGTTTTGTAAAATCAAAGTGTAGACCGCCATAAGGGTGCATCACTCCCTGCAGGTGTCTAAGATCGAGCTTATACGGCTATAGGAAGAAGTCAGTGGCAGCTTAGCAGCCTTGTGTAGGTTTTACTGCATTAGTATACCACAGAGAGTAAAGGAGTCAACCACTCGACTAAATAAATCAAATGTTTGAGGCATGTTATCCACAAATTGATTATATGTCACTTTACAAGGTCAAATATTTTAACCAAGATGCCTGAAGTCCCTGAATGCTCAGCATAGCAAACAGCTATGTGTTCTCTGTTGGCCTGGCTGGCTGCTTACACAGCTATAAATGAAGACACCTGGGACTACTTAAATGGGAGTACACTGGCCTGAATTAGCAGCTCAGCTGAGGAGCAGCTGGAGACATGAGATATTTTAGTAATCAGGTGGATCTACCAAGAACATAGAGGTCTGCAGAAATGTCTGAGCAGCGAGGAAAATAAGGGCAGAGTGTTTTCATAGAATCACTACGAGTGAATCAGCCTCTATTTCACTAAATTAGCTAAATTACATTACCATACACTAGTAGTTTCGACTGGCGATGAACATGTTTAGTTTTTTCTCATGTGTAATGAAAATGTAGGTTTCATGCTGTTTATTTCTGTCCCAAGACAAAGTTAATGAACACGATTGAACAGTATTAAAGCTTGAATATGTTACAGTATAATATGTAATATTTCCACAGTGAAATATCTGAAAATGACCTAATGTATGTTTATGCTTTGCGTTCTTGTGTACTATCAATAGCAATATCGGTGTAGCCGCCTGTTTCATTCGGTCGCCTGTTAATGGCGTCGCGTCGTTACTTGATATGGCATAATGTGAACTAAACATGATGTTAATAAAACTTTAATACCGCATCTGTAAACGCGATTTCTGTATGAGTCACATCAGACAGACGGTGGTGAGAACAACATCTCCCATGATCCCACTCTACTTCACAATATCATCTACTACTATGTCTTTTATTATTGTTTTGATTGAGAAACCCCTAGTGGTTGAAATTACATAACTGTGCGTTTAATGGTGCTAATTGCAATTATAGTGCCGAACATTTGTACCACGGCAGTATGACTGAGCAAACAATTATTTTCTGATTTTGATCATCTTTTTGGTTAATTGTGAATCATTTCATCTGTTTCCAAAACAGTGAGAAGCATCCATGCTGACATTCTGCGGCAGAAGGCGACTTCATCAAGTCAATAACAACCTCAACAGTATGTTTGTTTGGAAAATGACTTCACAGATTATCAAACTGTAATCAACTAATCATGGCATCTTAACTATTACTATTGTTAATTTTATAGTGAAAAATTAGCAAAGTCTTTTCAGTTTCCTTATTTTGTCTAAATGCAAATACAGTGAAATTGATATAAAACAGAGAAAAGCAGCAAATTGTCACATTAGTGAAGCTGGGTTGTGCATATCTTTGCAGAATTTGTGTTGTGATAAATGACACTGGTTTCAAAAATGATCAGTTCATTTGTTGTGAATCAAATAAGAGATGAACCCACTAATCATAATGTGACCTTTGCGAAAATTATATTCTATTATGTTCATGAATTTCTAATATGAATTTGGAAGGAAAGACTCTCTGTGCAGGATGTGATCAGTTTAAATATACAGTAGGTTTAAAAACCAGTCTCCTTGTTTTGTTTTTCTCAGCACATGTGGTCGCACAATATTTAGTCGCTAAATATTTGCTTTTCTGTCACAGATGTGTTTTCTGAGAGCCATGCGGTGGAATCAGTGCTTCATTCCTTGGTAAGTATTCAGTGAGAAGATGTTGCAGGACGTCCTGCATGATTAGTCAGATCAGTTTTTGTCAAATCTGACAAACGCAGGTGGTATTAGTAGGATATTGTGTCTAATTAGAAGTGATATTATCAGCTCAGGTTTATGATTCTTACAACAAGGTGGCATGAGGTGAAGCACCATGTTCATAATGTGTTTCAAATAGCCACCAAAGTGAAGTGAAAGTATTTCGGCAGGTAAAGCTGAGCCTGAAATGAGTGTTGATTAATTGAAAATGTGTGTGTTAATTTAATCGAAAATGTGTGTCGTGTGCAGTCTAATGTTGTTAGTTTTATCATTATTATAATCATAATGGCAGAGCATAAACCAAAATGTGCCCGTGTCTGAAGAGGTGTTATCGTTCAGAGGCACAGTTGTATGTCCCCTTACCGGCTTAACACCTGAAACTGTAGCCGCGATGTGTGAAATGCTCTGAAACTATAGCTGGGTGTGATTACCAGTCAAATTAAACCTGAGATGTCAGTTAAATGTGTCACTGCTTCCACTCCTACACTTGGCAGGTTGCAGGGAGTGACAAGCTGGCTGTTGATTATTTTCCAGCGTGAAACAGAATCAGACGCAAGCCAGTGTTTACATGTGGCCGTCTTTGTTTAATATCCTTTAAATGTAAGACACTATTTGTGAATTTTGCTGTTGAAATTGTCCCCAGGTGATACTGCATCATCAGAGTATGATGATTAAATCAGTACTTCATGTGTTGCCTTATGAATTTGCTACCCTTTAACACGCAGTTTTAGTATTGGATTATTAGGACTTGTTCTTTTAAATGAGAACCGCCGTTACATCTGATTCATTCAGGACAGGCTCGACGCTACTGAACAGGCTGTATTTTACATTTTTATTTGACATTTCAGCCTCTTTAAAGGTGTGGTACTCTTTCCCTTTCGAACGCATCACTTTATCTGTGTTTAGTTTTGTCTGACTTGCTATGTTCCAGCTACAAAACTAAAACAAGTGGTAGAAAAATTTATAAATTAACCATAATCCATGAACAGATACAGGACTTTAGTGCAGAGAGACTCTGCGTGTCATAAAGTTTCATACTTTTTCAATAAATATGTTGTATGAGTTGAAGATAATCACCTTTAGTAAGGTTTCTAACAGATTTTACATACATCATTTTTAAACATCTCATTGGTTAACCCATGTACTTGCATCTACTTCCACAGTGCATAATCCCAGCTCCCATATTTGTTTATATTTCTTCATATTAATGATTAGTGAAGCTAATGTTTCCTTAATTTGCTGCTGTTTTTGATGCGGCTTGATTTATATTAAAAAGAAATCATCAAACATTTGAGTCCAGTGTACATCAGTGTTGTTCTACTCTTTATTTTGTTTCTAGTTTTGGAATATTTTTCATGTTTACACATATGAGTATCCTGTGGTTAAGGGGTTAGATTGTATAAGAACTGAGTTTGACGTGAGCTGATTAAATCTTCATCAGATCCAGTAGGTTAGATTACTGCGGTCCATCATGGGCTGCGTGAAGAGCCGCAGATGCCTTTTGCTCCGTCCCTGCAAATTAAGGCTGCTATTACCCCTATTTTTTCTCAGGTTATGGACCGTTTCCTCCACTAAGGGGCAGAATATGATCACTGATCTTCCGAGTCCTCACTGTAAGGGATAATACACTGAAAAGCAGCATCTGTTAATGTGGCTAAATGGAATAAATGGAAATAGAAGGGATGATTGAAGGACACAGATAGGTCAACACTGAAAATGCTTTCCATCCACAGTTGTTGTTTCATTAAAAGCACATTATGAAGACGCGTCTACGTAACGGTCACGCAGTTAGAATGAACGCTGTGATTTTAAGATATGCTAATAATATAATATAATTTTGTGTATATTCTAAAAATGTAGTTCGAGATTTAGCTTCAGGCACGTTTGGGGACTCTTTCACTGAGCCTGTCATTTGCACTAAACCTGTCAATTGTGGTTTTATTTTTATCCAGCCATCCTACCTCACATATTAAATCTAGATTAGATGCCAAAGAAACAGGGCACAGTTAAGGCCTGATGCAGATGCACCCATCTCTGCAGGAATTTCAGATCAGGCTGGTCTTGTATTTATCCCTCTGAACATCTCCCAAGTCCAAACAGCCTCTATCTTTGAGGGTTTTGGATTAGCGAGCTTCCATTGTACATGAGCTGCGAGGCAGCTAACCCTTTTGTGATACCTACCTAAGGTTGAGCTCAGCACTTTCCTCATTAATTTCCCATTTATTCTCAGAGTTGGATGTGATATTTTAGAGATTTGAGCATGCGGGGCACAGGTTAGGTGCAATTATGCTGACGGAGGGCTTTTACAGATGTGCTCGATGAAATCTGAAGTATAGGATTATACATCAAGAAAGTTATATAGTGATTAACCTTCATTTCAGTCCCCTCGGTGATCTCTAGGAGGCAAATCCTCCTCCAGTCAGCTACTGTCTGGTATATTTCTCTGCTGATAAATGACCTTCATAATGATGGATCGAGGCATTCCTTCTTCTTTTTCTTCTCGTGCTTTTAAAGCATTTGTTTGCCCTTTCTGGTAGTTCAAATGCACCTTAAACTACATCCGTCTCTGGTTTTGCGCAACTGTAAGGCTGTATCGATTCAGAGGTAATTTAAATTATCACCGTGCTCGTGGTGATAATATCCAGTGAATTTCCTTTATCACCTTTAACGGAATATGTCAATTAAGAAGGTTAATCAAAAAGGTTATCAAAAGTTATGACTGGAAAGAATAGGAAACTTTTCCACGAGTTCAGTTCATTTGGGTTTTCATTTAGTTTCACTGACTCAAGGTGCCATCTATTGGTAATGTATAGTACTGTAGATGTGTATACGCTACAGCAAAAAGTCCCAGGACACAATAACTAAATATAAAATATATTGTATATAATAATAATAATAATAATACTTTTCACTTTATGGTCCAAGGAGAAATAATCCTAAATTTCAGACAAATGGGTTCATTATTAGGCTGCTGTCTTCTTGAAGGTAAATTAAATGTCAGTCCAGTTTGGAACAAGGTTCAACTTATTAATATAATTTATCTTCTTACTATTAAAATATTTTTCAAAGATCTGCCACAGAGGTTATGTTTTGTCAACATTTTCAAAAATAATCCCCACCTGTTGTATTTTTTTTTTTTTGCTCTTAAATGAACACGAGTATTAAGTGATCCAAGATAAAATAAAACAGATTTCAGCACCAGAAACAAAAAAAACAAAAAAAATGACACCTGATTTTAACGAGTTCTTGAAACAAGCTGCTTTGTTTTCAGGGAACGGGTGAAATAATCTTACCCCCATTAGCAGATTTTGCACTTGTTTGAAGAAAAGACGACTTTTTTTTTTTGGGAGTGGGGATTTTCACAGTGTGTGTTTGAACACGTCAGTGTGTGTTTGTGTGTTTTTGTTTTATTTGTTCAGGTTTTTTGCCGTGGTGTCAGGGATGGAATAATTGAGGAAATGTGTGTTAGCAGCAAAAATTCAGTTAATCTGCTAATATTAAAGAACAGAAGCTTAACTGTCACAGTTGTTGAGCATCATTTCATTAATTCAATGTATTGATACCGTAATTTTATAGTTATTATGCAAAGATGTTTCATATTTTTATGGTTTAAATTTATATTATTTCATGTCATGACATTATAATCATCATCATTAATCCTTTTTCTTTCCTTAAACGCAGCATCCTTTTTTTTCCTCACCTCTGTCTTCTACTGCCTTGTGTTTTATGTGTGTTTTAACATCGACGCTGCACCAAATAGGCTTTCACAACAATGGCAGTTCCCCAACCCCTCAAGAAAGGACATTTTTGAGCCCCTTTGATTTGGCCCGATTTGTTTTGATGTGAGGAGTGAGTGGTTTTTAAAATCTCCTTAACTCCCCAGGCCTGCCCCAGTCTCCCACAGGGCTAATGACCACAGCCTGGCCCGTGTTGAATAATACAGACGCTCGCGAGGATGGAAGTGGGGAGGAGGGCAAGGGTTAGACATCAGCCCTCCTTCTACAGTACACCTCCATTGATAAGATTGTATTAATTGGTATGAATAGAGAGGGGTTTTCTCCCTTTCCTTGTATACATTTACCATTATACTCATTAGCTTCCCGTTGCCTCCCAGCGAGTTTCTCCTTCACATCCCCCGGGGTCTCCTGGGAGGCAATTTGCATCTCTCCATGGTGTCTCTCTGGGGTTATTGAGGAAATATTAGCCCCTTTTCTTCTGTGGCCGACCCTTTGATTTATTTGGAGCTGGAGCTGATAGAGTGGCACTCACATGTTAATGACGGGCGCTGATACAGGCCCCTGGTGCAAGACGACGCATTGATCTGGATTGAAAAGGTACAATTGACAAGCACTACTGAATAATTGTCTTACACGCTTCTGTGTGTGTGTGTGTGTGTGTGTGTGTGTGTGTGGATGTGTGTGTGTTTGTGGACCCTGGGAGATGACAAGGGAATCCCACTGCTGTCAAGGCTACTGCACTCAAGCTGTCCGGTTTTCCTGATAGAGTTCGATAAATAGGCTTTTGTTGGCCTCTGAATTCATGTTGACTTCTTGACAGCCACAGTTTTGGCATTGTCTCGTCAGACGCTCGCTTCTTCTTCCTCTTTGTTCACTATAGACTCTGCCGCTCTTATCATCTCTTTGACCCTATGTGATCAGAGCGGTACTTATTTTAGCCACTTGTGCTGTAGGTCTTAAAACCCAATCAGAGGTTGGAAATGACACGCTTGATCCAGTTCCTGTTTAGAGTTGTTTGTCCGGGTCTAATAATAGAATTCAAGGTGACTACTAGGGGATCACTTTGCTTGCCATTAGTGTCTGTGAGGGCCTCGCTCTCTGTGCTTCCCTCCATTCCTGCCGCAGTGCACTCATATTATGTTTTAAAGAAAGATAATGAGAGATTTCAGCCTAATACCTGCGATGCTTGACATGTCTTCGAATTTAAGCTCACTGATGTCTGCTCGGCAATGTGGAGCCTGTCCTCAATTTGGAGAACAGTTTGACACCGACTCCCTTTCATCTGAATGGTCACATGTCTACAAGAAAGCGGCAGCAACAAAGTTTGATATATATTCATAATTTTTTTTTTTTTTTTTTTTTTTTTTTTTTTTTTACATCTCGACTGGAGAGGAATGCATGTGAGCTCGCCTAATAATAGAAACAACTTCTGCCTTGCTTAGTATTTATACACTTTCAGTTATATGGTAATAATAACATTTAATAAAAGTCAACATCCTAACTGCCACTAAACAAAAATACCCACCACCGCAATCGCTGCATCTTCTCTGCATATTTATAACAGATTAGAGGTTATGTATATCAATTGCGCAGCTCATGCATATTGTTATGAAGGAGAAATGCAGGAAATGGAAATGTGCCATTTCAACGAGTCTGCACAGCTTGCCAAAAGCGGGCAAGTGGGTAGTGCTTGTGGTGATGGTTGGGTTTGTTTTCCTCTCAGTGTTGGGAGATGAGAAGTCATGTATCTAAACAGAGCAGATATGATGTTTATGAGAGCCATCTGCTTGGCAGCCCTCCTGTGCCCACTGCCCTCCTCAACGTGAGAGCAGCCTCATTAAAACGGTCACATGCCTGAGAAATTTCTAACTGCTGTGTGTTTTTTTTTTTTTTCTTCCTCCCCTCTCTTTAAAAGGAGTAGAGTTTAAAACTAACAAAGCCTTGGGAAATCCCCATCAGACATCCCTCCCTTAATCCATTTAATTTTGAAAGGTATTGTTTAAAGCTTTAAAGTTTATATCGTTTAATCCCCCTCCAACACTACGGGCAGCAAATGAGGCCGTGTCAGCAGCTTGAACAGATATAATCTACTCCACACAACAGAAAATCCTCCTTCAAGACAAGGTTGCATGGGTTTCCTGTGAACTCACTGTTTGATGTTTCTACCTGCTATTGAACATGACTTCTGTCTTAACCCAACTGTCACTCGCTCCCTGTCCCCTTTTATCACTCCGAATGTTCTCGCTTCACCTTTTTTCATCAGTAAATCTACCATCACAGCCATTTCACTCATTCCCCTTTTTTAGTGTAGGTATGGGGGCAAGAAGAAGTTTGTTGTGGGCAGGTTTGGGGGATTTCTCTGAACATCTTCTCAGTGAGCGTTGAACCTTGGCCAAAAGACGCCACTGTTTTGGACTTACGAGATTGAGGCCGTCTAGCCTGCGGTGACAGAAACTCCTCTCACCCGTTTAATCTTTATTCCGTCCCAGACCATTTGTTTTCGTCTCCACTTGTGCAACTGAATATGTTGGTTACCCCTATGCTGACACAGTTGGACATTTTTGAAATATGCTTAACCTATTTACTTGTGTTTCCCAGATTTAGATGAGAAGGCTGATACCCCTCCAACATATGTACCCAAACGAAGATAAAGATCTAGACAGGCCAATTTAAATGCACAGTATGTAGCATCTTCACAATAAAATAGGCCTATGTTACATATTTTGTTGACTTGTGTACTTAACATTATATCAAACGTTTCCAACAATGTTCAAATTCAGAGAAATCCATAATTTGTAATGCTCGGTTTCATTTTGTCGCCTGTCAGTGGTGTCATATCCCCATTATTAAACATTAACATTTAACGTCACTTGCAGGTATTTCACTACAATGAAACGTTATGGAAGTGTAAGCTATTTTATTGAGTTAGCTCTTTGTGAAATGCTCTGAATCACTAACTTCAGCCAGGTTCAGTGTTGCCGTGAAGGGTAATAATGGAAGTGGTGGATTTGCAATGTGTGGCAATTGATGTTTTTTTTTTTGCTATTTTCATTGAGAAATTAAATTATTTAATAGTTTAATTTTGTACATTTTTGCTAAATTATCCTGCTTTTATTCAAATTTTGCTTTGGTATGAAGTGCATTTATATCATCATCTCAAACATCAGGAAAATCTAAGATAATCAAATTGTAATTTAATTAGTTTTCTTTCTGTTTTGAAATGTGACTCCTGGAGACGCACAGCCATAAGGTATTAAATTTGTCGGTGACAAACTAATTTCAGCTTTTAGAAATGAGAAGCTTTTCTTAGAGCAATAAACCTTTTGCTTCTGTTATAACACTAGATGTGTTATACTGTAAGAAGCCGAGCCAGCTAGGCTAGTCTGTGCACCGAGTTAGCATAGATATAGAATACATAGATGGAGAAACACAGTCCTAGCTTTTAGAGTCTAATGATAATGAAGCTACAACCAGTGTACAGGCAGGTGGATTCGTTGCTAAAAGCTGCTAAATACCGTGGCGCCATTTCGTGACGATGCTGCAGTAGATTTCCCTGTATCGACATACAACCAGAACTGTAGAGGAAATATTTAATAGAGGTAAGAAATATATAATGTAATAGTAAGAAATCAGATCAAAGTGGCTTGTATTTAGTGTGACCTCTTTTTGCACTTAACATGTCCTGAACTCCTTTGGGCAGACAAGATGAGATTTACTGCACTAATCATCCAAGACATGTCAAACATTTCTCATTGTTTGAGCTACTTTAAGTCACGGGAATGCAGGTCACACTAAATACTGACTTTTGTGTGTAAAAGCCGTTTACTTCAGATTTTTTTTGCTGTATCTTAATAAAGAGACTGAGAAATAAATAAATAAATGAATTTTCATTACAGCCCTGCAAAAACAGGAAAGCTAGAGGTGGCTACGACCTCTACGCAGTAATGCACAATGATGTTACTGACCACTGCAGTGAAAATGGCGGAGAAATTTGTCTTTGTGTGATCTCGAGGGAAGCTGTGCGCATTTCAGTGTTTGAGCCACTTATCAAAATTCGCTAATGTTAAAAGTTCCAAATAAACTTTAAATTCTTTAAAGAGAAGGTGCCAGGGTAGCTGTAAAGTTGCTAAATATAGCGACAAATTTTCAAAGTTGGCATCGGCGGCCACAACCAGCACATGATTATCGATATCTTAGCACAAAGACTAAAAACAGGGAAACAGTCCTGCTCTATTCAAAGGTACCAATATCTGCTACGTAAACTTCTTATTTATAGCTTGCACTTTAGTTTTCGTACAGATAAACGTGATGTAACATGTTAACTAAATGTGCTGTAGAGGTGTATTTTGTTACCTTGGCCATCTGTTTCTCCTGTTTTGTCTTTTAAGATCTTGTTTTTAAGGCAGGCATTAGCATTTATTCTGTTCTTACAATAAAGAACTCAATTTACTTTGCAACTTATACTATCTATAGCACTCATATATTTTCCTTTAGTGTATAATTTGAGTCAAATAACTGCAGCGTATATTTTCACTCAAGCAGTAAATTACATTGTTTAGTTGTCAAAGGCTTTGTGTAATTACATTTGTGCAGTTCAGGATGACAGGGCTGATAGTGTCGGCACAAGACTCTGGCATACATAATCACAACCAAAATCCCATTAGGGAGAATGGAGACCATTATTATGGAAATGACCTTTGGGTGACAAGAATTCAGTGGGATAAAAGAGTATGTAATCCAGACAAAGACATCGTGTGAAACCACTCTGGTTTTTTGTCCTGTGCAAATGTAAGAAATTTAGGGTGATTTTTATTTATTTTTTATCTTTCACTTTGGTGTTTTGTTTTTTTTTTGTTTCAGTTTAATGATCTTTTGTGATCGAAGTCGGTTAGTGTCAGCGAGGAACGGAAGATTTACAGTATGTTTGAATTATCTCTAATTTCTTCCTACTTTTCTGCTATTTGCTGCAGTGGATAACTGCAGGGTTAAGATAGCAGAGGATAAACTTAAGTGTTGTGTTTTTTCCCTTTTCTTTTCTCTTTCGCTGTGGCACCTTCACTGAGAGAACACACTCAACTTGGGATTACTGGAGTGTCGAGCTGAATCTCTGTCTGTTTGTTTTGAGCCACGCTTTGATACTCTCACACTAAAGAGGCAGCTTCATAAATTCACATTGTGTCAAATAAATCAATAGATCCCATTAGCTGAGGAAGTTGTGTAGTGCAGCACTTGAGGGACCGTGGCCCCCCTTGTTTAGACATTTCTTCAGCAAAGGCGATGGCAGAGGAATGTAGGGTTGGCTGTTGATCCATACAGACAGCTCCAGCAGTTGAAATGGTTTGGCTGACTGGTCCCAGTTGGTCTTTAGCGCTGTCTCCACTGTGCTGCCAGCCTGGGTCTTTGCTTGAACAGGAAGGAGGAATTTGCTTAGACATTCTCAGCCGTATAAGCCTACAGCTCAGAAACTGCTGCTCAATCTGTTTGTTGTCCTCCTGGGACCTAAAGTTTGAAATTTTACGTTTTTTGGGTTCAAGTAATTGTGAAAATAACATTTTGCGAAAATGTTAAAACGCGTCATATTTCTTAAGGAGTGTCTTTTTGTGGACTGTCTTTCCGTAATGGTCATCAGGACAGGTCTAATGCTGCAACTAATATGTATTTTCTTTATAGTTCTGTGTATAAAATAGCCAAAAAATACAGACAATAAGACCCTTGCGAGTCTTGTTGTATCTGAACAGCAGTCCAACAGCTGAAAGAGAGGTAGTTTAAAATTTTATAAAACAGAGAAACACAGCAAATACTCACATTTCAGACCCTGGTACCAGTGAAAGTTTGGTATTACTACTGAATATTGATTGAAAGAACAGAAAGATTTAAAAAAAACAAACCATCTAATTAGTTAATGAACTAATCGTTTCAGCTCTAACATAGTCTCTGTGTCTTTTGCGCTGGCTCGTGTTACCACAGGTCATAAAAAAAGTCCATTAAAGATGCAAGTAAATTTGGTATACCTTAAGCGTATTCACAATAACTGCAGAATTACCCCAAAACAAACAAACATTTGTGTGCGGCCATTACAGTCCTGTAGGAAACCACTTCATACTTTGGAAATAACACATACAATGCGTCAGTTCATAGTGGTTTAGGTGAAGGCTTTTTCACTCATTCCGTCAAATCAAATTTTGCACTTGTAAATTTGATTCAGTCTTGTGCAGTTTCTCTATAGATGTGGTCAAATATCCTTCTGACCGTCCTCATCTGATTCCTCCTCTTCCTCTGAGCTCCCAGCCTCTTTACTTGTATCGACTCATTATTATCATTAATAGAGACTCATGCCTCACTCAGTGCTGTGTGTCCTGCATTATGTATGTTAAATTAATTTATTGAACACTTTTATCCGCAGTAACACTTTCTTCATTCACGTGCTTTAAGAATTAATTGGAGAAGATTGGTTTTATTTGCAGAATTGTATGCCTCGTTTACACCTGCCCTTATAATAGCATGACCCGAAAGAACACAACTCCGACTTGCAGATATATTAATGAAACATGTAATTCAGATTTTTACAGGAGAATTTTATGGCTTTTTCTTTAATTTAATCGGGCATAGTAAAGAATGGCAGGGAGATAAAAGAGAATAGGGCATGACATGAGCTGAGGTTGTGAGCCAGACTCAAAGCCATACTGATGTGAGTACATGGCATGCTTCCCAGCCCACCAACTACCAGAGCATACTACATCGTTTTTAACTCCATAACATGAGGTGAGTACAAATGAAAACAGCAAAAATAAAACAAAGAGAAAAGAAAGAAAAGGGCTCCTCTTCCATTGTCTAAAAGCACACAGTGATGGTAAAGCTCGTCCTCAATCTTATTTACCAAACTGCAAAAGAGGCGAGTGTCTTGGGGAAAATACCAGACAGGGTTAGTAAAAGCTCATAGCAGATTGATCTGTGCATACAGCTTAACTGTATTAAAGCTCATAATCCCTGTAAATATCTCCAGGCAAGGCAAAGTCAGCCTTTTAACATTGACTAAGTGAAGTAAATAGAAGCAAATAAATTTTTAAAATTGCATTTCTGTTGAACCTCTGTTCGTTATATATAGAAGTGAGTTGTGTGAGTTGGCTGCTAATGAGCCTTGCACATTTTGAAGCAAGATATTTTGATGGTTTTGCCACCCTGCCGTTTGGGGCTAACAGTGAAGTTCGCTTTAAATGTAGAGCGTCTGTTCCCCCTTCGAACCTCTAACACCACAACAGATGGGGAGAATATGGAGCTCGGAAGGTTTTACCTCTGAGGTGGTAACAGTGAAGCCACTCATTAACACTGAATTTACCACTTCGTTAGCAACGCAGCTTCCTGTAGAGAGCGACCAGCCCTGGATGTCAAATCCACTGAGCATACATTTGAAACTAAATCAGATCTGGACAGCAAAGTGCAATCTGTTGAAAGGTGTAAGAATAAAAACTATTTTTTGTCAAACAAATATTAAACGTGAAAAATATTTATTTTGGCTTAAATTCAACCTTCCCGAAATGAATTAGTATTCCCATCCATGTGTGTGTGTGTGTGTGTGCGCGCGCGTTCAAAGGTGTATGTTTTCTTTATGCGGGTCTGTGTTTGTGTTTTAGACAGATTGTGTGCCTGCCAATTTGTCAGGATTCAAGTAACAACAGTCTCATGCTGGGATCTGTGTTGGCACCATCACAGAGTGATAAGACGCAATATGATCTCATTGGAGGTGTACTTTGTTCCCATGGAAATTGGTCAATTTTAGCAGACGACTGAGAACTTTAGGTGGTGAAGCAGGAAGGTTGTATCCCAGAGGAACGCTCACATAATTAAGCATCCTCGCCAGGGTATTCAGGGCTAACAGCAGGGTTTGTTGTGAATAGAGGTGGCGAAAGAGGGTGTTGGAAAATCATAATGCGGCACAGAATAATACCACTCTCATTTTACAGAGCAGTGGGAATAGCCCAAAAACATTTTTTTAAACAGCGCCACATTGTCAGTGTGAATGACAAAAAAAGGCACTACATTTTATTACCTGTTGTGCAACACCGTTTCTTTTTGTAATGTACATCTGCGATATTTATTTTGATAAATTGTCTTAAAATTGCGAATAATTGAATAAAGGGAATTGTAAGACATTGCATGTTTTCTACGGCCTGCATGAAATTCGTACAAATATGGAATGCACGTAATAATTTTGTGATATTTTTATGATATTTCAGAAAGTGTTGCTACTATGTCTGAACTGAAGCCAAATGCACAAAAGGACAAAGATGTGGAATTGAGGTCTGACAGCCTGGGTCGTACTCAGGAGCCATTACAAAGTCACACTTTCTCCCTGAAGAACAATGCTGCAGGTCTGTCCTCAGATGAACACGAAAACCCTTTAAATGGAACCCAGCCGAAGCCATTTGTATACAGCAGTGCTCCCGCTGTTCCCCATGCAGACAATTCATTGCCTTCAGGAGCACTTGTTAATGGACCTGGTTCACACCCCACCTCAGAGGTACACTCTGTCCTGAACAAAGGCACTGTTTTCTCCAACAATGTCCTGGATGCCGCGTGGCAACCGGAGAAGGACACGAGCACCGAAGTGTTACTGCCACCTGGTGAGCTTCAATCAGACGCTTGGATGAACCCAGCGGGGCTCGTCGTAAAAACACTGGCCACACAGCCAGGTGTCAACACGGCACTGTCTCACTCGGAGGAGAATGAGTCTAAACTGGCCTATTCCACACTGTCAGGTGACAGTGCAGCCCAAATGCGCATTAGCCAACTTTTGACAAAACAGACAATAAAAACAAGATCTCGACGGGATTCGCAATGGTCACAAAGCTCCTCGGATGATTATGACGATGATGAAGTAATCAGGTGGGATTCAGCAAAAAAGCACAGCCGCTTCATGCAGAATGACAGAAGGCTGGAGACCAACGTGAGGCACCAAAGAGACAGGAAGCACAAAACACATGCAATAAGCATGTCAGGCTCTCTGGAAAAGGTTAACTGCAGCTTAAATCACATGTACATGCCTTTATGCAGCGGTAATAATGTCGAAAATGTTGACATTGCCAACAAAGATGATTCTTTTGACACTAGTTATAGCACAGCAGAGGAAGGCTGTAATGAGGGAAATGACCATGAAGATGAAGACAGTTTTAGTCCTGAAGTAAAACAGTTGAAGACAGAGCAACTTGAAGATCCACTTTTCTTTTCATGCACAATATGTAACGTTAATTTCAAGGAAAAAAGACATTTCCATAGACACACTATGATGTATCATTTAGGCAAGCATAATCAGGTGAACAGTGAGAATGTTTCACAGCCCTTTATATGCAGAGAGTGTGGGCGTTTGTTCTGTGATAGCAACTCCCTTATGAGGCACATCATTATTCACCAAGATCGGCTGGAAAAACTTATGGAGCAAATCAAAGGTCTCAAAAACACTGAATCTGAAGACCAGGGCAGCACAGGTCAGTGCCCTCAGTGTGTATATGGTTGTAATTGTCCAAAAATGTTTGTCCAGCACGCCACAACACATGATAATCTGACACACTACTACTTCTGTGAAGAGTGTAACTACATCACACTGACACAGCAGGCACTCGAGGCACACTTACACGCCGCACACCTCAACGTGCACCAGAGTCCGTACGGGAAAATTGTTCATACTGGTGATGCACAGGAAGCCGACCATGTTCAGTGTCAGTGCAAAGCATGTTTTTTCACAACCAGAGACAGAACAGTAGTGGAAAGACATTCAGAGCTGGAGCATCAGCAGTTGCACTGTGGCGATTATAAAAAGTTTTCAGACCAGCCCAGAAATCTATTTAAGCCTAATTCCCCTCAGGTCAAGTGCCATGTTGGCTGCACCAAAAACAAGCTGTCACCGTCTTTGTGGAAGATCGACAAGCACGGAAAATTACTCCTACACGCTGCAGAAAAATTAGATGTGGCAACTGATCTCACCTCTGCAGAAAAAGAATACGATTCAAGCAATGACCGAAAGGCTTTTGGCAGCCCAAAGCACTCTAACTGTTCTGATTTTTTACTATCAGCCGGGAATCTGAAATTAGACCAAATGTTCTGTCAGGGAAGCAGCAATGACCCGACAAGCACGAGTTCAAAAGAGCAAGCAAACCAGAATTGTCTTTCAATAAGAAAAATGTCAACACCCTGGCAAAACACTATTGACAGTATGAATGGTAGTATATTGCCAAAGCTTAGCCAAAGGCTGAAGAAACAGACTGCAGATAGGGAGTTAGTGAAAGGCTGTGAGGGCAGCGCTAACTTCAGCAATGACACCAGTGAAGCTACAGCCAGCTTCTTGGAAAGCAGCGGGAATGAAAGAAACTCATATGCTTGGAGGTATTTCACAAAGAGACAGAGGCTTTCAGTCAAAGACAAAAGCCCCTGTGTGCTCCAGGATGAAGACGAAGACTGCAGTGACATAGAGCAACTCATCATCAAGGAGGAGTATATTGAAACTACAGTGGATGGTGATTGCCCAGAATCGCCTTCTGTGTCTACGAATCCCACCTTTGATGTTTTCCCCACACACGGGGCAGAACACAAGCCCTGTCCGTACTGCCCTGCCATGTTTGAGTCTGGAGTGGGCCTCTCCAATCACGTGCGAGGGCACCTTCATCGGGTCGGGCTCAGCTATAACGCCCGCCACATGGTTTCACCAGAGCAAGTGGCGATGCACGATTGTCAGCCAAGACTCCGCAGGAGGATTTCCACTGGAACAAGGAAACTAAGGAAAGGTGAGAGTATTAATGGAACTCTTGCTAAAAGCTTTTAATCAATAACTCACCACAGTTTCTTTCTTAAAGCTGCAGTGAATTTTTCCCCCTCATTTTGGCTCCTGCAACTTTAAGTCTCATTTGTGTCTTATTTGGCCAGTGATGTGTTTTGTTGGATTACATAATGCTGCGTCCCTTACATTAACCCCCACCCACCCCACTGTGTTGCCTGGCAACCCCATTTAAATGAAAGGTTATGCCACTGTAGGCTATAACATATGATGGCTAAATGTGTTGGCTTGCTCAGACTACGACATTTGAAGAAAGGAAAACATATGGAGGACATTCAAACTTGTCTTCTTTTCAGGAACAAACATCTAATGTGGAGTGGAAGTATGGTGGAAGTATCAATTAACATAAAAGTGGAAATACACAAGTACAAGTACACTGCTTGTGTATAGTACTTGAGTAAATGTACTTAGTTACTTTGTACCACTGTGAACTATCACACTGCAGTACATACAATTCAATAAATACTATGAATCACACTAAAGCCTGTGTTCATCACTGTTAATATCTGAGGCTTAGTAGTGTTGCGTGTTCTTTGTCTTTATTCCATTTATTTACACAACCCTCTGATCTTGTGTTACAGCAGTTAAACCGGAAAAGCAGAAACAGCACACATGCCCCCTGTGCTACGGCTGGTTTGATACTAAAACTGGTCTCTCCAACCACGTGAGAGGACACCTGAAACGAATGGGTAGAAGTGTTTCCAGCAACAGCAAGTCCCCTCTGCGTATCCTAAATGACCTCTTACAGGACAAAAAGAAACATCGGAACGCCTTTCAGGTCGTCAACAAGAACCAGCCGCCCTCACAGCCTTTTGTCTCTCAGAAGTTCATCAGCAGAAATGACTTCTTTCTGATGCACGCGGGAATCCCAGTACAAATCCAATATGCAATGAGAAGTCCGCCACCTATATTGGAAAGCTTTGTTCCAAAACAGGAGGCTGAGGTGTTCTCAGAGAAGAAGCTCCAGGTAGAAGAGCAAAGAGGCACTGAGGCCTTATCAAGCACTTTAGTTGAGCTGCTCAAGACAAGACAGGAAAGTATGAAGCTCAGTAACATGACCAAAGACTGTCTGGAGGAGACGCAGGTAACCAGCATGCAACCAGACTGGCCTCAGGGTATGTAAGTTGCAAAATTTGGACATTTTAATGCCACGTTTTGATGGTCTCCTTAAAGGTTCAGTATGTAAAGTTTGCACATGCATGTGTGCTTATGTGAAGTTTGTGTTGGAGTCGTTGTTGTACCAGAAGCCAGTTGTTTGTTGACATTAGCTAACTCCATTTCTAAGCTAACGGTAACTAGTGTTGCACACTTTTGCTGCTGTAGAGGTGCAGAAGAGAGGCTTTGAAGAACATAGGAGTGAACATAAGCACTTTTGCGAAACGTCTGACCCCAGTCCTCAACATAGTGTGCAGAGTATTATAGAAATAGAGTTAGCTAACATCAACAAACAATACTGAACCTCTAGAGGATAGATGGCTTACAAGCCGATGACTATTTTGTCATTAGTCATATTTATACTTTGTTAGCTTCACTGTTACTAACTATGTATATATTGTGGTTACCAAGTCTCTGAATTTTGATTATTTGTGATTTAAAAGGGAACAAACCCATATGAGGATTTGGAACATACTCAGTAGTTATCAAAAATAAAATAAACCTGATGCATATGTTCAATGTTAAAAAAAAAAACTCATCAAACACTATCTTTTAAAGCAAAACGCAGACATGTACCTCAGCCATTATCTTGCAAGCTAGGTGGACATTAATTCCATATATTTTTTCCCCCAAATGAACAGTGTAGGAGCATTTGGCCTCTTTGTTCAGTTACATCCATTACATCTATTATTGACAATACAGACATTAACCTGTAGTCCCTTGATGTTAATAATTTATCCCAAACGTACGTTATCTCAGTGCATGTACCTGTATACTATAAGGGAAGCCATTAAGACAATGTGAGAATAGGAACACAATTGTTCCATCTGTGGCATCTCTCACACACACACACACACACACACACACACACACACTGCGGGATTAAATGTCGCCAAAGTGCTTTTTAAGTTCATATTAAAAAATCATGACTTTCTCTTGATGTTGAATTGGAAGGCCACCATCTGTATTTACACTATTTTTTTCTGTCCAAATCTTAACTTTTGAGTCAGACGCTGAGAAAGATGTCCGTAAAGATTTAAACCCAATTTTGTGTTCTACTACACGATGGCCTAAATTTCTGAGTAGACATTTAAAATAAAAAAAGAAATGGTTTGTCAATATTCATTACGTGCTTTTGCTCAGTTTTATTGAGCTACATTTATTTTGGAAAGTTATATCAGCTTTCCAAAATGATATAACTTCATTATGCTTCCTCATCATGACGTCCTGCTTCAGAAACCTCCTGTACTGGATTTTTCATAGGAACACAGAGACGTTTTCACAGTCTGTTTTGGTCAAAGGCCTTAAATCTGTGACGCTTTACTGTAGTTGTTACCCACGCCGACGGAGACCTGGGAATTTGACCTTTAAAACCTCCAGTTGTGTTTTTGGAATCTCCAGTCAGACTTTAGGCTACAAAATTGACTTTGACCCTAAACTTGATCTTTTGACCTTGAAATCAGTCCTTTGACTTTCATTTATATTCATATTTTTTTTTAGAATTCTATCTAAAAAATCTCATGCAAAGGGAAATTGAGTTAGATATTTTAAACAGGTACCAGGCGTGGGTCAGCACCTCTATTGAGTGCAGTGTAGTTTAATCTTATGCGACTCTCATGAGGTGGCGTACGTGAAAATGACTCCCCTGAAGACACAGGATTGTGTTAAACTTTACCAGTAACACTTTTCATACAGGAGGGTGTAAATCGGATGCTTACAATGAAACCAGGTAGAAGACGACTTGAGGGCACACTGGGATTAACAGTTTTACCTGATAATAAAATTACTGCTCAGTTTCCCCCAAATATTTCTCGATCCCAAAGCTTGATTTGAGATAAAGTGTCAACCAATAAGATATATTCCAATAAACCGCTGTATTATAATTAGTGTGAAATGTTGCATATTGACCCAATATAAGCACATTGACCCATTTGTCTGATGATTTCAGTTTAATTTGGATTTTCTCTGTTTTATTCTTCAGAGGAACGTGCTTCAAATACTCTTTGTATTCAGTGTAACAGCGCCTTCCCAAAAGCTGTCTGTCTCTCTGGTCATCTTCAAGCCTATGCACGCAGGAGGAGGATTGGCATTTTGGAAAAAACAGGTGAACTTCAACACTTCAACACTTCATGTCATGCACTACAACTTTTACAATTAAATGAATATACGTTTTCTGGAGAATCAAATTAAGTATTAATATATTAGCGAGGCAAAATTGTTGTCTAGTAGCTACAAATTTTTAAAATGATGTCTATGGAAATAGCTTAATACATTCTTTCAGATAAAGCAGTGACATGTTTGTCTCTTTAGGCTATGATTATAAACAGAAGCTGCCGAGACCAAGGCCTGGGCTGAAAAAGAAGATTTTACCCTCGTTGAATGCTGAGATATACACTCTGACCTGCAGGTACATGCAGTGGAAAGTTACATATATAACCATGGTTCTCTGAGTGAGAGGAAAGTGAGAGATTCCTCCACCCAGTTGCACATTTCATATGTAAACTCTGTGGAAATACCACAGTTTGGGAGCCACGTATATATATATATATATATACATATATATATATATAGTACTGTATGTATGTGGGCTGCGAGGAGATCAGCTTGCAGTTAACTGGAGGGACATGGTTGTGCATGAACACTGTGACTGTATTTTTCGTTTTTGCAGATTCTGTGACCTGGTCTTCCAGGGTCCCCTGTCTGTTCAGGAGGATTGGATCAGGCATTTACAGAGGCACCTGCTGCACACCAGTGTACCCCACTCAGGGACTGGGATGGTCGAGGTTTTGGATCTTCATCACAAAATACATATAAGCATGTCACATGAACACCCAGGTGTCGACCAGAGCTGTTCGGCTACAACTTCCAGTTGAATTCACAAACTGTTTATACACATATTCAACACTAAAACTTTAATATAAGTATATTATAGATAACCCAAACTACTTAATGGGGAGTATACTACTAATATAAATGACCAAAAACTTTATATTGGATATTTTAATGCTGGGGACAAATGTAACAGCAACATTTCTTGTGTATGAGCTGTTTTGACAGTGCAGAGCAGCTGCATATTGGGGAAAAAACTCAACATGATAAAGTGCTTTGCTATGTGTGACAATGCATATGATTAGAGCACGCTCTTTGCACAAACTTTTTGTAGTATTTAGCTTTTTGGCTGTAACTTGTGGTTAAAAAAAGAGAAAGGTTCTCACTGTATAAAATATAATGTTTGTCTTGTTCGGAGAAACTGTTTGTCCTCACATGAAAAGTTAAGTCAGTTCTCTCTCATTTAACTATTTCCTAAATGCTGCTGACATTGGATGGTGTTATAGTAGTGTCTCTAACAAATTGTTATAATGAGAATATTGTCCAGTTATAACAACGGTTATTACAAATGTACAATTGTAATAACAACTAGTTATTACAGTTATTTTTTCTCATTGTGACAGCTCTGTGTTTCCAAGTTTTTGGATGCAAAATAGGTCGTGATCTAGTGTGTTTTGGCTTTTGGTCCTCAAGTAAGTAACGATGTATTGTACTTAGCTTGCATTTAAGAACCATATGTCGCATTCATACTTTCATACTACACAAAGTATGTCCGTAAAGTACAACAAATGAATACTTCTTTTCAACTTAAAGGTGCCCTGTGGAGTTTTCAGCAAAAATGTTATTTAGATTTAGTGTCTTCCACCAAAAAACACCTGGCCTTCTTTTATATTAAGCCCGGTATACACTGTGCAATTTTTGGCTGTCCCAAAAGAAAGATGATAAAACGTTGCGAAACAGTGGTCCTACGTTGCACAGTTAGAGAGGTTCACAGACGCCCGTTGTCCGGATCTTGCGGCCGAAGACAATCTGGGACAAACTTCTGACAGTGTCAGAAATTTTGGACGAATATCTCACAGTGTGACTGCTGCTATGACCTACGTTTACTCAACAACCAATAGTAACGCACCATGAAATGACACACTGATCAACACGACAGGTGTGTTTGTGTTTGCTAAAACTGCTAACCTCAAAGTTTCTTTGCAAAATTGACTGACTGTTGACTGTTGCACAGTGTGGCTGCTGAGACTGCTGAAATTGAGCCCTTAGACGCTAAACCCCCGATTGAGCGATAATTTAAATGTTCAGTGTGTGATATTTAGTGACATCTGGTGGTGAAGTTGCAGATTGCAACCAACTGAACCTCACCCCACCTGTGGGCCACAAAAAACGTAAAGTCCCTTGTTACAGCTGGTGTTTGTTTGTCCGTTTTGGGATTCTTAGTTAAGCTCATACATCCACACTTAAGCATCGTGGGTACCTTAACACTGGATGCCACCCGGTATAAAACGTACAAAGGAAGAAGAAGAAGTCCGTTCTGAGCTACTGTAGAAAGTTGTCGGGGCAACATGGTCGATCGACCTTCTGCCTCTATAGATAAAAATGGCTCATTCAAGGTGACGCATTGCATTACATTTTCATACTCAGAAGCTGAACACTTAACACAGGACACAAAATAGCAGAGGGTTAATATAGTGCATTATGTGGTAACTAGAGAGAAATTGCATCTGGTTTCCAAAACAAAAACTCCTCAGGGTACCTTTAACCACAGACCTTGGTGCTTGTAAAACACACATCTCCATACTTCCAGACTACAAAATATGCTATAAAGTGCTGACATCATTTTGACCTGATAGTACAATAACAAAGTGTTTTTATAGTACATTTCAAACACTCAGTCAAGCCACAGGACAATAATCACCAGAAACACCTCACTGTTTTGCTAGATTCATTTTAAACAGCAGTGCACTGTAACAAAACATATGGTATCTTCATCATTGCCTATTATAATGAATATTTTAGGGATGCACTGATATATCAGCTGAACATTATTCAAAAATAATGTGATGAAAGGCCGAAAGACTTTGAAATAGTTAAGTTAGCCTATTTTTATATTATGTGAAATGAAGATTTCTTTGTTTGCCTGGATATAAATAACGACAAAAAACAGAATAAACAGAAAATAACATTGACTATCGGCCAAATTATCATTCTGAATATTGGTATCGGGCCAGAATTTCACAATTGTGCATTCCTAGAATATTTGCAAGTGTAAATATTGCTTTTAGCAAAGACTGTATGTCCCAAAATGGATTTTGTATTATCACTGCATTATGCCAAAAAAAAATTGTAGGAAAAATGAATATAATTTTAGATTTATAGCTACAGTTTGCCTAGATTTTAGGTATTTACATATTTATTGATCTCAACATTTCTCTTGAAATATTCTTGCAACTTGCTACACTGGAGATTTTAAACTTGAATTTGTAACATCATAAATCAGTGATTTATATGATACTTATCTTACTCACATACTCAGGCTTGACAGACTAAAAAAAAAAGGTGTTGAGATTCTAATTCAACTTTTGCAGTTAAAGGTTTGTAGACATTTGTAATCAAACGTGCATGATAGAGTTTCACTACTGTGACTTTAGCAAATTATATTTTAACTGCCTGATTACAGAAAAAACACCCCGGATTTACCACATTATGAGTAACATTAGTAATTCTGTTGACATTATTTACAGCATCAGGTTTAGTGAAGTGGATAAAATTGTTGGACATGAGTGGATAATTGGACAACTTTAGGACAAAAGGTTTCATTTGCATGAGAATGGTGTTTATTACATTAGATGGTTTTAATGGAACAGATGTGCCAAATGTCAAATGTCTTTTTATTCTGTAAAACATTGATATGGAGCCCACAGATTTTTCAGGTTTGGTTCTAAAGTAATATTTAATATTTTCATGTCAATAAATGTTCATTTCGCTACAGCGGTTGTAGCAATACTGGAATATTCTTAGTCTAAATGCGTATCTTAAATGCTTTTAACTTGAGTCAACAATATGAATTGTGGTCCTGGCAGCTGAAGTAATAGTAGTTTCTGTGTTTGCACCAAATGACCAGCACCTTAAAAAAAAACGGGACTTCCGCATCCTTATTATTAAAGAAATGAGAAACTGTTAATACTGGTGGCGGTCAGTAACAAGTGATATGTGGAAGGAACACTGCTGTGTGGGGGCAGCAATAAGGACTTCAACAGAATAAAAACCAAAAGAAGACAATGTGAGGTTGTCTAGTGTCCGTCGTGTCATCTGTTATTACGGCCATCAGCCTGCAAGATATAGCATCAACGTACTTTTGCAATGCAGTGTTTTGTGTAAAAACTCACATAGGTCATAGAGTGTCGCTTTAAGCTTTTCATTTAGCAGGAGCGGTTGTTTAAAAATAGACCATTCCCTGCACACAATCCAGTTTTTTATTTGTTGTGTTAGGCAAATTTAGTTGCAATTCTTTTGGGTGAAATATACAATTCTAAGTGTCACATTGCACCACGATTCCCCACAGGAAGTAATTGTAGGGCTATGTGCTATTTTAAACTTCACTTTTTAAGCATTGCAGGCCGAGAATATGATGTATCCGATGCTTGATAGCCACTTCTGGGTTTTCTACTTACCAGTGGCAAAGGGGGCTAACCCTGCAGTTTATCTTGGGCCGTATTTAAAGCAGCGATCAAAGCTGTACAAACCAATTGTCATCATGTTTCTCCAGAGGGAATTTTGAAGTACATTAATGGTCCTTCTTTGGGAAATAATTGTGCCACTCTGTGACTTCATTAGGTCTCCTGGCTGTTTCAAAAGATGTTCTCTCTGGAGGTTGAAAGCCACATCGCTGGCAGACAGCGTCCCAAGGGGCCGAATGAATAAAAAAGAGAGATTATAATGAGATTGAGTTAGCCATGACCAGAATCAGGCTTTTCATTATTCCACTGGCTGGAGCGAGAGAGAGAGAGAGAGAGAGAGAGAGGGGGACAAGGCTGACATAAAGAAATGTGTTGTTGCAGGACCCTCACTCACCATCTGCCACGGGGGTCCAATGGTAGTCAGCCAATGCATGCTTATCATTGCCATGGGTATCAAAGGGCCTCCTCTCTGGAGATTGCTCCATTAAATCTGCAAAGGCCAACCCCTGTTTTCACAAAACACGGCAAAAAACCTGCATTTACCGTAGATGTAACACTTGCCTCTGATTTACACCGAGAGGAAAAATGCGAAAACACTGCCACCTGACCTACTGAAAAAAGACGTCGCCATTATACGTTTCTAGAAACCACAGACGCGTATGACCTCAACATAATTTGCCGGTGAACGATCCCATGCTGTTTTACCCTTTACCTTAATGAACAGGAAGTGTGTGTGTGTGTTGGATCGCGGATAATCAAAACGCAGGACTTTGCATCCTGAATCCTGTAGGTTTGAAGGTTCAAACTATGAAACTGCTTCGAATGGGATCGGAATGAGATCGTGGTTTGGTTTAAAAGGATCAGAATGTAACGTTTTCGTGTGTGCTCATTTGCTTGGAAGTTTGTGTTGGAGTCTGTTTTGTGCTGGGAGCCGTTGGTTCGTTGACGTTAGCTGACTCCGTTTCGAAGCTAACGGTAGCTAATGTTGCACACTGTTGCTGCTGTAGAGGAACATAAGAGAGGAACCACCATAAGGTTTTTTTTTGCTGGAAAAAACTGAGTCCTTCACATAGAAATCAGTGTGCAGGCTGATATCGTGAATGCAGGCAACCACGACCACCACAGTTGTTAGCTTAGAAATGGAGTTCGCTAATGTCAACGAATGACCGGCTCCCAGGCACAAAACAGACTCCAAGCACACATGAATCTTATATACCAAACTTTTTAGTGTTACTATACACATGGTGAGTCTTCTTTTTAAACATCTTTGCAGACTTTTTCAGTATAATATCCCTACTTTCAGGAAATGAAAGCGCGTCATTTAGGGTTCAGACAAGATCCTATTTTTGTTTTAAATATTACTAAATGCACCCTGAGTCGTTTTTTAAATCCCGTTTACTCCACGATCCCTCAACCTAACCGTAAACATCATTAACATATATGAACTCAGTTTCAGTCACAAATGATTGAAAACATTTTCTCCTGGCGTTTTGGGTTGAACATTGAGTTACTTCTATTTATTGTGTTTGTTTATCAGTAAATGTAAAGTATAAAGTGTTTCTAAGTAGTTGTATTTGTTTCATTTTTGACAAATGTCAAATCACCGTAGGCTGCGCCTTAAGAAAGTGCGCATTATCTAATAGGACTGTTTTGTGAGCTGCTCGTGTTTCTTTTCATTCAGAGTGTGCGGCAGCAGTGATCCAGAGATCAGGACCATTGATCGTGACCTGTCCTTTGGCCAGTTATTCAGAAGTGCCACAGACCGGCTATGTGAAAAAGAAAAAAAAAAAAAGAAGAAAAATCAATAGGTTTCCATTATCTGGTTGGGCAGTGTCACTGGCCTGTCAATGATCCTGTTACAGCGGCAGTACAAGGGTGACGCAAGCCCACACTCAATCGCTGCTGACAAGAGGAAAACATGCTGACAGGCACCGGGAACAAGTTGGAACACAGATTTGCACTTCAAGCAGCCATCCAAGGAGGTATCGTGCAAGGCCACCACGCGGCAAGGGGCAAGCTCAGTTGGGGCAGAGTGGTGGTGGTGGTGGTGGTGGGGTGGTGGGGGCGCTGAGGGGTGGAGGGGGTGGGGATTCCCAGCCAGCCTCCTTCTACTGTCTGACCGTCTAGCTCTCTACCACAAATGCTTTTATCCTCCCATAAATTATTCACCTCTGGATACACCAAAGGAAACTCGGCTGCACTGATTGTGGCTGAGGGGAAATTCGTGAAACCTGCGGCCCCAGTCTGCATCCTCTGCCCGGCCACTCCCGCAAACTTATGCAAACCTCGCGCTGCGTTTCATGACAAGCGTGTACATGGGGAGTGAAATGTTGTGACATGATCAACCTTTTTTTTTTTTTTGTTGTTTGTTTTTTTTCTTTGCACACACCGTCGAGCAAGGATGTTTTCCGTGTCACGTCCTGATTTAACAGGAAATAATCCTTGTCATTTAGCCAATAATTGACTTATTATCCTTCTGACAGATTAGTTTCTTAGCCTGCGAAGAAAACAAGAGTCTTCCTTCATCAGTCAGTCCAGATGGCCAGTCAGAAATTAAGGAAGACATCAACTGTCTCTTGAAAGAACGTGAATCAATATATTTTGACAAGGATCAAATGTGCCTCAGATGAACCTTTTGGCCCTCCCAAAACAGCGCCTCTCCTCTTGTCAAACCTCTTTATTTTTGTTTGTCTGCATTTAATGATCACGTGTCCCACGATTCGTGTATTTTCCGGACCGTTTTTTAAAAAAAAAAAAATAAACTACAGCCTTCACTCCACTCCTGTCTGACTTCTTTCGCTATTAAAAAACATCAGCCATAAAAATGCATTTCAACAAATTGCATCACATACCTAAGAGCTTACACGTAATGGGTTTCATTCAAGCTTTGTCTAAAAAAAACAAAAAAAACAGGCCTTGGGACATTACGCACTTTGTTAAAAATTATGGGCTTTTTTTTTTTTTTTTTTTCTTTCTTTCCCAATTACACTTACGTACGTGTACTTTTTTTTTTTTTTTTTCTTACGTAGGCAATTCAACCCATAATGACTGGGGAATTCAGGTTAATATGTTGACATGGTTTAACAGCAGCGGGTCATGTTGCACAACACGCATGGCTGGCTCCGTTCACTTCAGCAGCTGACAGGTCCTAATCATGCGCTGCCCTAAAGGCACTGGGGCAAAGCGGATTTTAATCACTGAATTATAGACCAGCGCCAGGCTTCAAATTGAGACGTAATTAAAGTCAAAGTTGCAATAATTGTTTCAGCTAATTGGGCAGACAAGTGCGTTATATATTACATTATCTCCTGTAATTACCTGTGTCAAAGGATTTTTTTTTTTCTGGAGGAAGAGTATTATGGGTTGCTGTGGTGTTTGGTGGTGCGTTAAGATTTATGACCAAAAAAAAAGAAAAAAAAGAAGAAGAAATAAATGAAAAAGAAAAAACAACAACAATAAACAGGATGTGTGTGTGTGTGTGTGTGTGTGATGGGGGTCTTTATTTAGCCTTTTTTTTTTTTTTTTTTTTTTTTAGTAAAAATTTGTCACAAAAATCCAAACGTGCGTTTTTGTTGCCTGCCATCCTCTGAGCTGAGACACCTCCATCACTGTAAACAGGGCATCAGCATCCATGTGTCATTTACAGTAAGGAAATTAATAATGTAGCCAACAATATGCCCAGTCTTGACGTGCTCGGTAGCGATGCCGCACCCTGGGCAACATCATTATTTCCTATTAATTACTCACCAACCAAATGCCTTTAGAAACGGAGCTGCAGTAGGTGTGACGGAGAACTGGTCAGGGAGCAGCTGCCCTGCATCCCGCCGGGCTCAGACTGACCTCCTTTTTTTTTTTTTTTTTTTTTTTTTTACATCACTAAACTGGAGGCATGACAAGCAGAGGTTTGATTTGGATGAGGGGAGAAATGTAGAATATGAGCCAGAAATGACGAGTCAGGCAGGATTTCGGTTATAGCCAAAGAATAAATTGTCGGAATAGAAAAAAAAAAAAAAAAAAAATCTTAACGTGTCTGTTTTTTTTTTTTGTTTTTTTTTTGGGGGGGGGGGGGGGGCA
>JAPQRN010000019.1:16065656-16082052 GCA_037367275.1 Coranthus polyacanthus | reverse complement strand
ACACACACACACACACACACACACACACACACACAACACCGACATTAATCACAAACAAAAACACAAAATAATAGCCCGTGTGTAAGGTGGAAATGATCAAAAATGCACATCAAAATGTTGCCTAAAGGATAATTTTTCTTCATTTACACCTTGAATATTGTGTCTGAGCAATTTTTTTTTGTTCAGTTTATTTTGGTGTTCTCTCTAGATATTACAGATATAAATCTGCAGAAATTATCTGTGAAGGTACTTCACAGGCCTCTTGCAGCCTGAATGGATTTTCCTCCTTTCGCAGGCTGAAGGACGGTGAGCTCCAAGCAAGAGTTTTATTATTGACGCAGCAGTCAAAGCTGCCTTTCATATCTCCTTTAACGTCTAAAACCTTTTTTTTTTTCTTTTTTTTTTTTTTGCAGCCCATGTTATTCCTCTCTATTATCAATCTGCTGTGGCTACTGAAGGCTCACGCTCTCAGGACGCACAAGTCTGCAGGAGCGGCGCACAGATAGACTCAACATCGCATCTCAGAACAAAGAAACACTACTTTGCCTTTGTCGCATTTGAGGAAGAAATTTAATTACAACTGCGGGTGTATGCAGGCATTGAAAAAAAAAAGAAAAAAAAAAGATACCAGGCGACAAATGAATATACAGAGCAAATGACAAAACATGAGGGGGAAATAACTGACAGATGAAAAGACGGAGGATGTGCAGCTAACAGGCAAAACGCGCCGGTACAAAGCCGCGCACACCTTTGAGAGCAGAGTTTGTTTTATTGCACTTCTCCCGGGTTGCATCTCCTGTCGATTTGCTGAAAAAAAAAGAAAAAGAAGGGAGGATAAGCGAACATGCCCTGTTTAAGAAACAAACATGCAGATTAGATGGGATTCTGACAACGCAGCTCAGACTTCATGTCCCACAGCTCATATCTCAACAATGAAAAAGGGGGTTGAATAAAAACTAAAAAAAAAAAACAAAACAAAAAAAAAAAAAACAAACTACTCAGCGCGGTTGACAACACTTACCGTCATTCTGCACGAAGTAAATGCAAATAATGAGGTGGCATCTGGAAATAAATAGTGGAAGTTAAGACAGACTGATAACAACCTTGGTCTGCCAAAGACCCAAAGGGCAATGAAATCTTTATTTAGACGTTTCAAGGGTATAGGCACAAATCTGAAATAACAATAATAACAAATATATAATGTGATAAACGTGAATTTGATGCATTGGGTGCATAGATATTGTTTTAAATTATATAATAAACCTCTTCGTACACACTGAAGCACGTTGGATTTGGGGCGTAGCCAGCAGGAAGCCTTTATATATATATATATATATATATAAAATAAAATAAAATAAAAAAAAAATCAGACCCCACAAGGCATGTGTAACATTTACTTCAAGTGCAGGGAGCTGTCACCTGTTATGTGGTACCAGGCTACATGTCACCACCAGCACTCACAGCCTCCGCTCACTCACCTTCCACGACGCGGCTCCACCGTGGACTGCCACAACAGGCCCACAGCAGCTCGGGTGGAAGGTGAAAACGCAGCCCGGGCTCAAACTCTTACGCACGGCGTCATTACTGACTGTCCAAGACATGCCCCGTCCAGGCCGCAATCAGCAATGCCCATTTATATGTTATATCATCCAGTGGAGATGATTTGATCGGGATGGGTCTACGATTGACAAGGCAGACGGTAAAAACAAACAAACAAACAAACAAACAAACAAACAACAACAACCGCAGTTTGATGTAGATAGACGATTAAACGAGTAAATACATAGATAAATACATAAAGCGCGGCTCGTTCAACAAACTCTCGCGCTGTTTGGGGCGTCACGTGCACGACTGTATAGGCGGCATCGGGCACGCGCATCGAGCCTATTCAAAGTAAACAAATGAATAAATAAGTAAATACGAACATCCCGACAAATATCAAACACGTTCATGCGCGCGACAGTTCTTGTCACTTTGTGTGTTTTTTTAAAAAAAAAAAAAAAAAAAAAAAATTACTGGCAAAAGGAAAGGTCATGTGACGTTTGGTGACGTTTTCATCCAGTAAATAATGTTACTGCGACTGGATGAATGGATTCAAACAGTGGGATTTAATCTAAGAACAGTTTAAGTTAGTTTGCAAACTTAGTGCCGTGAAGTTATGGCTGTTCTCAGGCTGTTTGAAAATAATAATAAAGAAATCGTGGAGTCTGCGTGGACGTCTGATGGAGTTCTTGAAGACTTCAGACTCACCAAGAGAAGGTACAGCCACAACTTTAACTGCGTTTCCATCGTTATACCCTCCTCCCCTTCACATTAGTCACTCTTCTCTGACTCCTGTCTTCAAGGTTTTATAGGACTAATTAGAGCACTATGGTGATAACATTGTTATGGAGGGTTTCAGTGTCACCATGGCTTGTTCATTTAAACTATCAAGGGTCAGATCTACCACGTCTATGCCTCCCAACCTGGAGGTCAAGACCCCCCTCGGTGGGTCGCAAGATAAATCTGAAGGGACATAAGCTGATTAACGGGATAGAAGAGATTGTTTCAAAAAAGGGAGGCCAAAATCTCGCTTCATCTAAACTGCTCACAGGTTGTAGACGTACAAGCACCTAAGACGAGAGGTCAGAAACGGGTGCTGCTTCATTCACAGGAAACACAAACCAGCAAAGCAGCACACAAACGTAGATTTACTAAAACGAGAAGCTTCTCTTAATTGAGAATTGCTTTCGTGCGCGCCACTAAATCACTAATGAAGCTCCCTAAACATTCAGATTTCATCGCTCATAACCTGTAGGCTAGTGTGAAGTAATCTGCTTCAAATGCTACTACACTTTAAACGCTCTTCTTTTTTTCTCTCTCTCTCTCTTTTTTTTTTTTTTTTTTGCCCAATTTCTCACTCTGTGAACTGTAACAGTACACTGTGACGGCGTCCCCACAGGCCTGAACATTACGGGCCGCTGTGTATCAAATCTCACTGGCAGCCTCATTATTCCATTCTCCTCCAGTATCCAAGGTTGATCTAATCACCAGATCAACAACCGGGATGTGTGAGAGAACAAATAATGGAGACAAAATGAACAAATGATTAGTATGCTGTGAAAAGTACAATACGATTCTTATTTAGCATTTAGATAACTATCTATCCTGAGGAGCAAGCTTCAAAGTTGAACTCAGTTTAGGCGAGGGGGATTAATTCTCTCTACTGCATGCTTCATTGAATCTCTCATTACCAAACTTTGTCTGTATTGATGTTAGATTTGATTGAAGATTAGAGCATTTAGCAAATCTTGCTTTTCCGCATGTATCAGGCTTTTTCAAGCGCGGCACACCGCTCGCTGGTCAATACCCTCACTTTTATCCAGTGTCTGCTTCATTTAAACTTAATCAACTCCATCAATGAACTGGAACAGCGAAACGTCCCCTGGAACAATAGCTTTTGTTGGATAATGCTTTGGTCTTATTCCCAGCCGGGTGGCGATAAACCTAAAATTACACTATGATGAACTATTTCAATCAATATGATAATGGAAATTGGCTTGGGTGACTCTTTGCAGGGCTTAAGGAGGCAGGCTAAAGCCTATGTGACATTAATACATCTCCATGCTCTCTCCCTGCTGTTGCAACCCCCTACCTCACTTTATTGTCCCATCTTTTCAGTGACATTGACTGCACCATATTGCAAAGCGCCTGGTAGTTTAATGATCTATCTTCACCAGGGAATGCTTGTGCTGAAATGGATGCACAACCTGACAGTCTCATGCATTGTTTTGTGACTAAATTATAGGCTCTATACTTTGTTTCCTGTAGTGGCTCAGCGGGGTGTAGATCAATCATTGATGGCACATTGTAAAGCAGCTACAACACGACTTTTGCTGCTCATTTGGACGTTTTGTCCTTGTGTGGGATCCGGTGCCTGTTATAGGCTCCAGTTCATCATATTTATACTGCTACCAAAAGACCAATT
This sequence comes from Coranthus polyacanthus, assembly GCA_037367275.1. Taxonomy (NCBI): domain Eukaryota; kingdom Metazoa; phylum Chordata; class Actinopteri; order Kurtiformes; family Apogonidae; genus Coranthus; species Coranthus polyacanthus. The sequence goes on along the minus strand of JAPQRN010000019.1, from coordinate 16,078,085 downwards.
TCAGAAGCCTTAGCAAGGAAAACGCATGCTCCCCATCTGTTGCATACTAATAAATATGCCACCTTCTGGGACAATCCAGGAGTGATCATGATGATCAACTGCCAAGTGATATGACTTACCATAAAGCTGTTTATTTGAAAAGTTTCCCCTCAGCCAATAATTGTCAAATTTATTTCGGCATCTATTGAAATGATTCATAAAACACGTAGTGTTGTTTTCCCTCGCACCTTTCAGTTATTTCATTATCATTTCTGAAGCTGCTGTTGGCACGCGGCCTGAGATGGATGCCTTTGTGCTGTTTTACACAGAACTGAGCAGAGATGACTTGAGCTTCAAGCCACAGCTGTCGTTTAGCAGAAAGTCACTGATCAAGCTGATTTTCTCTGAATTCCGTGCACTGATGGAGTCATCTTTTCCAATCAGAGTCAGCTTTTCATACTGTTACACAGAGCGGTATCGACGCTATATGCGAGAAAACGCGGTTAGTGAGCGTTAATAAAGTATGAGGTAAATTAAAGATCAGTAATTAAAGATAACGTTTTTTTTCGTCGCTATAAATTATGAGTTCATAAAAAAATTTAAACCTGACCTAACTGGCAACTCGACATATTTTGTTAAAGATAAGCTCATAAAATGTGTTGGGCTGCAGACAATTCCCACTCTTCTTTTTAATCTTTTTTAGAAGAAGACTTACTCTCTGAAAATGATTCCAATTTAGTTTTGCTTCTGCTGATGTTGTTTATTTCTTTGGAGACTTGTTACCTTTCTGTGAGTTTGTATTTTCAAATTCTTCCTGTAGCAGTGGATCAGTGACTAAAATGTCTGAGTTAGGGTCGACAGAGATGCGAGACGGAAGGAAGTATATGGTTGTGGACGAGGGCTGAGTTGAACTTAGGGTCTCTTTCAGGTTACCTTGTCATGTTGGAAGAGTGTAGGTCACTGAAAACCTCAACAAATCTGTACTTTAGTTTGAATTAGATCAAAAAAAGCTTCATTATGGACATTGTGTGGATGTTGTGTAGCGTCAGATAAAACCAAAACACAGCACGGAATCCAGTAACTTGCAGCTACTTTAAATTTGAACCTCCAAATTCGAGAATTGTACCTGGCAAATCAGTGGATGCGTTGACATTGGATGGATGCCAAACACCTGACGTTAAGTCCTTATTCTTCTCAAAACTGCAGTAAATAAAGTGTGGCGTTGTAGAACTGCAGCTCTAAACGAGGTCTGTCAGTGGTTTTATACCTGTGCAACACCAGCTGTATGTGCAACTCACTTGTGTTAAAAAGAAATGTTTTCACAGTTAAGTTTTGAAAATGGCAGAAATGAAGTCACCTTTACTTGCTTCGTAACTGACACTTAAGTCATTTTTATACCGTTAATCCTAAAACAAGTGAGACGATATTTTTGGAATTTATTTAGCACGAAATATTTGCACTTTGGCGCGTAATTAGTGTGCACAAAGGCTGTGCAATAAAATGATCTGACTAATTATTATGAAAAAAAAAAAAAAAAAGGAGACAAAACTGATGATGAAGTGAAAATGTTCAAAATACCGCTGAGTGTTAATCAGTAAATGTTAGCACGCTAAACTGACATCATCATCGTTAAACTTGCTTGACACGGGCAGCGTTGTTAACGTCGTTGTTTGGAGCCTTCCCGTTCTCTCAAAGTGCTTGCGGAGGGTCCGAGAACAGCCTCACAGAGCTGCTGGCATGGCTGGAGCCCGTTTCACGTGTTCATTAGTCAGTGAGGTAAAGGAGGAATTGGTAATCAGAAATGTCATTAATTTATTTTCCTGTGACAGAATCACTGTGCGCATTTAGGTTAGAGTCTTTATCCTGCTTTTTTAATGTTAGGCTTTGAAGCCTTTAATCAACAATTTATACGGCGTCTAATGAGAGTTAGTTTGCTGGAGGACGGTTCATGACAGGGATGGATCCAGCCCGTCTCTCTAACCTCTCACCTCCTGCTGCAGCCACTGTTAATTAGCCTGTCCTGCGTCTTTACCGACTGAAGTTGCTTGAATGTCACCATCATCCCGCTAACATGAAACACCACACGTGTCGTTTGACACTTTTGAATATGTTGTTTGCCTTTGTTTCCATGTTTTACTCCCAGTGCTGGGAATGATTTGAGAGGACAGACATGCACAACAGAAACAGCACCTTGAACATCAAAGCGGCGCAGCGCAGTATTAGTAACGGTGCGTGTGCATGTCTGTGTTTCTGCTCTAGCTCTGCGCACACATCCTGCGTGCTGCCGTGCGCGTTGGTGCGCCTGCCAGAGGAAAGCATCCGAGACAGCCCAGAATATAAAAATTTACAGGCCCTTTTCCTGCTTTGTCTGTCTTCTTTCCTATTCTCTTAGGTGAACGGGGCCTGAGTGATAGACCCAGACCCTTTCATCTCACCCAGAAAGTGTAAATAGCTGTCATGTTTGATTGACGCTCTGACGTGCGCATGTGATGCCTTGAAAGACGGGAAGAGATTCGACGAGAACACAGTACAAGATAGTCCGCCTGTCTTTACACCAAAGATTTAATGAATGAGTAATTACACATAAAATCAACAATGTTCTACATTTTGTCTCCTTCGATGTGTCAGATTCAGTGATTGCTTTTAAATCTTATCCCAGTAATGCAAAGCTTAGCGTTTTGTATGTAGTAGACTTTTTGAAAACTCATGCACTGCTTTTGCCTCAAACATGCAATCATCATGTAAACGTCTTAATCATTACGTTATTTCTTACGTATCATCAGACGGTCACCTTGAAGTTTGGATCATCTGTAGCCTGTAGAGCTTCTGCCCAACTCAGTCATACTTACATACAGTACATGCATAATAATATTACATTTTTGTCATCCTTAAACTAAAGGTAATGATGATTCTCATGTGTGTAATGTTTACTGAGTTGATGCTGTTGTTGTTAGGTGGAAGTGAGTGCAGCGCAGTTTGCGAAACGTTTTTCTTGTTTGACTCTGTAGAGGCAGGCAAATCGATTTTGAAATGAAGATTATAAGGTTTAATTGCTGACGTTCAGCTTTATTCTTGAGGGTGTTTGCATCTCCTTAGGGTAAACTGTATGAAATACGGTGCTATTAATCCATTGTCCACCATTTTCAGAAGAACAGAGGGTAATTGCCTTAAACTTAAAGTTGCACCAATAAATATTTAATTTTAAGGCTAATAAATCGGTTTGATGCGAACTGGGTCAGTTGTGTGGTGTTGTGACCAAACCCGTGGAGAATTATTATTGACTCTGCTGCTCCTCTCGATTCTGTGGAGAATTTCAGTGGCTTTCAAACTAATCTTTTGTTTTTTTATGGCCCATAATGTTACGGTTTTAAAACATCCTCCATCGAACTTCCATAAACAGCAACCAGTGTCAGTGACGAAGTTCTAAATGAAACCCCCATACTCTGACTACCTACCACCACACGGCAAGTCACTGGTGAACGTACTAGTGTGGCATATACTGTACTGCTGCTGTGAAAAATACTAATGAGAAATGAAAGGAAAAACCTGATGGGAGTGGTCTCTTCCAGGATGGCAATGCCCCCATCCATAGAGCGCAGGGACTCAAAGAATGTGAGAATAAAGTGACCGCGGCCTTCACAGTCACCGCATCTCAATGGATCTCTTGTAGGATATTTTGGACCGACGTGCTGGACAGAGCTCTCCGCGCCGTCATCAGAACACCAAACTAGAGCGTATATCTCTTCCCAAAGTATGCACAATGTTAGAAAAAGTGGAAAAAATGTCCAGGGTCACCCCCCTTTGGATGTGCTCTAAGGTTTAATGGGCTCTTCACCCATGCCCGACCCTTCCACCGAGTTTCATGAAAAATGGGCTGGTAGTTTTTTGCGTAATCCTGCTGACTGACAGACAGAAAAAAACATTACCAGCGGTAGCGGTAGCAGAGGTAATGAGGGAACATCTTTTGGAAGAGTGTTGTTCATCCCTCTCGTAGGCTTCGCAGACTTGTACAATCAATGCCAAGGCATATTGAAGCTCTTCCACACACCTTACTAAGACACTTCATGGTGTTTTTTCCTTCATATATATCTTCATTTCTTCTTTGTTGATGCTCTGCAAAGCCTATGCTGCATCCTTCCTCCATTATTTTTTGTCTTTGGGGCTTTTTGCCTTCTCTCTGGTCTTCATCTGTAAAATGCATGACCAGTTGGCTTAAGCACTGACACAACCAATCAAAAAAATCCACTTTTTGACTCTTTACTTTCCTGGTTTTTATGTTTGAAAATGTACAAAATGGGCTTTGGGTCTTAATATATTCAGCCAGTGCGAATGTAAATGCACTTTAAAACACTTTAACTCCATGGTCTGTAATGTATAATGTAGCTGCGTAGCCTCTTTTTGATTTTAAACAGTTGGTGGAGTATGTTTTATGCACTGAGCATTGTGATGGGTGTGTGGTTTGACACATATTTCTTTGTTTGGCCTCAGAATGGTAATGCTGACGTATTTTACAATGGGCTTTTGCTTTGATTTCTTACACAAAAAGCATATCAGTCTCATCTGCACTCCAATGGGCTGGAACTGGCGAGAAGGAAACAATTTAACTAAAGAGAATATATGCATCAAATGAAAAGCAGATGAAAAAATATGCAATTATGTTCCTGATTGGGTTAAGTATTTCTCTGCCAGCACATGGCAGTTAGCACTAGAACCTGTCCCAAATGGGTGGCTTCCAGGCCTGGGCGAGGCCCCAGAAAACATCACATCACAACAGTGCCATCTCCCGCTGCATCTCGGTTTCCTCAGATCCACGGCCAGTGCGGCCCCCTCGTTCCCCTCTCCTCTTTGCTCCGCTCATCCCCTCTCTACGTCCTAGATAATGGAGCTCGGCTTCTGTCTGCCAAAGGGTCTGTGGCTGCCCGGGAGTAATGACCTGAGGGGGTACTTTGTGACAACCGGGGTATAATAATGCCTCCAGCCACGGACAAAGCAGACCCTAGGGGTCAATTTTTAAATACTTTTATGTTTTTCACTGAGGGTAAGAGTCATTTGTTTTTATTGTAGGCTATATCGTACGTGCAGTATCCACTCCAGAAAGAACACATTTATTCTAAACAGTAAGGGATATCAAGTGTTGTTTATGTTTATTTTCGGCAAACTTTTGATAGAACAGTGTTAGGTCTGACCTATTGCTTTTGATGAAACATCTTCCACTTTTCGACAGAATTCATTCGGCAAATGTCTGTAGGCCGTAGTCCCTCAGATCAAAATAGTGTTATTGAGGCACGCAAGGGAGTATGGAATCACCTGCAAATGAAAGGCTTTCCCTAATAGGTTAATTGTAACAAAGGCACAGGGTCTTGCCCCATTGAACAGAAGAGGATTGTGGAACACAGGCCTGTGGAAATGATGTCAAGCAATGTGCTGCCTGCTCTCCCCTGCAGGGCCAGAGTTTGTCTGTCAGCAGTTAAATGCTTACCTCCTACCCCTCCCCTTACACTCAACAATCAATTTACCTCCTCGGGGTCTATGAACCCAAAGATTTGACCTTGCAGACTCGAGCTTTGTTTCCCCCCCTCATCTCTCACACCTCAAAGAACACTTATTAGAACACAGAGGAGACCTATATCGTAGTCAGTTTCTTTGTGTAAAATGCAGCACAACAGATAGTCACGTCTTTACATCTTTATCATGTGGTGCAGGAAACCAATATTTTCAAAAAGTTCAGTTCAGTTCAGTTCAGTTCTGTTTTGTGAACAGACACACACACAGTAGCTGCGTTTTTCCATGTCATTTTCGAGTGAATTTCAAGCCAACTCTTGAAATGTCGCAGAACAGAAAATGTGAATTAAACATGTTTCCTGGGTTTGGAGCAAATGAATAGTATTGTCAAAAGTTAAATGTTCACTACGTCAAAACTTTTTTGTAAAAGATGTTTCCATCCCCCGTTAAACACATGAACTCTTTTACAAAAAAGAGACAAAACCTACAAGTGAGGACAAAACTATTTTTATGCTGAAGTGAGGACTTTTTAAAAAAAAAAAAAAAAAGAAGTGTGGTTTCCATCAAACTTTTCTAATGTGACGCAAATCCACATAAAAATGAGATGATGGATACATGGCTACTAGTGATAAGAAGATTCCTCAACATTTACGCTTCAGTAATTATTCAAATGCTTAAAATAATAATATAATAATAGGTATGGGTGATTAGTATGGGTAACCAATAATGTAAGATATTAACTCATTATCAGATATTACAAAGAAATAATCTAGTCCTCACCTTGCTATATAGATGATGTAGGTGGACATTATATTATATATTATTATGTTTTCATATTAGTGTTTTCCCATTGTCACGACTCGATCTGTACCAGAAACCTGATTTGTTCAAGTACAAAAATGAGGCTAAATCCTGTCAACAGTATTTCAAAGCAATTTACTGGGATTTAAGTAAAAGTAATGTTAGCTTTGGTTTTACAAGGTATGAAATAGAAGTTGCTTTTTACTACTTTACTTACTTTACTTTTTTTTTAGAGATTGGGCAGTAACAGTCAAACACAGTCAAGTCCGTCATTAGTTAGTGAGCGAACTGCAACTCGTACTCAGCTCAACAAAAATCAAAAAGTTTCTGCTTAAAGTAAGACAGTAGCTAACATTAGCTTCGCACCAAGCGCTGTTTTTGGTTCATGTCGTATTTCATTAGCGCCACATAATAATAACTGAATCTTCTTTTTTTCCGTAAAAACCAAACTTAACATCATATCATTCAAATCCTAGAAGATCCCTTTGAAATACTGCCAACGGGAACTAGACGCGTTTTTTTTGCGCACTGCACGCTGCGCCACCGGTATTTCCTCGGCCCGACTATGGGCTGAAAGAATCATGACACGTGATCACGTTCACTTCTCCCGTTGAAATGAACGGTCGCTAGTGTCCTAAAGAGGCGGGACAGTCTCTGGTGACGTCCACTGCCAGTCTTTATGCTAAGCCGCGCTAACCGACCGCTAGCTTTAGCTTAGTATTAAACAGACATAAGAGTGGTGTCGATCTTCTCTGCCAGCTCTCAGCAAAACAAGCAACAACCACCGAAGGAAAAGGAGTCATTTTCCGTCGTCGTCTGTTATCTTAATATAAAAACAAAGCCAGCGCCGGAGTGAATGACTGCATTACGCGACTTATAATTAGAAACAAACAAAAAAAATGTATCAAAACTAACCAGCAGATTTATTTCCTTGTATATTTTACCGCTCATTTACTTTTATGTTGTTAGTACACAGCCTGGGGATGTCTCTGTGTCAGTCAAAAGACTTGAAATCCCAAGATTTATTCAGCCCCCCCTCCCAGTTGTACAGTAACCAATGGAGAGAGTGCACACCCAGCAAGGTGCTAGCTAATTGGGCATACTGAGAATATAAAAAAAAAAAAAAAAAGAAGAAGAAGAAAAGCAGCACCTTTTTTCTTATGTGACATTTATTGAAACTGCTGATGGTTCAGCACAAAGCTTTCTTCGGGGTGCTTGAGGAGAGCCTTTGTAGTGAAGCATCATCTGTTTTAAAAGATTATTTTTATGGCGTTTTAGTTCAGAACAGTGGAGGAAGTGGCGCGTGAGGGAGAATTATGTGCAGCTCAAACACACAGGACCACAAAGATTTTACACTGGAGTTTTGCTCTGTCTTAATTTCCTCCACAAATCCACAAGCGATATCCTGCTTCTGAAATTGCGCCGGTGCCGTTACCTTTAAAGCTGAATATATGCAACTAGACAACGGCGCTGACTAAAACAGGATCTTTTGAGATAGTTTTCTGGCATTTGTGCCGAGGCTCGTTTACCATTAAGAGAACAGTACACAGTGTAGTATGTGCTGGTGGAGTTTTCATGTGCTGAGGGGAAGACAGAGTGGTTGAGGATGTATACACGTGGGGGAAGAGCTGCAGTAATAGAACTCAGCTGGAGTAGGTTACTTGAGGGAATGCTTGAGGAGCGGGAGCGCAGCCAAAAGAGCGAGGAAACATACTTCACTTTATTGATTTTGTCGATCGTCTTAAATGAGGGGCACTCCAGGCCAAGGGCTCACCTCTGCATTTTCTCTCTGTGCGCCTGGGCCGTTCACTGGACAACAAGCAGGAGTTATAGTGCAGCACAGGAGAGAGGAATTATGCTCGTGTTTATTTGTGAGAAAAGTGTGTGTGTGTGTGTGTGTGTGTGTCCATTTTAGTCAAGTTCTACCTCAAGTTGCGATTTCCGACAGACTCGGATGTCGACCTTACGTCGTTAGCTTACACTTACGTTGTCTGTCTACGAGGAGCCTCTGGTGTGTGTGGATGTAATGAGCCTATTGTTTGGATCACATGCATCATCTTGAAGTCCGGGAAGGAGATCTCGTGAAGCGCACATGGCCTTCACCGCCCCCGTGGCGGATCATGACCTCTTAGTTTACACTAGAGATACTGGCTACTATTGCGACATATTCATCAACTGTGACTTGGTTATAAATGGCTTCTTAAGGCAAATATTGATTAAGTCAAGCGTAACATCACTTGGCTTAAAGCAAATGTCCATAAGCAATTACGGCTTGTAGTCTCGTTGTATTTTCCATTTTTGCTTTGGCTGACATAGTCATCTGTTTTATATTCCCATATGTCCTGTCAGGTCGGACAGGATTTGTTTTTGTACAGTCACTGCCAATAGTTATTCAATAACCGGTACTCTGAAGATTTGGACATTAAGGCACCACAACAGAGTCTGCACACTGTATTTGTGATAAGAATATTGACGAAAAACATGGCATATGTAATTTTGTAGCACGTACATATTGTGGAATTCCATCGGATACTATTTTTGGAAATTTATTTGAGAAGCTAGCCCAGAACAACCCAAACACACACACACACACACACACTAGAGAATACCTCCTCTGGTCAGAAAGTTGAATTTGTGCTGCAAAAGTCCTGAAACTGGAAATACTCTTGAGACATTTTGTCATGTAACTCTGATGCTGAAACAATTTGTCAAATATTTTAGTTAATTAACAGAATAATAATTGTCTAATTTCTGCCACAAGGTTTCATTTAAATAAAACAATAATAAAAGACGTAGTAGATGATGTCATGAAGTAGTGTGGGATCATGGGAATTGTTTTCAGCACCGTTGCTGATAACAATCTATCTGACGTGACTCGGGCAGAAATCAGAGACGAGGTAATGAATTAAAGTTTTATTCACATTACATTTATTGACATATTCACGTTATGCCATTTCATTGTAATGAAATAGCCTTGAGTTAACGTTAAATGTTACATTAGTAAAGGGATAAGATTCCATTGACAGGCAACCACATGAAATGGGCCGTTACATTGAATAAAATCACAGATTTCTCTTAATTTGAACATTAGTGCAAATGCTTGATATAATTGATGTGAGTTCACAAGTCAAAATATATGACATAGATCTAATATGCAACATTTTAATGTGGAAATGTTACAAATTATAGCTTTGAATATTTTGATTAGTACATATTTAAAGAAATATTCTGTCGACTTTTCTTTTTCTTATGGGATAGACTGAATATTGTAGGTTTTTCTCTGTAAGTCGGGCAAAACAAACAAGTTAAAGAGATCGCAGTAGGCATTTTTTTTTACTATTTTGTATCAATTAATTGCGAGAGGAATCTGCAGATTAATTCATGGATGCTGAGATTAATCTGTAACTGTACCTGTGGAACACATTGTGCTTTCTTGTCTCATTCTTAATTTAGATTTATTTCCACTTGATCCCGATGCTGCCTAGTGTTATCTCTGGTATTATATGACACAGAGAAGTAGATCATGTATTTATGAGTCAACATTCAAACACCATTTAGATTAAACAAAGACACCACTGAAATCTCCTTGTTATCCCGTATGATAGTTCATCTGGATTTGAGGAATCGTTATTTGTGGGGGTCTTTCCCTTGTAACCCTTATGTTCTTGTCCAGCAAATCAACGTAATTTGTTTTTTGGTTATATACTACCTAAGCTGCCTTATCTTTTGTCCCTCTCATTTCATTACATAAAATCCCAAAGAAGCCACTGGGAAGGATCAGTTAGTCCCAGCCAGCTCAGTGGTTTTCCTGTTCTTTATTAAAGTGTAATCAAACATCGGTTTAAGTGGAAAATAAATATCCAGATCTAATAAGCTGCTCAGCCGGATCATGTAAATGCAAATTTTCAAGCTGGTTCCCATCCATCCCACCGAGGGGAGAACAAGCCACAGCAATCGCCTCCTCCACCCGCGATTGTAAATCAAGGAAAATAATGGCTGGATAATGACCAGTTTGCGGTCTCAAGCAGATTGAATGATAACAAACCGCGCATGTTGCACGCAGCTTTTCATTTAACATCCTATCATGGGGAAAGCCGGCGAACAGCTTGGTGTGCCTCATTAAAGGGGTTGTCGATGCCTTGTAAATTTTGTGGTGCAAGGGGTAGAAAATTCACAAGACAAACTTCCTGATAGGGGAAGACGGGGTTTATTCCCCGCCCATAGGGGCCTCCTGTGCCGATGCGGGGAGCCCGGAGATCTGAGAGGACCAGTGAGCCGCCAACTGCACTGCAGTCATCTGTTTTCTAATGTGAAGGAGTAAGAGTGTGAATGAAAAGAGAAGAAAACCCACTTAGACAAGCGCTAAATAATAGACATATAAATTGCTGCGTTTTCTTGTTTGGAGAGATGCTGATTTAGCTGCTAATTGGTGACAGAAACTGTCAAACGGGTGGCAGATAGTGATTGTGGTGGCTTCTGTCAGGATTAGGTGAGAAGGAAAAAAAAGGAGCTTTCTTCTGGTGAAGGCAACGACAATATGACGGCAGTCCCCTCCCTTCCCTTGTCTGATATTTACCCAAAACACATTAAACAGATAAAGAAGAGAAAAGAAACAATAAGCTCGGGATTATGGACCCTGTCTCTTGCCTTCGTCTTGTGCTCTCATGTCTTCTCTTTTTTCTCTCCTCTAAGCTGTCTCTGTGATTGATTAACGTGTTTGTTTGAAGAAATTTTTGACTGTTTGCTCGCACAATAAAACACACAGACGTACGCAGATGTAGGAATACACGCCGGATGTACACAGACACAAGCGCTCGCCTGCACAAAGACAATGAACTCGCTGTAGCAGAGAGACGGAGACGGATAAAGACTGACTGACTGATCTCTCGAGGGCATCTTCCTCTAACCCTGCCTTGACTCTCCTCCCTTTTCTCTGGAGCATTAAAATGAACAGTAATTAGGCTTTGATACTCTGGCAAATGAACAGTAATTAGAGTGTGCTACTGTGGATCCTCTGCCTGGGCTGCTCATTGAATATTCACACCATTATTGAACGTTAAGATTAGCTCGCCGCTGTCGTGCACAAACAGTGTGGCATGGCAACGGCCCTTTGCAGATGGTGTTAGGGGGATGGTGTGTGTGTGTGTGTGTAGACAGGTCGGCCAAGCCCGGCGGACCCTCAGAGGGGATTTTCTGGTTATTAGATCCTTGCCAGATCATGGGCCAATTATAAAGAAAACTGTCAGTCAAGGCAAAGTGGCTATGTGATTAGCGGAAAAGGACAAAATCAGGTGAGGAGTGTGAATCTTTCTGGAGGCAGCTTTGATTTGCTAATAAGAGGGAGAGGGAAAGGACCGGGGCAGGGTCCCCAGCTGTAGTCCTGCTTTGCTCTCTTCATTTTCACTGTGACCTTCTTAGCACTGCTGGTCTAATCTGCGCTGCAGAGGAGACATAAAGAATGGCTCTCGAGGGGGTTTTCTGGGTCCAGGCTCTGAATGAGGCACAAGGGGGTTAGCCACCAAAACGAGAGCAGTACCCCCTACTCACAACCAGAGGGACAGGAGTAATCAAATAGTTCCTTCAGCACGACAGGGGCCAAATGCTGCTTAATTACCCTAATAGTTTTTAAAGACTTTTTACTCCTGATAAAAAAGCAAAAACACACACATACAAACACACACACACACACTCACTTAGAGCTATGTCACAGAGAAAAGGAGGAGTGAAAGGATAAGAGGAGGGAGGGAGAACCGCTTGTCTCTGAGAGCATCCTCTGCAGACACAAGCTCTGTCCGCTCCTCTCCCTAATTTCTAAAAGCACGACAGTGTATCCTAATTTAGTGGCTGGTGACCAGGGCTGACATTGAGGGGCGTGGTAGGGGCCTTTTTTTCCCCTAGCCTTGGTTTCTGGCTGGGGAGAAGCGAGCGCAGAGGGGAGACAGGCAGCACAGTGCCAGTGCTATAATGAAGCGCGGTAGACAGCAGGCCTGACAGCTCTGGCAGGTGATGCATGGGGCCCATGCTAATTCTTCAGCAAGCCAGTGATGGATCCTGAAATCTTGACCACACATCCCATTAGCCCCTGTCTGTGACAGGAGAATAAAGATATTAAAAAATCCGGGCGAAGTTGGGCGAGGGGGTGCGGGG
>JAPQRN010000019.1:16040037-16062787 GCA_037367275.1 Coranthus polyacanthus | reverse complement strand
TAAAAACATGCGAGATTGGAAGAGGAGAGCAAAAAAAAAAAAAAAAAAACAGCTGGTGGAGCTGCAGAGTGATGAGTAGAGCAACCATCGCAATCAGATCGAAAGAAAGTCCAATCTGTTTTACCGTCAGCCGCTGCCCCTGCCAATTACGGGCATTTTTCTCTGTGGCTGTCACGGACCTATATGTCACACACTTTACTTTTACCTTTTCGTTTCGCTGTACAGTGCTGCAGTCAAAACCATTTCAAGGTTGGCTGTTCTGTTACGTTTTAAAGGTGTCAAATGGTTACAGGCATTCAAGGCGTAAAATCCTTCTCTTCCTTCATATAGTCACATGATGCAACCTCGACTTTAACGTACAATGAACCGGGTCCGACCGACTGTAATAGATTTACACTTTCAAAGTCCAGTATTGGGAAGGTTCCTTTTCAATGTAATACTAGTTACTCTGTTAAAATGCAATAATTCAATTACTTCACCAAAGTAATGTAACTTATTACATTTGATAACTTTTGGATTATTTGGCTTCCGATGCATTGGAAAGATATAAAGTACCAGAATGAATGTTAAATTCCACATATAAGCCTTTTAGTGAAAAGAATACGGGCTGGATACAGTAATTTGATTTTTGTCTTTTTTGTACTGTATTTGTACCTACTGCTACCTTGTGTTGTCCACTATGTTGGTTCATTTTGTTACAGAGAGGGTTTTTAAATTGCAAATTTAAGCAAAGAAATTCAAACCAATGGGATTTTTGCATTCAAAACCTGCTGTATGTAAACCAGATAGTTTTGATTAATAAAAAACAAGCTCGTATTCCTTTTTTTTTTTTAAAACCCTGCTCTTCACAAATCTAAAATCTACTTCACAAAACCCACACTGGGGATTTCAGTGTGTTTTGTATCAATGTTAAGTTAGTAATTGTCAAATTAATTTTGCCACCCCATCTAAATTCTTTGTGTTATGTTTTTTTTTTTTCTCTTTCTTTCTTGTTTATCAAGAAAAGCTATTTGAAAAATGTATTGGGGGTTTTCTTCATAAAAGAGATGCGAGTGTGAAAACACACTATTCCACGTTTTTCTGTCTTTATAGCTTCTGGTGGTGTTCTGTGAAAACACGCTTTGAAATTAGACTCACTAACTGGCTATGAAATAACAGACAGCCCAGAAGAAGAGGAGGTAAAAAAAAAATAGGGTCTATGAATCAATATGGGCAATGGGGGAAGGCCAAATGTAATAAATAATACAATAACAAGCCTAACTAATGAGCTGTAGCGACGGTGCAGTTCACAGAATAGTCCCTTTGTATGAATCCTTGCTAATAATCTTGGGGAGCCAGTGGATGATGAAGTGTTGCCATAAGGCAACACCTGTGCAATTAAAGCAGCGGATTCTTTTGCACGTAACATTAATTTCAGCCCTTTATAAAGGCCTGATGAGCACACTAATAATCTAGTCTACTTGACTCCATGTCTAGCTGAAACAGAGCATCTAATTAGGTAAAGGTAATTAATTAGAGATAAACGGAGCTAATCAGGGCCCGTTAGCACTCCCACTTTCTTGGCATTAAGACATGGTGCCTCCTGCGCTCTCATTGGCCGCCCTGTCATCTGCTCAGTGAACATGAAAAAGATATGTTTTTAATAGAGACTCTGTGATCTGACAAAGAACTCTCCTGGTCCCTCAAGAACAAGATACTATTCTTTAGCTTCTCTAATGATCTTATTAACTGCAGAATTTCTCTGTAAATTATTGTTTTATTAAATGTGAAGATGAAATGGCTGTTGCTGATGAATAACTATCATGATAGTTACACATTATCTTAATTGGGATTAGTTAAGGTGAGTAGGAAAGGAATGCAGATAAAGCTACCGTTTTACTTAACTGACTTCAATGTAGTAATGATTGTTTTTTTTACAGTCTATTAACAGAACTATTTTGCTAAGGATTATTCGCCCCAAAGACATGAACAGTCTTTCGTTCCAAGCTTTTATTCTTATGATTTGCTGCTTTTCTTTGTCTTAAAGACACCATTCTGCCGCTAGGTGTCTCTCAATCAAAACAATAATACTCAGAGAGGAAATCACTTTTATAGATGAGGTTATGTAAAGTTTTATTCACGTTACGCTTGCGGTGTATATTCACATTTCATTCGAATGAAAAAGCCAAAAGTAATGTTAAATGTTAACATTAGTAAAGCGCATAAGACGGCATTGACACGTGGTCAAATTAAACGGGCCGTTAGATTGAATAAGGCGACAGATTTCAAATTTTTTAGATATTTTAATGCAGAAATGTTATATATTATAGCTTCAAGGGAAAGTAAACTAAATAGCTTTGGGTTTCAGACAAAACGGACAACTTAATGGCACAGTATGTAATTTCTGCTGTGTTTCTCAGTCACGACAATAACAAAGGTGTTGTAGTAGACGATGTTGTGAAGTAACATGGGATCGTGTCAGTTTTCATCACCACTGCTGAAAATGTATCTGGTAAGATAATGTATAAAAAGTTTCATTCACAATACATTTTAATGTCATTACAATACATATATTCACATTATATTATTTCTTTCTATAGCTGCAAATAACGTTAACATCTGTAAAGGGGGAAACGACGCCACTGACCAAATGAAACAGTTACATTGAATGAGATCAAGGATTTCTCTGAGTTTGAACGTTGTTGGAAACATTTGATGTAATGTACAGTAAGTACACAAGTCAACAAAATACATAACAAATGCGACTGTTAATTGCAGCCTTAGACTAACAAAAAATAGAATTCCTTTAATAATAAATGCATGAAGATCTTAAATAATCCCACGGTATCCAAGATTGTATATTAACCTTAAGAATATATTGTCTAATGGCGGCTGAGCCAGCAGCCCTTTACAAGAGATCGTCTTAGAAACGCATAAGGATTTTCTGTTCTTTCTCCAATATTTCATGAGGGAACATTAAGTCCCAGACAGCAAACATCCAACTTGCTATCATTTTTGTTCTAATTATAATATGAAAGGTGCAGAGGCGACCTGAAATGCATGCACAGGGATGGAACGGTTGCTTGTGTGTGTCACACTGATGCAATAGCGGCACGGAGACCTGTGTGCTTCCACTCATGTACCTATCATGTCCAATTTTTTTCCAATAGATATTGAAGTCAGCGTGTATGTGCAAATACTGTTTGAAAATGGAAGTTTAATGGTTATTGTAATGAATGTTGACTTAGCAGATCAGAAAAGCAGGAGGAAGGAAATGCGAGAGATCCTGAGAGAAGGAGAGGTTTGTTTAGATGCTTGGGTGTCGTCGGGTTTCACGAGGAGGAATGATTTGGGGAAACATGATTATTTTTTCCCTCTGCTTTTCCTCGTACACAGGGGAGTCGTCTGCTACAAGAAGGCAGGGCGCTCCCCCGACACGCATCATTAGAAGGTTTTTTACAAGCGACAAGCAGGCTATTTGGCTGTCATTGGGATTGTTTGAAGAGAATATGTTTCTGCAGTATACTCCAGGGAGCCCCACATCAGGAAAAAAGTAGATCACCCTTGAGCACTTGACACTACTGTTATGCATTTGTCAATATTAAGGCTAAGAGGTTGGACCAGTGTGTGTAAATTGGGATTTTGCAGCCGTTGCTCGCTTCAAATGTGAGTTGACCTTTAACCTTGCGTGTCACTCATTCACTAGCCTTGCTTTTGCTAATTGCTGCCGTTCTGCCTTGCCAGTGCTGCAGAGTAAAATAGGCTTAGCGTGCCAACGAAAACACACCGCAATTAGCAATTTAACGATTTCGCAATTTGGACAACAGTGGAATTTTCAGCAACCAATCCACTAGACTTCTGTAAAGCTGTGGTTGTAGGGCTACACGATACTGGAAACAAAATCGACATGGCAATATTATTTATTTCTGTCATATTTTATCTTTAAATAATGCGATATTTTCCCCGGATGACTCGAATAGCTCTACTTGGAAAGAAGAGTTATTTTAGAACGACTGGGCTAATTATGTGGGGGAGCGCATCTGCTCAGAAAACGAAAATAATCCAAAAACCTTTTGCTCTGCACACAACTCACGAGCAGCAAAGTCTGTGCATCCAGGAACCCTTAGATCGAGGTAAATCGATGTGTTCCACCAGACAAACTCCCGTCGTAGATTAGTCGTAATAAATGAGAACAGCGTGAGTTTGACTTTGTAATTAACTTGTAGCGCGACGTGTGAGTTAATTTGCCTTACTTGACATTGCGCGCGCACATCGCATTGACAATACTGAAATGATACATTCTGCAGCCGTATGTGGTAGCCATAAAAAGCTCTGCGTAAAATAAACTACACCAGACAGCAGTAAAATGTGAAGTGGCACATAGTGTGGACATGATGGACTGTCATATTCTGAGCGCGGCCCATAATGCAACCATCACTGGTCCAAAGTGCAGGGTGTGTGCAGCGTTTACAATTGAAATGAGGCAGAGTGCAGGCATAGAGATCCTCATTATATCATTTCCCCAAGGGCTGAGGGCAGCGCTTCAGTTGGGAAGGAGGGAGACAAGTGCATCCTTGCTGTTCCACAAAGACAGAGACAAGTAACAGTTTGGTTTCAACACCAATCTCCAAATGGCTTTTCAACAGCGAATAGAGACCAACACAGTGGGGGAACGGTGCAGACATTTGTGTCGGTGTCTGCGATTCTGGTTCATTTGTCTGCTGTTCACCATGGGCGAAACAGGCAAACATGGCACACGGGTCACATCTGATTCCCCATTGGAGATGAGATGGTGAGAGGATGGCAGCAGTGCGAGGCAGCATTGCAGCACTCCGCCGTGTCCAAAAGTATCTGCATCAGTGGTGCTGATTGTGAGGCACCCGCTGGCGCTGTTTAGATAGTTTGACTACATCAAGCTCCCTTCCAGACGGCTCTTACTGGTGCGATTAGAGGAGGGTGAAGATGAAAGGTGTTCGGTGTATTTTTAAAATTGTTGATTTTCCGTGTAATGATAGCTCGTGCAATTAAGCACTGGCTTCAGGCTCTGCATGTCCTTGTGAAAAAAAATCTCAATTATTTGTGTGTATGTGTGTAATTGAGCCTGAACATGTGTGTGTGTGTGTGTGTGTGTGTATATGTATGCTTATGCCTATGCTTCAGATAGATTTTCTACATTAATATTAGAATTTTAATGTAATGCACCAAACAAATTTATTAGTGGTTCGTTCTGTATGTAATTACTTGCTTGACATATATGACATACGTTGACCTCTAGTCAATGAGCATTTCATTAAATTACCTTGTATCTTGCTGCTATTTATAAAAATATTAAAAAAGGCAATTATTAGTTAGGTATATGTAACTAGTTTGTTCAAATACAATCAAAAGGACGCATGAAAACATGATGCTGAAAGTGTGAACGTGCTATAAACAACTCAGCACCAGCGTCCTCGTGTTTACTGAAGTGAACACGCCTGACAGCAAATGTTTCCTCTTGGATTGAAACATAAGCCAGCGTTTCCATTGTTTTCAGATGTATAGTATTCACAGTATGGATGACGGGACATTTTGTGTTTGTCTGCGTGTAAATTGGTGGTGGGCGTGTGCATGCGCATCACGATGGGGTGGGGTGGGGCTAACCTGTAGGGGAGATTGTCAAAAGGGCTAAATTTGCCATGAGAGTAATTGTGCTGTTCCATGACATTCACTTCTGCTAAATGTAATCACTTTAAATAATGTCAGTGACATCTTGTGAAGTATTTGGTGGAAGAAAAGGCACTATGTAGGGCAGGCATCTTAGTGTGTGATCCCGACTGTCTGTGCGTTATCTTCTCTTTCATTAGAGATGAACAGCCTGGGGTGGGATTGGTGTTGGGAGGGGGGGGGGTCAGTGGCTGTGTGTAGATGCAGGGGGTGGGCAGTGGGTACGGGAGGGGGTGGCTTCACTGGAAATGGTAAATAGGATTATAAAGAGGGCTCCAGTGTTGCCTAGAAGACAAAAGTGACTGATGATTAGCTTAATATTTGTTGCACAATGCAGCCGTGGCTGAACATTGTGAACATTTATTGCTAGTGCCAGGCACTTTCAGCAAGCATTTCATCACACCCAACTCTGGCCCTGTGAAATCCCTTGTAATTTTACAAACAGTCAGCGTGTTAGAGAAGGGAGGGGGAAAAAAAGAGAGCACATGTTATCGGCGGCTGCCTGATGTGCCTTCTATACCTTGAGGCACGGTGCTGGAAAATTCAGTGTGAACTTTCGACACTTAAATGCTAAAATGCGACTGATTTGGGATGATAATAGGCACCCTAATAGAAGCTGATCCTCTGCAATGGCTTGGAGTCTTATAGCACACAACTGTAATGCAATGTGAGTCGACAGTCAGGGAAAAAAACGGAGAAAGGCACAGATAGTGAACGATAACACAACACATAACCCTCCTTGCTGGCTGAGAGCGAAACATGTCTTGTAGTGCTCTGCTATGTATCAGGGTCGGTCGGAGGTAGCAGCAGATCGGAGAGGGAGCAGGAGACGGGGCAGCAGACAGTAAGTGGAGTTGGCAGTGTGAGGATCCAGGCAAAGGGGGCTTGACGGTGTAAGAACGGCACTGACCCCACAGCCCTCCAAGATCCACAAATGGACGGAGGGACGGGACAGGCCTGGAGTCAGAGACCTGCTCAAGGTTGACAAGAGCCGGGGTCAACCTTCAGCGAGCCTGACTGTAAACAAGCTGCTGGAAGAAACCTAAAGGGCTCAAATCAGGAGTGCTTCCATGGTAATTCTCCGCTTATTGCCATGCTGAATTGGCCTCAGAGATTTGAGAGCTGCCTCAAAGGAAAGGCTCTTGTAAATGTACCGAGCCAGTGTCTGCTACAGCTACAGGAACTGTCACCAAAATGTGAAAGTGGTAGTTTCCATTCGCCAAATGGGATCTTAAAAACTTCTGTTGGTTGTTAATATTTTTTTTATTCACACTACTTTATAATGAAGAGAATAGTTTCAAGTGAAAACGTTGACAGTGTGTTTCTGAATAGTCCAGAGTAACAACTGTTTTTTAAGGCAGTGTTGAGTTTTTAAAAGCAATTTCTTTTGAATAATGTGAGCATCGCGAACCAAATTCTGCGCTTTGTACCGGGAGGGAGGTGGAAATCTCAGAGACGGATATAAATATCTCATTACCTGGGTAAATAAAACCAATACCAAGTAAAACAATAATCTTGACAATTTAAATAGTAGTTTTTGCTTATTCTGTATTTTCCCTATTGTTAACAAATTCCATGAAAATCTAACAATTGCTAATAATAAAAATAATAATTTATAAAATGAAAACATATTTTTTTAAATTGTGAACTAGCGTGGCATCATGGGAAATCACCTTTACAGACAAGTGTGCTGAGTTGAGTTTTATTTACTCTGTTTAGTGATGTATACTCGCATTATGTCATTTCATTCTGATGAAAAGTAACATAAGCTAATGTGACATTAAATGCAAACTTAACACTAGATGAGTCAGTTTATCTTATGGTAACTTTGCAGTCATTATGTTCACATTATGTTACCATACGCATTAGCTTTGTGGCTTGTATAAAACAGTTATTATGATTATTGTTATAAATAAATTAGCTTTATACTGAATTACTGCCAAATTGCATGCAAGTAACAAAGAGTTATGCAATGTTTCAGAAATACTGCTGTACTACGGTATTAGAACCCAATGTAATTACGTATTTCTCTGAATTTGAACATTGTTGGAAACACCTGATATAATGTAAGTACACAGGTCAACAAAATGTATAACATAGTTGTAGTTGTAGTAGATATTTTAATGCAGAAATGTTACATGTCTATATTATACCTTTACGAGGTTTCCAGAGAAGGAGCTGCTCTGTGTCCACGAGACGGGACCAAAAGGTGAAAATGCAGCAAAACCAGCTGATTTCCCTCTGGAAGTAGTACTGTAGGTCGGCAGAAGCAGAAGAAAGTCCAAGCAGAATGACAGAATGGCAGAATGAGATCCATATAGTGCTTTATAGGTCAGGATAAGTACTTTAAAAGCATCTCTAAAGTGTGCAGGCAGCCAGTGAAGAGAAATCAGGAGAGGAGTCAGATTTTCTGGTTCTGGTTAGGTTTCCTGAAAAAAGCGTTATGAACACTTTGCAGGCTATTGATGGATGACCGCAGTAGGCCAGGCGAAAAAGGAAATTACTGTAATCAAGGCTTGATAAAATGAACCTACTCACTATCACTTTGAGCAGCCACCTGCCCTTGGATCCGCACCCAAGGGTCACGGTGCCCTGGGAAGCTTGTAATTACTCAGTAACACAGTAGGTTCTCACAAACAGTTGTTAAACTACAGTGGGTGACTTTTTTCTCCCACATAAATCACGTCACAAATTTACAGTTCCATTTTTAAAACAGGTGGATTTTCCTAAAATAGCTGGGCACCGTATTGGAGGAGTAATTGTTGGAGACTATTTTCAGCCGCGGATTAATCTGGTGAGTATTTATTACAGCAGCCAAGACAGGGATTGCGCCAAAACTAGTTACAACTGCTGGTAAACCAAACCTTTAACTGTTTTTGGATTATACGAAACATAAAGCAAACCGATGGGGAGAAATCCGGATTGTGTGTGTTGACAGATTTAGCAGCCGGCGAGCTGCTGCATGAGAGCACATTTACATGAGACTGGCTGTCCTGACTGGTGATAAATTGAAAGAATGACATGATAGCCGGCTCAATTATTACCGAGATAAATGTGGCTGTCTTCTGGCTACGGGAGAATGGGTTAAAAAATAAACTTCTGCTCATCTGTGTTCATCATCTCATCAACACACAGGGGTCCTATGGTGACCATGTCCCAGGCAGACAGACGGTTTGTCAAGAGTTTTAATTAGTAATGGGGACTCTCCAGGGGATGAATGTACAGAAGGAAGGGGGGGGGGGGGGTTTGGTGGTGGTCTGTGACTGTATGGATGCATGACAATAGTTCTTTTTCAGAAAAAAAAACTGTTGTTTCTTGTTACATTACAGTAGTCTTTTAAAGCATCTTTTCCTGCACAGTGGATTTTAACGCGCACTTATGTTTCCTGTTCAGAAAGGGAGAGACTGAAGCCGCCAGCAGTGACACACATGCTCGCATTATTATTATTTCTGATGCATTTAATATCCTCGGTTTAAGCTTTGAAGACAGTCTTTGGGGAATATTGAATCTAACCATTCTCTTTTGCCCTGGATTCCTCTCTCAGACAAAACTTTGTTAATTAGCCTCATACCTATAGGCAGAGTTTTCATTTTCTGACTTTTTTTTCCTGATATTATTAAAGATGCTGCTGACTCTTCCCACCCTGCCTCTTCCTCCTCCTCCTCTGTTGTCTTGTTATCCGAATGTGCCACTGGCAGTTTTAAGATGCAAATTCGGTCCGAGCATTTTCCAGCATCCTCCCATACCATTAATGGTTGTGGCCCACGGTTGGCCCTTGAAGCCGGTTGAAGCGGAGTCTTCAACATTTCTGAATGTCTCCTTAAGGCCCTCTTAGCCCAGTCCACACCAGCGCTGTCTTGTTAGGAGTTATCTCAGCACCCTTGTTCTGGAGTAGTTCAAAGTCTTCACAAATCCAGCTGTCAAGTGAAAGTTAGACATGGGACCTTTTAGAATGTATTTTAGAAATCAATAGGCCTTCCCGTGCCCACCCCCTCCTTCTTACTTAGCTCTCTTATTCTATAATCTACTCTTGCCACAAATTCCTTCACTGTCTGACTACATTTTGCCGACACTTTGTGCGTCAAGTTTTTCAGTTGGAGTTGTTGGTATAATTATACGATTCTTATAACTTCCAAATTGGTTTAATGTCTGTAAAACACAATATGGAACCTCCTCCTTGTGTTTTAATAATTATATGCACTACTCAACTTTATAGGCTAGAAATGGTTCATAAACCCTAGAATAAACATGATATTCAGTTATACAGAATATTAAAGAGAGCCTATGTAACTTTTGCTAAATTGTTCCCAATATAGTGATGTGTGATACATATTGGATAGTGGAAAATTCTAGAAAATAGTGTTTTTTTTTAAGAAGAGAAGAGTCATCGCATTATTGAGCTAGTCAGTGTTTGTCCAAAGTATGCTAGTGTTAGCTAACATTACCCCCCGTTTCCTACTCATTTACTTCATTTTTAAGAGGTAGAAGGGCTGTACTTTTCTCTCATGACACATTGTGTTGCTTTACATGTTGTGCAAACCACGGTGGCTACTGTTGTATTTTGAGGACGGAAAAGTCATTACATTTTTGAGGTACTCGATAAGGTCTGCTAATATTAGCCACCGGTTGCTACTACAGCACGAAAACCGCTCAGTAATTTATTATATTTTTAGAGGTAGAAGGGCCGATTTTTCTTTGTCAAATGGTGTCACGTTACATTCTGTGCAAATCACGGTAATTGTGAAACATCGTGTCATTAATATGTGATTTCTTTCATTTATTTATTTTTTAAGTTGTGAATAGCAGTGGGAAGACCAAAACATATTAGGACAGAGTAAAGAACTTTTTATGTAGAGTCATATTAAAAAATTGAATAAAGACTATTTTCTACAGTCTTTTGTCAAAGTAAAACCCTTTCAAATAAACATAGGCTAGCATTACTAATGACATACTAAGCACGATTGCTGTGCTGCAGCTGAGTTGACTTTGAAATCTTTAGCTGAATGAACATCCACAAAATAGTTGACTGTCTTTTGAATAATTACATTTTCAGGGCTTTGATTTGCCTCTGACTTTAAGAATATGAAGCGATAACCTCGGGCTATGTGATTCGCACTAAAGGACTGCTTTACATTGCCATGGGGGCAATGCAAGGTTCTCCCCCATCACACAAACGGATGTTATTCACAACAATATGCAAAGTGCTATCACCTGGGACTCTCAAAAGGAAGTAGACTTCAGCATTAAATCACTGGAAAGTCATTATTCAAAGAAGTTCTACATTTTGTTTTCACAGCATACTAAAATACATGATTTATCTCCATTGAATAGATAATATGGTGTCATATACTTTGACCCTGGGGTTGTTGTATTTCACATTGAAGCAAGTCGCTATATACATAGGCAGCTGCATGGCTGTGGTGCTACTATAAGATGTTATGTTTGTGTGTATCTATCTAATATAGAATAAAAAGTCAAAAGTCTCTGCTGCTCACAGCGCTGAAAATGTAGACCTTTTAAATCCTTTCTTGCCTCAGTGGCTCTGAGTATCACTTTGCAAAGTGCTGGTCAGATTTGTCTTTGGGCAATTGTGTGCAGAAGAGGTGCATTTTGCAACCCTTGATCCAGACATATAGAGCCAGAAGCAGAGGGGAGAGCTATGTTTGAATGAGCCATTTCTTCTGATGCTGCACCCAGGCAGGCTTTAACAATGCTGTAAAGCATAATGACAGCCCCTCAGAACAGCACCATGATCACAGGCAGTAAAACTATGCAGATGGTGGCAGATGATCAGTGCTGTGTGAACAGAATACAAATGACTGCGGTCCGATAGAGTGAACTGTGCATCCCGTTAGGACAAAGGCACAGTAATGGCCGCCTCTGGGATAATACATAGCCTTCTGCTGTTGCTGCTTTTATGGCGGCAAACTTTTCATTTGTGCAAAGTTATTGAAGTTATTTTCAGAAAGCTGCAAAACCAACAGTGTGCTCATGTTGCCCATTAAATCCCATATGAAGGGTAAGTGTGTTCCCATTGTATGTCCTATATCTGTTAATACAGCTGGATATTTACTGAGGCAATTCGGGTTAAGTACCTTAGATACACAGCAGTGTCCCAGTTGGGATTCCAACCTTCTGGTCACAAGTCTGGTCTTTTAAACATCCCTGCTAATTGGGCTGTGGGTAGATTTGAGAAAGTGTTCAGGAGACCGGCTTTCCCCTGGTTACCAGTGCCAGACACAAAGTTTGATCACACAACTCTGTAACAAGAAGATTCTGTTATGTTTACAGGCATTTGATGTAAAGGCCTTTAATGTTATTTCTGAGTTGATGTTGGGTTTTTGGAATTAGGTTTTGAACATTCATAGTCCCCAATGGATGAATCCCTCTAACTTTCTGTAATGTCTCCAGCAGAGGACGCCTATGGGATGAATAATAAATGTAGGAGTCTGACATTGATTTAGCCTTACCAGCAGGTCAGAGTTTCAGCTTACCTGGTAAAATATCTTAATGTTTAAAAGATGATTGGTAGAAATGTATCTGAGACATTCGTAGTTTATCGATGTAGAGTCTCCGTGACTTCTGTGACTTTTTCTGTTGTACCATAACAAGATGGACTTGATTGGCAAGATTGGCTGCAACAATTAATCAGTTCAACTAACTATTTGACTAATCCATCAACTAATAATAAAAAAACAATAATCTGCAACTATTCTGATAACCAGTTAACAGTCCCACTGATTAAGCTTTTGGCTCTTGATGCCTGAGTATCTTCCATCTGTACCTTAGTCTTGCTTTTATACCACTTAAAATTTGAAAAGACTTTATTTTATAGTCAGTTCATTACAGCGTATGAAACATTTATTGGCATTTATCTCATAACATGACCTTAATATTTCATAACAATGTAGTATTTCCAGTGATACATTAGTGGTTTTGTACCTAACCTTTTTAAAGCTGCCTTTTGGTTCTGTATATCACTTGAGCGTAGTGACTGGGATTGGTCAGTCGCCTTCAGTGAATCCAAACAAAAGCTTGTATCACATTTGTCAGTGGAATAGCCCTGCTGTGAATGGGAATACACGATGTTAGTGTGTGACAACCCCCGATAAAAGCATGTGGCAGAAATGGGTCAACATACATTTGACACTTATATAAAGAAATATTCAGCAAATAAAGCTGATGTCCTTTTTTCATGTTCAAATCCCCATAGCAAATCCCCACTTAGCTGTTGTATTCCGTCCTCAGGTTAATGACTATATTTCAATAATGGGATGTCTTGTTTAGATGGATGTCAGTTTGCATATTGTTAATAATTTGTATTGATTTTAAATAGTCATAAGTGAATTAATCCATAATGTATTAATTACAGTGCACCTTAATAGAGTATCTTCTACCAGGAGGCTGCTGCTGGCAACTCAGTATTTGTTGTGTAATTCATGTAACAATTTCTCTATCCAGCCTAAACACATTATTACTCTATTGTGTAACATGAACTGATTTCAAAATCACTGTGGACTGTTCTCTCAGTTTGCTTCTGCACAGTGTTTGTGTGAGCTTGAATTAGTGACAGCAGATCTGACAGTTTCTAGTGTTGAAATCTCTATTTTTATTTTTAATTCGTCTTTCAATTTGTTTTTGGTTTCTCTTTACTTTTAGTTAGCTTCATGATGGTAGTCGCAGTAGTAGTAGGTTTAGGTTTATTCTCGTATTGGGAATCAACTAGTTTATTTCAGCTTTTATTTATTTAGTTTTAGTTTTTGTATTATGAGGAAAGCTGTGCTTTATAGAAGTGGTATAGCAGCCACGCTGCAGATCGAGGGGTAAAAAGCTGATGTCACTTGCAATTCTATTTCATTTCAGTTTGTGTTTCATTTTTTTCATTGTAGCTTAATTTACTTTCAGACATTTTTATTTTTGTTTCAAATAGCAAAATCATTTTTTCGCTGCTAGTTTCTGTTTTATTTGTATTTTTTGTTAACATAATAACCCTGCAGTAGATTCATATTGAAGGTATGTTTGGGGGACAGTGTGTGACCCCCACAGCTGGCTCACATGTACACTATATTTAGATCATCCTGGAGTGTGTGATGCAGCATTAGGACACCCTTTAACCTCTGAATCTTGACTGAACTGTGTATAATTGGTTGGTCAGCTCCTTTGCTAATTAGTGTAGCATTAATGTGCGCAGCCGTGGGCTAGCATGGTGCCACAGTTGCTGGGGGAGTGTGGGGGCTGGCATGGCTCTGTGGAACAGCCACCATTAACAATGGCCTATAGGCAGCCTGCTGGGAGGTGAGAGTGCTGCAGACCCGGTCCGGTCCCGGCTCAGGGTGAAGGCTCGGAGCTCCCTCGGATCTACATCTTCAATGTCCTTGTGAAGGAGCACTGATGCAGGCATCAGTGATGTTACAGCGGCTCCTCTGTGATCTGTCGCTCTGTAAACTCATGACAGGCATGTGACCCCTGCCACTCCTCAGCAGGCTGCCCTCACTGCCGGCAGGGCAGCGTTGAACGGTGACTGATGTTGGCATGAGACGCAATGCCAAGTGCCCTCGCCTGTGTGTCCAATCATGGATGTTGATTTCAATTAGCTCAATCACATGCTCCAATACTGACCTCTCTCATTGAAGGGCTTTGTCTTTAGTTGTATTTTTTCATTTTTGCACATTGCCTCGGATTCCCCTCAGCTAACCGGGTCAAATTGTTTGGTGTATATGTGGCTTCTGGTAATGATGGGTGCATGGTTATGTTGGCCAAGACATTTCAGCGGTGGCCTGCCAAGCCTTGTTGGTCATCAGGAGGTGGGGTAAAGGGGCAGGGGCAGGGGGGGTTGGGCTAATGATGTAAAAGCTACCCTGATAATCAGTCTGAACAGTGGTTGGTCCTGATGGCTGGTGGCTGCCTGGTGCTGGGCTGATTGATGCTGGCCTGTGCTTTCATACAGAGCTCTGCCATGTGGACCCCACTGTGTAAACACTGTCACTGTGGTGAATCTCTTAGTTCCTTAAAGCCTAGATCAGTGGCAAGCTTTGTAATCGGCAGCAGTGACCAAAAGGAGGCATGGAGTGGGATTACAGGACTGCGATTTAACCGTACTGTGTTTGAGGATTTTAATGGACATGAAATATAGCTTGGAATCAGTATTAATGTAATGTTACTTATTCTACACACTTTTTCTTTGCATGTTATGTCCCTTTAAGATAAAAAAGCATAAGTCAGTCTCTGTTTTACAACCTTTTATCATGCCTCACTCATGAATTTCTTTGCAACCGGAGCCCATTGTCTAAGGCCCAGTGGGGGGAGGCCATTTCTTTAAATATCCTCAATGTCACTGAAATGCAGCGTAGGTCGGCTCTGGGGCCTGCAGACCAGAGCAGTGCTCCTCGCTCCTTATTCCATCCCAAATGCTGAGCTCACAGTCAGAGATAAGTGCTTCTCCAGAGATGGCCCCTCGCCTCAAATTGCCTTCCACATCTGTGTAAGAATGTCCACAATGTACATGTTTAACATGTGACCATTAATCACAGCAAGACAGTCAATTAAAGCCATCAGAGCCACAGGGGCCCGAGCCAGAAGCATGTGCTGGCAACATAATACACAGACACATCAGAGGACACTTTCTACTTTTAGTGTGGTTGCAATTAATCAACAATTTCTCTAATATGCCTGTCCATGAGAGGGATGCTGTCCAGTGGACCGTGGACTGACCTCCAACATCGTGAACGGTTACTGCTAACCTGTGATTCCTTTGGCTGTCAGGGGCCGTGTTAAAATGGTTGATATGTCTTTTGTGCATTACACGGTTCCTAAATGCGTAACTAATTGATAGTCATTTGAATTTTATCGTAAGGGTTTGGCAAAATTCAGCACTGTCATTTTCTGACTTTTATCACATTTCTCTCATGCCAGTTTTTGTCTAAACTATGCTTTAATGAAAACAAAACATTATTGTGCAATTTTTCGTGTACCTTCTACAAAATATTCTCATTTATATTTGGGCGCTAATTTAGCCACCAAATAGTTCATGTTTAATATAATAATAATTAATAATTTACACTTATGACCTCAAGTGACCCATTAAACTCTGCTCCTATGGACTATAAGCGAAATATTTTTAGCACGAATAATTCTATGTATATTCAGTATATATGTATATATATATATATATATTTATATATTTGATATTCTTCATACAAGTCAAATGTTATCATTAGCCCGCTATTGTAGCATACATTCAACTACTATTCTATTATTTATTTTATCTTACACTCTGTTTAACCCTTTTTAGCATTTCTGTTCCTTTTAGCTTACTTCATCAAACACACCCATTACGTTTAGATAATTATTTCAACTTGCTAGTGCCGGTCAGTTTACTAGATTGTACTGTTGCTAAAAATGAGCACAACATCAGTTTGTAATCCTATTTGTTGTTTTTTTTCCGTCTTAACAAATGCACGTGGATTTGTATCAGCTTAAAATCAAAGTAGTAACTACAGAAGTACACCCTGGGGCACATGCACCCCTGATTAGGATTGAGCCTTTTCTTTAATTAACTAATACTAACTAACTGATACCCTACTAATACCTTTTTGCTACTTATACTTTCTCTGCAATTTCCTACAAACCAAATCAGATAGATCCTGTAATGATAGCAGAGTACTGTGTTTCCCTCTGAAATGTGGCATCAAGGAGAAGTATTCAAAATAGTACTTAAATATAGTTGTTGAATAAATGTATCTAGTTACATTCCACCATTTTTTGATTGTTGTGTAGAACGTATCTGAAAAAACTAGACAAATATGCCGAGTAATTTGTAAGTAATGAGTTATAAAGTTATACATATTCAATCTACTCCAGCATTAACGTTTAGCAACTGTTATCCTCATAGAAACAGATCTCCTTCAGGTCATCAGAAGTGCAGCCCGGTCTTTTATTTTCTCTTTCTATCTGTCAGCGGTGCCTTTGTCATGGGCACAGGCTATAGATAGAGTTGTCAAGACGGACCTGTGGGTCAGGAGGTCGGGGAACCTCTTCACTTCTGTTGACCTTCAGACAGACAGATTTATACACTGTCAAGGATCCATGCGAGCCTCCGCGCTCCCTCCACAGCCGTGCCTTTTGTGATCAGAGAAGACTGTAATAAAGACGTCAGGCTGTGACCCCTGTCAGTCTTCATTTCACTCGCAATTGTCATGATTGCCGCATAACACGCGGATTTCAAACAAATGTATTAGCCAAATGAGCTGAGGTGAAGACATTGATGGGTAGCCTTTGCGTCCTCTGTCAGAGACGAGCTGTTTGAAAAAACAACTTGACTGATTTGCCAGTATAATCACGGTAAATTACTTGTAGCTCATTTGCAGATTGTTGTCAGTGAGATGGAGCGCAGTTTCCCCATTTGACAGCTTAGTTAGCAGTCCAAGGACTTGTGAAATATCACACTTCTTATTTTTTCCAATTTAAAAGCCATGCAGGCAAAGTGAGACTGGAAATTGTGAGATTAAGCAGTGGTTCACCTCCACATGAATTAGCCACTGGGCATATGTCATATTTTTCACAAGTTTAAAGATCTGTATCCTTGATTTTCTTGATGATTCCCTCTTCATTATTCGCGTCGGAAATAAAGGCAAAAAATTGCATGTTTAAAGAATTACACATCACAAAAATAAACAAGTAAACAATGGACACTTATTTCAATACCACGAGGGCTTAGCTAATCAATAAAAGAATTATCTTTGTCATGGCATTGCAACATTTTCATCTCTCTTTTTTTTTTTTTTTTTTTTTTGTTACCCCATGTGGGTAAACAAGCAGTTGACACAAGTTAATTATTAATTAAACATGAAGCAGAGAGAGAGAAAAGCACGAAGCGGTCCCTAAAGAGACCTCTAAACAAACGGGGCGTGGAGCAGGTACCCACGCGACCCCGGTCCCAAGAGTGCTGTCTGCGGTGAGACTGCCGACTCACTAATGAGCTGTTTGCAGAACTGGGTACACAGTGACAATGACCCCTGACCTTCACCCACACCGTCTGGGGAACAGCGAGGTTAGAGAAGAAAAACCTGCCCTCTTCTCTGCCGCTTCTTCGCTCTCTGCTCCTGGTCAAACGAGTTTTGTGACTCCACCATTCCTTCTGCATTTTCTCTCCCTCAGAATGAATCACCGCTGCGGAGGAGCAACAATTCTTTTTCCTTCTCACTCTGTGAAATTGACCTGCGGTGCTTCGTAATGTCAGCGTGTTAGGAACTTGATAACACTAGCTCAGCTTCGCAATCACTTACATAATTAGTATTGTAAAAAGCCATAATGGGCATATTGAAACACATGACCTTCAGGCACTCCTTCTTCTGTCTTTTTTTTTTTTTTAATTGTCTTGATTGTACTGGATCTTTTTTTTTCTTTTCACAAGTATTCTTTATAGTCAAAGAGTATGAGATACTAATGACCAGTTTGACAGTTTGATAGCAGGGGAGAAGCTGTGTGTGTTTGAGTATGCCAGTGTGTCGGCCACAGAGCCCAGCGACAGTAAAAACCCATCTAATTAACCCTCCTGGTATGACATCATGTGATTAAATTAAACCACATCATCTCCCTCTGGGTTTGCCTGGAAACAAACCCCAACAATTCATTGGCTAAGCTTTAATTTTCAAACCTGTTTCAAAGGCCCGATGCAAAGATAATTACCAGCTTCATCTCGGGTGGGTTTTGTTCGGTCCGCTGTTCATTAATAACGATAAGAGGTTGGAGGTTAAAAACTCATTTAATTGCCTTTATATTAATGACATTATGAATAGCAGGGACTGTAGAGTCTAATTCTGTCCAGTAGTTAGTCTACATGCAGGGCCCCCTGGAGGGCCGCTCATTTTGCCAGAATTACACTACGGCAAAACTAGAATTAATGTGCACCACGCTTTAACAGCGATGACAAACATGCTCTCCAGCAAGGAATTATCTTGAGAAATGGCTGCAGAGACACACACACACACACTCGCTCTCTCTCTCTCTCTCTCTTTTGCTTTCCTCTCCTCACACGCACATATTCACTGACACACACACACACAAAACACTCGCTGAAATTGCATCATGAATCCCCATTTTGTAAACAGAGTCCAGTCAAAACTCATTTTAGATATTCTATTGCCTTTCAGGGCCCCAGTACTAATTAGAGTCTCTTTACCCTCATGTCCTGTAGAGGTGAATTCCTTCCCACCTCTGAAAGACTGCAGCCTAGTCGTCCACTGATGACTAAATTGTACTCTACTTAGGAATAATGATAATGAAAATGCCTTTCAGCCAAGCCATTTCACCCATGAATATTGCAAAGAGGTAATTTCAGCGAAACGTTGGCATTTTAACTAATTTAAATTCCTGTTCTCTCTCTACTTTTTGGCTGGTTTTATGGTTGCTGGAACAGATTTAGTTGTGTATGCATTATAGCCACAAGAGCCCAACCATACATCTGAATGCTAATTAAACATTTGAATAATCAGCTGAAATAGCAGTTCAGCACAGCGTAAGCTACTCTGTTGCATGTGAAGATAAAATCCAAGCATTTAAACTTGCATTCCTTATTATTTTTGTTGCTAATTTTTTTTTTTTAATACTTTTTTTTTTTTTTGTTTTTTTGTTTTTTTGGTGCTTGAAAACACCTTCCTCTCTTTGCTCACGCTGTATGAATAAAGTAAAAGTTACTGAATTTGTAGCATAATGATCCTCACTAAATAGCACAAGGAACTTATTAGTTTACAAGTATCACCAGCCAGAAATGAGGCCAAGGGGGGATGATGAATGAGTATATTTCCCCAAGCAAAAGGCTGACCTGGATACTGCTTTCTTCCTCCCTTCCCCAGTGCCAAGTGGGCCACCATTTTTCACTGGCCTCACACTTAGCCACGGACAGGCTTATTCGGGCCCGTGCTAACGGTAGCCCTGACCCGCAGTCTTTCCTGCACCACACCGCACCGCACCGCACTGCCTGCCTCCCTCTGCACTCATCCGAAAATTGTAATCCCTTTGCCAGGGCCCCCGTAATTTGATCAAATAGCATGCACCCTTCCCCACCACTTATTGGCCAATTAAGTCAAGTTCTCACGCAGGGGGTCCAGCTGGCTCGGTGTTATCTGGGGATGAATTGATTGAAGCCATTCCACATCTATGAACCCTACTTTAATGATGTAGGTGATAATACTTGTAATTCTTCTCAGTCAGGGGACTCATGGGCGCAGCTGTTACCGCAGTAATCCTTGTCCTGATACACTGAAGTACCAGCAAGGCATTAATCTGTCTCTCAGATTCTCCTCCACCAGGTTTTTCTGCACCCTTTCCTGCCTTTGCGTTTGTCTCATAGCTAATACTGCATCTGTGAAATGTGACATTGAAGGTGTGGACAAAAAAAAAAAAAAAAAAAAAAAAGATGAGGCGTAACACACGATTGCGAGGGATTCGATGTTCATGATTATGCATTCCCTGGTTCGGGCCCTGACCACTTTGTTAAAAAAAGACACCCCCCCCCTTCTCCTCCTCCAACTAAACCATGACAACTTAAGAAGGATAGATTTAGGAGTAAAAAATCAATAAATACATGCATTAGTTTCAAAGGCAGACATTAACATTCTAAAACAGACTTCTGTTATAATCCTGCCTCTAGCCATTCAGTCAAAATATCAAATTATCATAATGAGGTCTAACTGCATATAAATGCTAAGAATTAAAATAAGAGACACATAATGAAATACATTAGTGCTTCTTTATAGCAAATGGCTCTGTATTTCTGTATGTTATCACTATAGGGCCCTTATTTAATATTGCAAGATTAATTTGCATTGCAGCACATTTCATTATTGTTAAAATACTTCGGTGACAATAGGACTAGGTGATGATAGAGCATGAGTGTCACGTCCTTACGCCTTTGTTTTACATATTTCTTCATAAAGGTGGAATACTTTGTCAAAGTCTAGATTAAAAATACAACAGATGCCCTGAATTTTAGGCATATTATGCACAAAAGAGTTGCTCTTAAGAGTGTCGACGTTGTCTTTTAACTTGGAGATCAGAGAGTGAGAACTGCATAGAAATTAGTCTGAAAGTGTAGCCTCCATCCCTGCTAAGTTCCTCAGTTGGAGATGGTGAGAGGAGAGGTTATCTTCTCAGCCGCTGGGATCCTGACAGGCTCCTTTTACCCACTCAAATTGCTGCAGTTTTTCCAGCACCACAGAGCCACACAAACACACAAACAGTAGCTAATGACACACTCCAGGTTGCCATTAGGTCAGTATTAGGGTCCTCTGGGGGGGGGCCGGGTTGCACAGTTCTGCTGGGGTCAGGGGTTGCACAAAGCCAGGTGGACGGTGGGACAAATTTATCAAGGGAATGAGATCATGTAGGCTACACTTTAAAGTATCGTCAACAAGGGCAAGCACATCCAAGCCAGCTGGTGCTCTGTGGCACTGACAACATTCACCTGCCAATAAAGAATGAAGATATTTCTGCAGTTCATTACCCTGCCTCACTCATTTGTGCACTATGCTGGGCATTCACTGTCTACAGTTATTAAAATAATTTCCACATAATGTTCACAAGGAAGAGTATCCATTTATCTGTGCCATTAAATTTACATTGCCAGCTTCTGTAAAATGTATTTCCCTTAAAGCGATTGTGTCTTGTAGGGAAACATAAAATCTTACATTTTGTATTATGTGTGTAAACTTAAGTATACTGATAGAATTTGCAAAGCACTCTGAAAATGCATTGAATAATGATGAATAATACATAACTGCTGAGCAAATTAGACTGGTGTGAGCTCCAACATGCCCCACTATGAGTGTTAGCTGAATGCCATGAAAGATCTTAATATTACGGATGAAAAATTGGGTGAGTAAGCTGCACTAGCACACGCTGGATCAGTCTCATGGTAAACAATTTAGCGTGGGGGCGTACGGTAATTACTGCTTTCAGTCTCATTTAGAAAGCCTGTTGGCGCTCGGCAACATGATGTCACTGCAATGCCGGATGGGTTTCTCGATTCGGGATGTGCAGATATGAACAGTGATTTAAGTGACAGGACGTTTGAGCTGTCATGCCAGCTCTGAACACTTCCTCTTTTCCCCCCCTTTTTTTCGCTCCCCCTTCTAGACAGCGTCACGCCTACTTTTGTCTGAACACATATTGCTCAGTTTAACTGCTACTTTCTTATCTTACAAATGCGTGCAGGCGTGTGTTGGAGAAATATGATCTGCAACCTTAATGTCTGATGTAGGGGTTCAATGAAAAATCAATAGAAGGAACGCATCATGTACATTTATACATTTCAAATTAGCAAAGCAGCGCAGCTCTGCACGTGTATGTGTGTATGTGTGTGTGTGTGTGTGTGGCTGCAGGATAAAATAAGCAACAAGCATTTTGGGCTTGTAAACACAACCATAGAGGAGCGCGTGTTGGTTTCTGTCCTTATTATTTTTGGCAGGGTTGCATATGTTCCCTGTGCAGAGCCGAGCTTGATTATCATTCCAATCAGCAGAGGTGGAGAGAGTCACATTAATTTGTAGTAATTAATAGCACTGCTGCATCTGACAGCACATGCTAACGAGACCCTTTGATTGTTTGGATCTCTAAGTGTGCCTCTCCTTGTTTGCATCACCTCGGAGGAATTCGTAATATCAAAGCTTAGCGCTATCTGATACTTGTCAAAATGCAATTTATAAAAGTTTAATTCTTTTATTGATTTAGTTTAGGTTTGATGCCTGCAGTGTCAGCTCCCCTGGTAGAACTTAGTGGATTCAAATGCTTGTCACCAGCTCGGCCTCCTTTTTACTGAGAACAATTGCCATAGGCCAGCCCAACAGGCATGGTTTAATTGCCATTAATTAAAAGCATAAATCTTTTTCTTCAGTTGCTCTGCTCTTAAACAGGGCTTTGCGTATCTGCTTTTTTCCTGTGCTTGTCAGAATCCCTCCTGGCTAGTCAGGGTTCAACCCCCCCCTCGCTCTCCCTCCCCCTCCCTCCCTCTCTCTCTCTCTCTCGCTCTCTCTCTCTCTCTCTCTCTCTCTCTCTCTCTCCCTCTCTCCCT
>JAPQRN010000019.1:16023880-16033880 GCA_037367275.1 Coranthus polyacanthus | reverse complement strand
ATGTAGAAAATAATTAAGTGCTCTAACTGATGACGAAATAATTACTTAACTCCTATTCTACAAAGTTTTGAAATAATATTACACGACTCAATAAGCAACACAAAGTCATATGCTGAACTAATAATTCACTTATCCCAAAAATGTAATATGTACAATACGTAAGGTTACAGAAATGTTTATTTTGGCCATTATTATGAGGGAGAAAAGTGAGAAATTTCAGGGTTCATGAAAACTTTCATTTGACACCAGATTTTTTGGATTACTTTCCCAGAACAGGCAGAGAAAGTCTTGGCAAGCACAGTATTTCACTTCTGTCAGGCTGTTATTGAGCATCAACTCCAAAAAGTTTTTCTCCCCAGAACATATACTGCAGATGCTTGTACATCTGTGAAAATTTAAAGCAATCTATACCGCTGATTTGAAGTTAAGGGTTCATTTCAGACACCAAATGTTGCTGTGAGGGTTTTGTCAGCTCACATGAAAGCAGACTCTCGTGAATGAGCTCCACTCCTCCCCGTTTAGCCTCCAACAGCTTGACAATTGTGATGCCAATCAAGTTAATGACCCTGTGATTGTTTTGAATTTGCATTAGCTCATGTTGGACACTATCAATCTGTTACAGTATGTGCTGACGCTGGCTCTGGGGACGGGGGGTTAAAAAAAAAAAAAAAAAAAAAAAATCTCACCGCACAGTTTGACAAAGTACACACAAGCATCCTCGGCTATTCGTAATGTCCGACGCCCCCCCCCCACCCCCCCACACACACATGTCTTCTTCTCCGTCTTTTCTCCTCGCCTGACTCTGTTTGCATTGTTTTACCCTTTTGCTTGGTCTTCAGGTAATAGGAAATGGCACTGACCCCTCCTGATCCCCCCGATTACCTTTGTGAAGCGTGAATGTGGTATAGAATCACACATCAGGAGACGAGTTGTAATTATTTCTGCGATGCCATCAGCATGGATCAATCACTCAGGGAGGCTGCTAGTGGAATGCTGCTCGCAGCCATGGATGGAGCCAGCAGCGACCCTCTTTGACTGACAGCTTTGGTAATTAAGTGATTGTATAGACCCCTCCGACTGTTATAACAACCTTGTCAGGGCCAGTCTGCGTTTGGAACACACTCAAATCTGTGTGTTCTCCACTCCCTGAGCATTTCTGACCACATGTACCTGGACAAAGAGGGAAACTTAGAAAAAAAAAAAAAAAGAGCAAAAAAAACTGTCATTGCTTTTTCTTGAATATTTGTCACGGCAAACAGTCTGGCAGCGGCTCTGTTTGAAGCATTTAAAAAATACACTTACACATAGCGCAGGTTTTTAGAATATTTTATTTGAATCAAGAGTATTCATGCCCAGCGCGCTAACCTTTGATAAATAAAAAGTAGATTTTACTCAAGTTGTACCTTCCCCCCTTTTTATTATGTTTTGAATCGTACGCCACAGAATAATACTAACCTGCACTTCAAATTGAACTTGAATGTCACATGTTTCATTACGGCGCAGGCCCATGAGCAGAAATGACGTTTAGAGGTTGAGATAATATACAATGTGTCCATCCTGAAAGGGAGCGTTGTAAATGTCAGATCGCTCTCATGTTGCAACCTTTAATTCCCAAGCTCCTGGGATGTAATTTTGCCTTTGAAATTTGATTCCCAGCACATCATCTTAGCCTTTTCCATCGCACCGAAATGAAAAAAAACGCTATTTGTTTGCCAGAGGAGAAGCATATTGTCCTGCATGTTCAATGTGATCCTTAATATAGTTGTAAAAGTCTAAAAAAAACACTCAGACTGGTGGAACAACAATCAGCCTGCAACCAGCCTATAATACGCATGTATTATTAATAACTCATTGACCTGCTGTGGCGAACACAAGTGTGCTCAGTCCATCGTGTACTTCGACAAAAGTTATTTGCAAAATGGTAAAAGTACGGTTGAGTTAAATCAACAGTAAACATGTCCGGTCATTTGTAACTTCATGGTTTGAGTTCCCAATTCCTATCTGTTTTTTTTAATGACCAATATTTAACATCAACATTTTTAAGTTTCGTGATATTTGGTCGCATTGAAAAGCACTGATGTCTCCATCACCTAAAATGAGCCAGTTCAAAATGAACTTTTAAGCTTTTGTCATCGATTACATCAGCCTCCATATCTTCGTATCTTCACTTAATATTTTGCTTTATTAGAGCAAAATCACTCACTAAGTGGCCTGCAAGTAAATGCAGAAAGTTATTAGATGCCGCAATACTTTTATTTTCAGTCTCTATATGATCTTCAAACCACGTCTACGCCCACAGTTCACAGATCGAGTTGTATTCAAAGCCGAAAACTTGACCTGCGCTTTCACAGTTTGAAAGAAGTAAAAACGTACCACTCTAACCGGTAAATGTGCTTGTGTTTTCAGAGCTGAAAGTCTCACATTTGCCTAACGTTGCTCCTGATAAAAGTGCAAAGCTCACACTAAATTTCTGAGCCCAGAGAAGATCCACAAAGTCCCACAGAATCAAGAGCACACTGTTCAATTTGAAACATGATGCTTCAGAGTAACATGTGCGTTTCAGTTCAGTCCCAACTTTGCTGTCAATTAGCATAAAAGATCGCCGAAGCCGTTACAGCTCCTGTTTTCACAAATCTCACGTAAACCATACGTTTTCTCATGGCTTACCGTGACCTCCCGGGAATGTCAGCAACACAAAAAAAGACTAATTGTGCTATATTTTACTAGATATATCCGGACACATAAGACCTCCGCGTGCCCAGGTGTTAAAATTGCCTTGAAGTCAGGGAGGTTCATTTACACTTTTGTCTTCACTTGAAGTAAGTTATCATTGCAACAGAGTGCTCTGCAGTACCACTGTTCTAGGATTGTAAAGGATTGGATCATTGGGAGTTTGCAAAATCCTGCAGGCATGATGGGAGTTTGACTGCCTAAAACTCAGGGATGTAGGCAAAAAACATTCAGATTTATTCAGATTCGCAATAAAGCATAGATGTCTCCTCACACTTTTTTTTTTTTTCAGTTGTGGCATCTGCATGTTCTGTCTTTATCGACGGGTTTGATCGGTATCTGACAGCCAATCATACATACCGTTAGATAGCTTGTCCTTTTGCAGCTTTGAATCAATACAATTCCCTGACCATCTGTCAAGGACGCTGATGGGACGGTCAGTCAGACTTTAGACCACACCCCGCGCATGCCACTGCTCTGGACACCTCCATGCCATAGCCATACCAAACTAATATTAGAATCATTTACAACACAGTGACATTTTACAAAATATTTTATGGAATTTTTAAAAAAAGAAAGGTTTATCGTCTTCATTCATTAGACGACGTTCAAACATGCAGGTATTTTCAAGGATTCTACACAAATTGCAGTCATTTGAATCCTTAACTCCTTTTTTATTTCCTCAAATATATAACATTTTAATCACAAGCCGTGTGATTTATATTCTTGACCTCAACTAAACTTTATTTACACAAGGTTACATTTTAAGTCCCTCTGGCTGCATAAATGTAACAGGTGCATGAGCTTTTTTTTTTTTTTTTAATGGTCTCTGAAAATGTAAAAATGAAAGTTGTTGTTTTTTTTCTCTCTGTGGGAAAAGGTCAGTGCATCAGTGCATTTTATTTGGTGCAAAAAAAAAAAAAAAAAAATCCCTTCCTGCAACAACAAATATACAAATATAACGTCTAACCTAAGCCCTGCAGTGACCTCTCGTCTCTTCTGATTGGATCCTGCCTTTTATGACGTTGTAATTTAAAAACGACCAGACCTGCACTTTAATCATACCTCAAACAGTCGCTTTGTTCATTTTAAATGACTACATTTTTTCCTTTTCTTTTTTTTTTTTTTTTTTTTTAACTAAATCTCCCGTGTGTCTGGTCCAGCATCCTCCCTGCGGTGATTGACAGCCTAAATGCGGGGTGTCTCTTTGTAAACGCTGCAACTGTGCAACCTAAAGGTCGCCAGCGGTGAAGTGACAGCTTACACGCAAAGCCGCCAAAGAATCAATATGGTGCCAGCCACTATTACACTGTCCCATCATCGACCATCAGCTGAGGCCAATAAGACCACATCCTAACTGGTAGCATTCAATTTGCTCCTGCGGCGCCTTAAACCTAATAAAGCGATTGATTGTTCCCGTTTCAGTTGATGAACAGCCCCGTGCGCCTCTCGACGCATTGACTGACACGTTTAAGCATCGCTTTGATCTGATTTGTATCTGGAGTAAGGTTTCGAAAAGGCCCTGATTTAGTACAGGCTGCGTGTGGACCGGAGAGTCGTCTTTTATATATATATATATATATATATGTATGCTCTTATAAATCTCCTGCCTGGGCTTCAGTTCTGGACGGCAACTTTAAAAAAAAAAAAAAAAAGCCTGTGTGAATTGAATGTGGAGTTTTCGGGCTGAAACGTGAAGCAACGCAGCTGGTGAAGGGGCAGCTGAGGCCCGGTTTCGCTCATGAACTTCCCTCCAGCAGACCGTGGCCTCGCTTTGTCGCCGCCTGCTGCTCACACCGCGCCTGTATCTGGACGGATCCGCAGAGAGGAGGAAACCGTGCACATGAACGCCATGTCGGCCAAATAAACGCCTCCCGTCTCGCCCTTCAACTCACCCCAACTTTGAAACACGATTGAATCGAAGATACTAATTTAAATGAATTTGTGTAAAAAGAAAGGGAAAAAAAGAGGATTGTTCCTTTTTAATACAGCAGATTAAAATTGAAATTAACATCATTTCTGCATTAAATGACTGAGGGACTAAAAAATATAAATCAGCTTTAATAAAGAGGACTGGACAGTGGGAAATTCTGCACATGAATAATCAAAATAAAGCTGCTGATATGCGGCTGATAACCTAAAGCATTGGACTTAATAATAAAAACGATTCCATGTTCTGGTACAAGCGTGCAAGACTTGAGGTAAATTAAATATGTGCCCGATTTCAATTAAAAAAAAAAACCCCAGATGCATGCATTTATTTAGTAAAAATGTAAGTGGTCGTTTTTTGTCGAAGTTGAAATTGTTTTCTAATAAAATACTTGCAGTGCGTTTGAAAACAAAAAAAAAAGAGGAGCCAAATTCAAATTAAAGAAATATACAATTGGAAAAAAAAAATCTTGAATCTGAGAAGCTCTTTTGTTTAGTTAAAAAAAAAAAAAAAAGTATTAAATCGAGGACAAACCTAGAAGTCCGGATTTGTGAACCAGCGTGAACCACAGCAGAAAAATCTTCATTCGTTTCACATCAATAATCATCACCAGCGCCATCTTCATTAAGGACCTGCCAGTGGAGAAAAGAAAAAACAGCAAAAACAATAAACCAAAAAAAAAAAAAAAAAAAAAGAAAAAAAAAAATCATCACCTTAACCCCCGCTCGATGAATCCTCTCCTGAACATTCAGGGAGAAAGTGCGGAGAGGCTGTAATCCATGTGAAAGCAATGACACGTCCGCCAGAAAAAAAAAAAAAAAAAAAAAAAGAAGTGGAGACGCGCATCCATTCACCTATCTATGAGAAGTGGCATTTCCCATGAACAGACATCATCCAGAGAGTCTGCACTGAACTGCAGCCTCCCAACACACTCTGTCAGCTCAAACGCACTGCACATTTTTCCTCCATATCCTTCAAAACCCACGTCGGAGGGGAAAAAAGTGCTGAATTTCTACTACCTTTGAACGCTCATTAGCACCTCATAATTACTTTACTAATTAGGATGACATGGTTATTAACAAGATGCGCTGTCATGACAGTCACCACCACTCCTCCCCATTCCTAAATATGTCGACCTTGCGGCTCTAAGAATATATTCATAAAGACAGGTGTCACCGCGACCGCTTGGAAACGATAATGCCCTGACTTTTTTTTTTTCCTTTACGTTTTTTTTTTTTTTTTATTAAAAATCCTCTTTGAATATGTTCTTTCAATTTAAAATCAGCTCTGAAATTTGACAGAGTGGAAATATAGCAACGGCTCGTCTCAAACTACAGGCTCTGAAAAGTTTAACAAGACAGAGGCAGCGGGCGCGAATCAGTCAATAAACTGTGCGTAAAAGCAATCTGGATAGAAAGGAAATGTTTATAATTTAGCCTACCATTGTGCTGGAACTGCTGCACATCCAATGTGGATTTTTTTTTTTTTTTTTCCTGTCAGTTAACAAATTATTTACAGTTCAAAATGATTCTTTTTTTTTTTTTATCCCCCACTTTTTAACACTTTTTATAGCAGCTATTTCTTTTTTTTCTCTTTTTTTTTAAGCACTGCTGCGTGGCCTTAAAGCCCATGCTTTTTTTTTTTTTTTCTCCTTTTTTTTTTTTTAAAGAGCCATACTAGAATTAAATTCAATTCAATGGTTGGCTTGAGTTGTCTAGATAAAGAAACAACTCCCTGATTGGTGAGGTGCCGGAGCCGGTCATGATGTAAGCCAATGGCAGCGGAGGAAGGAGGGGAGGGGGGGGAGCGGGGGAGCGCGGAGAAAAGGCGTCGAGTGTTTATTATAAAGGAGAAAATATTAATTCCCCCTCGCCGTGGGCCGTGACGTCAGTATAGGAAGTCATTGTAGAGCAACACTGGAGCGATTAGCAGCAAAAAGGGGGAGCCTGATGTCGAGGAGTCAGCCCTATGTATATCTCTCTATACGCCTCAACTTTTAACACAAAGTTCAATATCCAAACACTAAAAGGGACGAGGACTACGCAGACTACCCACACTTGCTTTTCCGCATTTTCACTGAATGTAACATCTTGGACCATAGGCTATCTGAGCCGCTTGTAAACGTGGATTTTGTTCTCTCCTGGGTTTATTTGTCCACACTTTTCCTTTTTTTTTTTTTTTTTTAATTTTTTGTGGTAAATCAAAGTTCATTTTGCTTTTCTTTTTTTTTTTTTTGTTGTTGTTGTTGTTGTTGTTGTTGCCGCTGTTGTTGTCGCTGCTGACTTTCTTGTGATTTGCATCGGATGAGAAGCATCTCACTGTTGTTATGAAGACTTCATCTCTCCTTTCTTAATATGGAAGGATCCAGCGGGTCGAGTTTTGGGATAGACACTATTTTATCCAGCGCTTCTAATTCTGGTAACCCCGCGCTAATGAACGGAGATTTTCGGCTCGGCGACAGCAGGACAGCGGATTTCAGGAGCCAGGCAACCCCGTCACCATGCTCGGAGATAGACACTGTGGGAACGGCCCCCTCATCCCCCATCTCGGTCACCATGGAGCACGCCGCCGATCCGCATCTGGTCCAGGACAGCCTTCAGCATCACCACCATCACAGCCACAACCAGCCGCAGAGCTTACCGCTGTCGCCTCAGCAGCAGCCGCTCGCCGGGGCCGGCTGCGCCCCGAGGACTGCCACCTCCTCATTTTTAATCAAAGACATTTTAGGCGACAGTAAACCGCTGGCAGCCTGCGCACCTTACAGCACCAGTGTATCCTCGCCCCATCACACCCCAAAACCAGAAAGTGCCATGGCTCCGGACGGCTTCAGGCCCAAGTTGGAACAAGATGAAAACAGAAGCAAGTTGGACAAAAGAGATGACATCCAAAGTGAAATGAAATGCAACGGTAAGCCCACAAAAAGTGTTATTTACAGTATTAGTTAGGCCATTTAGACTATTTAAATAAAGCGAGTTAAATGCAGTTGGGTGTTCATTATTCCAGTCCAAAATGTAGCCATTAAATACACGTAATAATACTACTACGGATAATAATAACGTCTGGGTTTTGTTTCCTTTATTAGTACAATAGGTGTGAAAACAGATGTAAGTCTGGTGATTTTTCCCGTGCGTGGGCCTCCCTAGTGGGTCAATTAGAGAGATTATTGTTCTTCCTAGAGGGGGGATCACGGTGCACAGAAAAACAGCTACAAATAGAGATGGATTGACATATTGATTTCTCGTTTTTTGAAGGAAAAGGACAAAAAAAAAAAAAAAAAACTCGAGGTGACAAACACACGTTTTATTGCACTCGTGTCGCTTTTGTGCCACACGTGTCTTAAGCAGAGTCTCACTTTGAGCAAGTATTTCTACAAGTTGGTGAAAGTTTCACTGGAGCTCCGTTTGGGTTTTCGTTTGTTGTTTATTGGTTCGGTTTAATAAAACGAGGCCGTGGCATTTTTTTGACAGTAAGCACGACATCATCTCTGCAGGCCTGATCTTTTTCTATTCTTTTTTTTTTTTTTTGTAATTTATTTTCATTTACCGGTAAGTCTAATTCCTCCACGCTGCTGCTCTGTTTAGGGACTAAAGAAGAAGGTGACCGGGAAATCTCCAGTAGCAGAGACAGTCCACCGGTGCGCACGAAAAAACCTCGCAAAGCACGGACAGCCTTTACCGACCACCAGCTCAACCAGCTGGAGAGGAGCTTTGAGCGACAAAAATACCTCAGCGTGCAGGACCGCATGGACCTGGCGGCGGCTCTCAACCTGACGGACACACAAGTCAAGACCTGGTACCAAAACAGACGGTAAGCAAACGCGTCATCATTAAGAGCAGACGCAACAAACACAGGCTGGTGCAACGGCACAATAAAAATAACAACACGTTTATTACAAGAAGACCCAGACAAATACCTGCAGAGTTAACATGAACCAGAACATTATTTATAATGCGCCAACAAAATGAATCAAGGGCGGCATTACATTAGAGAATCAGTATCCAAATAACATTTTGTGCAGCTCCCACATTTGTGCGTTCTGTAGACGGGCACAATTTGAATTCATTTTATTATTATTTTGTCGGTATTATTTCATTCTTATACTTCATTTCACGTGCTCGAAAGGCCTGTTTTTCACAAGCCCAGTGGTTTATCTTTTTCACGATTGTCTAAGCAATTGTTTCTGTGCATTTCGACTTTCTGCAATTCAACTTTTTGATTTTGAAATGATAACTCGATTGAAAAATCCACAGTGAAGTGTTGGATCTAAAAAAAAAAAAAAAAAAAGAAAGAAAGAAGAAGTCTTCTTAAATATCGGCTTTTTTGGTGAAGGGTTTTTGTTTTATTGCACGTTTTCTTTCACTTATGGTTATAGTTCAAATGTATTTAGTTGAATTTAATTGCACGTTTGTGTGTGTGTGTTTTTTTTTTAAGTTTTTTGGTTTTTTTTTATTCCACGTGTGAACGTTACAGTTTAACGCGCGTGTTGAAAACAGTCTGTCCATGATTATTATTTTTTGAAGACATGCACATCAGTCCCTGACTTAAAGACAAACCATTACCTGCAACCGCTCAACATAATTAAAAAGAGGTTCATTAGAATGCTTTATTATATTTCTGCTTCATTTGATTTCGTTTGTTGTGGTTTTATAGCGGTCTGTGCAGGTATGAGAAAATCAGACCCAGACATGCTGGACTATTATGATCAAGGAGACCTCAGACTAGTGTCTTGATAGTTCCTGTTTTTTTTTTTTTTTTCCCAATTAAACCTTCGCCATATATTCGTGGCTGCAATAATTAGGCCTCTGCATACTAATTAAGGGAGCGTTTGGGGAATAAGAGAGAGAGCTGATTAAATAATTCATCTGTTGTATTTTGATCTGATTTCCAGGACGAAGTGGAAGAGGCAAACGGCGGTCGGATTAGAGCTCCTGGCTGAAGCAGGAAACTACTCGGCCTTACAGAGAATGTTCCCGTCGCCCTATTTCTACCACCCGAGCCTGCTGGGCACCGTGGACAGCACGACGGCAGCCGCGGCGGCCGCAGCCATGTACAGCAGTATGTACCGGACTCCTTCCACGCCGCATCCCAGCCTCCAGAGACCTCTTGTCCCGAGGGTGCTCATTC
Organism: Coranthus polyacanthus; assembly: GCA_037367275.1. Classification (NCBI taxonomy): domain Eukaryota; kingdom Metazoa; phylum Chordata; class Actinopteri; order Kurtiformes; family Apogonidae; genus Coranthus; species Coranthus polyacanthus. Next base: position 16,024,096 of record JAPQRN010000019.1, on the reverse strand, counting down.
ATGGCCTTGGGCCGGGGGGGCAACCGGCACTAAACCCCCTATCTAACCCCATGCCCGGCACACCGCACCCGCGATAAAAAAAAAACAACAACAACAAAACAACAACAACGACAAAAAAAAAAACACACACGAAATGAGACGTGTAAAAAGACGATGACCAGAAACCTGGTCGAACACGTGATGTGAGTAACTTCATCGGAAGCACATTGCAGGACT
>JAPQRN010000019.1:15980318-16004216 GCA_037367275.1 Coranthus polyacanthus | reverse complement strand
GGGGGGGCAATGCTTTTCCTGAGGATAATATCTCGTTTGAAGGGCCAGCAGAAAGAAAAGCAGAAGGAGTTGAAGTAGTGGTGGTGAGGATCTTGAAAGAGAGCAAGGCCAAAGCTGAACTGCTCAGTTCATTTTCCACCTCACTGGCCGTCGTAATCCATCTTGGCCAGCTGCTAACAAGATTGAGTCTGAAGTTTACCTCCACAATGAGATAATCAGATTAAGATGCACAAAGATCAAATAATGACCCGGCTTTAGGGCAAGTTCAGCAGGCCCTTGATTGTGATGTGTGGTCCTTCAGATATTAAAGAATTCAGATCGTCTTGCAGTAGCATGTGTGATGTTACCAGAGATTCTTCCGAACAGATTAGCCTGAAATAGACTGTGATATAGTTAACTTTTTAATGTGGGATAATGTTGAAGGTTTTTTTTTTGTTTTGTTTTGTTTTGGGGTGGGGGTGGGGGTTTGGGTCGAATGCAGCTATGTTTAATTTTTCACAAACAAGTCTTTCATTGGTTGGAACATAAATGTGAAACGTATGAAGATAAACACACAGTGAGGCATTTAAAGAGTCTTGAGTGCTATATTATTGAGAAGTCTTGCATTTTCATCTCTCTCTCTGCATACTGCTTTGCTTAAATAGAGTAACGGGATTATTCAGAGAGGCATACAAATGTGATTGTCTCACAGCAGATGGTGCGCACTGCTTCACCTTTGAGAGAAGTTAATTAAGCCCGCCATATTGTGCCTATCCAAGGGAAAAAATGTAGATGAATATTGAGCAATCGAACTCTGTCTCCTTTTCTCAGTCCTCAGCACAGGGACAGAGAAGGCCATTGACGCACAATTATGAACAGAGTTCAATTAATTCTCATCCACTTTCTAGCACTCTTCCCACGTCTCCACAGTGAAGCGCAAAAAAAAACCCGACTGAAAGTTTGACCCCTGCTAAATGTGCTGCGCTGCGATGGCTGCCAAATTCTCAAACAACCTCTGTTGTGTGATATCAAACGGGTCAGTGGGAGGGAGCTTTGCTAATTCCTCCACTCTCTCACCGTCAACAAGTTACCTTCCTCGACCTTACAAAAAACTCAGTTTTCACGCTTATGGTGTTATATTTCAGCGATGGTTAGAAGGTAGTGAAAGTGACAAAAGTTAACCTTTATGTTAAGTGTTTTCTGCTGCGAGTTAACCCGTCAAACACCAACTGACTAGAGCGGCTACAGTGTGTATTCCACAAAACATCAAAGGCCTGCAAAGCAGAGTTTAAGAAAAAAAAAAAGATTAAAAAACTGGGAACTGCCGATTATTAAACCAAGTGAAGTCAGAATAACAAAATAGTGTTCAAAGTGCTCAACATGGAGGGGGGAACCTGCTGAGTGCAATATAAAAGTAGGGGTTAAGCTTATTGTAAACTCCCTCCGCTACGTTCCAAAGGTAGATGTTACATATGATTAGAGGAACTCTGCTGTGGCAGTCACGGCAAGCTACTTCCGTTCCAGTTGAGCATTGCTAATTTTTTAAACCCTCGACCACATGTGTGGCACTACTGTGTAGCTCCTTTTTTCCTCTCTTTTTGATCTGTTTTCGGGGGGGTGGCTGCAATTTTATGGTAAAATGCCTACTTGGGCCATATCCTCTAATGTTTAATCATGCTTAGTGTTTTCCAAATTATGTGATAAAATACCTATAGTAAGTTTCCTCGATAATTTCACATGATACACTGATTTTTCTCTCTCTCTCTGCCTCTGCAGGGCAAGTTGTCACTGGCAGAAGAGTTAACTTTTTGTTTTGTTGTTTATATTGAGGTGATTTCTACATTCTTTACCGTGCAATTTTTAAAAAATCAAATATCGATTATTTATAGTGCTGTATTTTTTCGTCTACTATAGTTTATTTTAACTAAAACAAATAATTTGACTCAAAGGTTTTTGTAGCATTTGCTTTGACTCATAAATTTGATCAGTGCAATACAGTGAAAAAACACTGTATATTCTGAAATAGGGCATTTAAAGTTTCTAATAATAATTACATTTCTGCATTGTAAAATGATTCTGCTTCATATGTTTTGGTGAAAGTAATTTCTGTCTAGAATGTGTTCACTAGTGTTTTGTAGGGAGGTGCTGCAGTTGAAAGTTTAACAACGTAGGCAAAGCTTGTGCTCTGCAATAGCATTTTTTAAGCTGTAATCCAATGATCAAACATTTCAGCTCCATAACTTATGCTGCACGGTAGGAGACGTTTTGACTTTTGGTCCTTGATATGGGTCAATCTCCAAAATGCTGCACTCCTGCATCCCCCATTTTGCAAATGTCGAAGATAGCAGAGTTATATTGCAAATTAGGAACATAAATGCTTCCTGGAAACCATGTTCCATATATGCATTCTAATGCATATGTATGCATCACTGACTGGAGGGATTATTTGAAGAAAAAATATCTACGTTTTACATTCAACATAAAAAATGAATACCTTCTATAGCATTCTCGTTCAAGTTCTACAATAAAAAGGGCCACACTTTATGTGTTATATCCAGGAGCTGCTGTCATGGAAGAGGAAAATGTGGATATGATGTTGAGAATGTCCCCCAAGCAAAATTCAAAGTGGAGGTGAGTTGGTACGTGCAAGAAACAACCATATGTGGATTTGTGAAGCTGAAGCTGAAGTTGGTCAACTAACCAACCAACCAAAAAAAAAAACAAGCAAACAAAAAACTCTTTTCACTTTCATAACTGATGCAAATGTTTTAGGGTTGCAATATGTAGTATTCGCATGTGAATGTGTGTTTACATGAACTTTGTGTCCGAGTCTGTGTTGTGCTGTGAGCCTGGTCATTTGTTGACGTCAGTGGACTCCATCTCAGGATGCATCTCAAGGACAAGCATAAATGTCATTGTTTTTGATTTTCACATGAAATCCAAATCGCATCAGCGTTGCAGTGATCAGTGTACAGGTTGTTATGACGGATGTAGCCAACCGAGGAAGTCAGGAAGGTGCTAATTTAAACACGATAAACGCATATGTTAGATATGTTACCTTTACAGTACATCTGCATTAGTTTTTTCACTCTTCTCACTCTCTTGGTTGATCTATAGAGGGTGAGTGAGAAAGGGAAATACATTTTCCATAATCACAGGGGGTTCACAGGAGGTGCTGGAAATTTTAAATTGAATTGGCAACATGCAAGACAGGAAGTTTCATTTAGATCATACTGGACTGTGAACATCACACAGCGCTGTAGTCTCTATGGCTTCTTAATCGCTTTGTATACTCAAATAGAATTTCTCATTCTAATATATTTACAGAATAAGATAAGTCATATTAAACAAAACAGGTAACAAGACTTGAAAGTGACAGGATTAACGGTGGGTGATTTACAACATAAGTAATATGATGCGAGCTAACAGCAGTGACCATCTCTGTAAGTATACCCCTGCTCAGACTAACACTCATTAAAAACAGGGATGACGCTGCAGGAGGTAAGGTCACATTACGTTGTTGGAGATTATTCAGCTCCATCACTTTTAAATTGACAACACAAGTTACCCCGATCTATAATTATACCTCTCTTATCTGCTGTTACATCGGCTAATGATGGAGGAAACTTGAAGGCTTCTGTAGGTTACTTTTAATGAGTCCCCTTTCTTTAAAGACCACAAAATGCCACCAATTTAAGTCCTGCCAATGCTCTTCATTTCAAGTTGAGAAACACCCGTGGAGAGGAAAAAATCATCTTGTTGACCGGCAGTGTCAGCAGTTAAGAAGCCAGCATGAGCCTGCTCCTTCTCTGTGGCAGGGATCAGATTAGAATTCATGAAATAAAAGTTTTTCTGGCATGAGATGATCACGGCGTCACTCAAACCTTTAATTAAAATAAAAATAGTCTACCCTGCAGGAGCACTGTGTGATTTTTAAAGGGGAACACCAGTGATTTTCTAATCCAAATATTCTTGTTCGTTGCTGAGAATTATATATATGTTCTACCGGTGGTAGTGGAATAATAAATGAATGATATATGAATGATTCTCTGCTAGAGCTTGAAACCAGAAAGGTAATGAAGTACAGAATTTAATTTAATGGGATGACTCAGGCTGGTATGTAGAGCATGTTAAGAGAGTTTCAGAGCAATTAGCGAGCAGACTTATGCAGCTAAAACAGAAAGCTGAAGTATCTTAAAACCTAAAAATGCAGTTTTTTTGACATGGAAATACGTGGAGATATACGTAAGTTGTCCTTTTGTGTGAATGATTTGGGATTTTGGAATCAGGCTTTTAATGCATTTGTGACATTATTCAGAATGTGTTGATCCACAGATGTCATCACTTCAATTTAATGTTAGTTAATACGTCATGAACATCATCAATTTAATGTTAATTGATTGAATAGTTTTGGGCTTTGACCATAAAATCCTGTTTGCGTTGACAACAAGGCGACATCAGGCAGAATGAGTTTAGTTTCTCGGCAAATCGGAAACAATTCCTCGGTTAGCAAAAAGACTCAATTCAACCTGTCATCATATACTCTACTATGTCACAGACAGGATATGCTTTTCACATTGTCAATTCACCACCTAAAAATAAATAACCATCCCAGATCTTGAGTGTCTCCTGATGATAATGTTCCAGAATAGATAGAGTGGACCATTTGTCCTTGAAAGACATGTTGTCAATGCCTCCTCAGTTTAAAACTAGGATCTAAAAGCAGGATACTGATAGTGAACTTAAATGTGCACTATAGAACATTTGGATGTGCTTGTGTGCTCATGTGAAGTTGATGTTGGAGTCTGTTTGTGCTGTCGACATTAGCTCTCTCCATGTACTAAGCTAATGACGGTCTTGGTTGCCTACATCCATAATAACAGCCACAATACGAGGATTTTTGGATTGGATTTTTCTTCAGTGCCCCTCTCTTTTGCTCCTCTACCACTGCAACAGTGTGCAACACTAGCTGCTGTTAGCTTAGAAATGCAGTCAGATTGTGTCAATAGACAGTCAGGCTCCCAGTACGACTCCAACACAAACTTCACGTAAACACAGGGGCATCTTACATATCATACAATCTTACATAGAGATCCTTTCAGTAAGTACATTTTGGACAATTCCAAAGCTGGAACACAGCCTGAATAATGTTTACTAGTCTAATATAGACTGTTTATAAAATTTGACATAGTTATTGCTCTCCAAAAGGGAAAGAATCCCCCCCAGTGGCTCGCCCTTTATATGCAGTGTACTGCAACTTCAGAGATCAAACTCTGTGTTAAATGTAGCCACACAGGCATGTGTACAGTCAGACACAAAATCACAAAATAGTCTTGAACAATATAACTTCATGACCCCGCTCTAAAGGCACATGTAAAGCATCATATCATCGCCGTATGAGGGCATTTCACGCCAATTCAGGTTCATTTTATTAGCAAATCTTCAGCTCCACAGCATTTAATTGCACATGATCACCACAAACACAACCTGTTACTGTTAACAGTTTACTGTCATATCATTATCATTTTGTTCATATTTGTAGTTTTGAGGTAAAACCATAAGAAAATTAAGCACAGATTTGAAACCTTACGGTGAAAGCGCTCCTCCATAAATCACCTAAAGTCAATCAGTTTTGAACGGCAGTTTAATATATTACCAGTTGCGACTTTAGAAATGTACGGTCTAGGAAAATATGCTGTGCTGCGTTGAATGATGCTCACTAAGGCGAATTCAGAACTTTTGTTGTAATGGCAATAAAGTTAACTCTTCTATCATGAAGATGCATTGAACAAAGAGTGGAACAAGTAGAGACCCACACAGAGAGAAGAGCCATTTTAAAAGCATTCAGTAAAAAATTAAGTAGTGTAAGTACTGAGTGAAAATAGCAGCATGAAATTCACCACCTGGACCCTTCATTTCAGTTTAATTTAAGAGAGCAGTAAAAACGGATTTCCTACGCACTGAGATTCCTCTCTTTAATCATGTTTGGAATGCAAATTTTTAACAAATGATTTTCTCTCCCGTGGTTTGGTTTAGCAATCTAAATACTTGTTTGGAAATAAATTAGTCATTGCAATGTGGGATTTATCCTAGCTACATTTCCTGTCTGGTATTTTGTCTTTAACACCTGTTCATCCAGCTAAGGCTCCTCTGCAGAAATAAAGTGAATTTGCTCCCCTTCCTCATTTGATTTGCTGCAGCATGATCTGATGATCAGATACTGAGAAAAGGGACAAAAAAACAAACAAAAATGGTTTCTTTAACAAGTTAAATCAACTAGCAGGTGTTGGGTCCACCAAGAAAGATTTCGATTTTCAGTGTGACTCGTGTTGCACTTGAAGTTTGAGAGGCATGATTGGTTACCGAATGATTTAATTTGCAAGCGCAGTTGGTGTCCAGTCCACGCAGCAGCAGCGAATTACACAGTTGAGCAATATCACAAACTGACCCGAGAGTGTTCTCATTCACAGCTACAATGACTGTCTGCCTTTTTGAGTGAATTGGCGTGGAGGTTTGGGTAAACGTATCACCCATTTAAAATGTGGCAATTCAAATCTATTTGAATCTTTTTCCAACGCAACCTATGCAACCAGATGCTTAGACAACACTTTTTACCTTTTAATGTTCAGTATATCCTCACAGAAATAAATAGGGGGCAGCATGTTAGAAAGTATAACACAATGCAATTCCAGAGCAATATACTGTAATCTACGGCCTCCAGGCCAAAGATTTGGTGTAAACTATTATCATATCAAGTTCTACTGAGTATTTAAGACTATTGCATAAACTGCATTATGTTTTAGTTGATGAAGTTGGTACTGCTGCTATCCAATCAAATTACCAGCCTTTTAAGACGTGAGAACGCTAGCGTTTTACATGAAGGGATTGGTTATCAGGCATTACAACAGTCAACGCAGGAGCACCAGAAGTTACATCAGCAAAAAACTGCTTATGCTGTTTCCCTTAAGCCAAAAAAGTGCCTAGAGAAAGTGATGCACGGGCTCAATGTATGAGGGAGATGTGGCGGTCTGCATAGAAGACGGATGCCTTCAGAGATTCAATGCAAATATTTATGAAATGAAAGATTTTTTTTTTTGTTATAATACCTAATATTTGTAAAAGCTAGATGGCGAAATACCAAAATGAATAATAATCATGTGCGGACGTACAGGGTGTCAGACAGAAGCATGTCGGTTTCAAGCAGTGTATTTTCACAGAGGCATTTCCCCGTGAATCATATGCTTGAATTATCTGAACCCCAGACAGAAACATCAGAATTAACAATCTCTCCATTACACCATTAAATTACCTTCACACTAATTTGTGCGGCACACGGGTCGGGGTCAGCATCTTTGATAAATATCTGTAACCGAGTAAAACGGATATCTTCACAGCTATTTGCATAAAACATACCTGGCAATTATAGTCAGTATTCACGGCAGAAATGTAGTCGAAAGACATCAGTCTTAGATATATTAAAAAAAAAAGCATCCCAAATAGACGGTTATGTTTTCAAATCAGAGAAGTGCTTTTTCCCCCCACATTCAAACAGTGTAGTCTAGACGAAAACAAACAATGCAAAGCTATTTGGATTTTAGCTCGCAACCCCCCCCCCCCCTTTTTTTTCCCCCCCTCTTCTGTCTCTACAGAAATGACAGGAGAAGTGCACATTTGTAGCTTGCAGGTAGTGGTTGGGGTACAGATTGAAGCTATGATATATGACATGTGTTGCAAGCAGTCTCTGTGTATCTCCCAAGGACCTGTCACAGCTCCAGCACAGGCAGTTAAAGGCTCTGTTATACGCAGTTTAATCCTCCATTTAGGTCACAATACACCAGCACAAAATAAGGTTTATTTTCAGACGTTTCTTAATATGTTTTGCGAAATGAGCACAGTTCCCCTTTGATAGTTTAACAATATGCTTTTGTTGGATTTAGCTTGAAATATTTCTCTGTCTTCGCTGGCTACTCCTGCTTTGAGAATATTTAAATGCGAAGACACATGGTAGCTAAATAGAGGAAGCCTATTTGTTGCGCTGTGTTTTATTGAAGGCGTGTTTGATTCTTCCCTAACCGGATTCTTTTACACACATTATACCCATTTCCTTAAATACAGTCAATTATTTACTAGCCTCACGCAAATAAGTAATTGTTCTCTGTTACATTTTAAAGGCTCCTGATTTTCCCTCAAGTCTTTAGCCGGAGATCATCTGCTGATTATGGCTGGATTATTCACTCAAGGTTGTGTCATTGCCAGAAGCTAAACCGAGCACAAGCCTTGTCCAATAGATTTTATTTCAACAGTTCAATGTACATGCGCACATGGCAAATTGCACTTTAAAGAGCATATGAACACAAATGCAGCATGCAGAGATTGCGAGCGTGTAACATTCCCACTTCCACATTTATACACATTTATATTACACACATAAATCTAAGTAAAGCCTAAATGGAAAAAAAAAGAGATATAGTAGCTGAAGGAATTGATCTGGCTTTGGTGTTTATTTTAAGAAATCAGGTCACATCTCATTGAATGTTTTCTTTCCCTTGTTTTTTTTTGTTTTTTGGTTTTTTTTTTTGTACAAATGTGATGGCCTGCATGAATCACAGAAGACCACATATTATCTGTTTGGTCTTAATAGATACGTTTTCTGTTCCCCTCTGGAAATTGCTCTGATGCTTAGCCCGATAATAGTCACAGTTTGACCAGAAATGGATCTCGCACTAAGCGAAAAGGGTTGATGTTTATCTGTAAGTGGAGCGCCGAAGAAATCTGGGATCTCCTTTGTTGTGACACGGTATGATGAGAGAGGCACATCCTCTGAAATGCATTCTGAAGGTGTCTCTGTGTTTAGAGGACACAACCTGTATATATGACATTCCACCAGGCTATATCCCTACGTTTTGCTGCTGTGACCTATGGGTTGGGGGGTTGTGTGCCTCAGATCACAGCAATAGTCTGAGGGGGAATCTGCTAAGAGTACAGTAAAGGGAGCATGTCTTTCTCCAGAGCCTGCGGCCCGTTGGTGCTGAGTAAGCCCATGCAGCAGAGGATGCCTGTGAATTAATACTCCTTGACAGTAAATGTCAACAGAATTTAAATTACACTGCCTGCTCTCTCTCATAAGCATGAGAATGTCTTTAACTTATATTGGGTGCCATGAACACGGCCACAGGAGCCTTTGGGGGGAATCTTTTTTTGCACTTCAAGATGTCTCTGCATTTGAAACCACCAGCTCAGTGTTTTCTCGTAGCAGATCCGAAACCAGCAGCAAATTCCCTGGGCGTGCATGTGGCTAATTAGTTGAATTTAACCACAATGATCATTAGCGTTGTCGACAGATCTGCTGCGATCTCAAACCAGCGCCCTCCCTTCTCCTGGTCAATGGAGCGTTTCACTGTTCATTAGAGGAAGACACTGTGATGGAGCAGGCCTGGCTGCCTCTGTTAGTGTAAAATCCCAGAGCCGGAACAGAACAACAACATCTATATTATGACTAAATCTGCCTGAAAAAAAACCTCGGACTGCTGACAACTGCAGTAACATGCTGGATTTGATATTATTCTGTAGACTGTAAAATAATGAAAGCATGGTAAACGGGAGCTGTTGGGAACGAACAGAGCTTTTTCACTCTTCAAACATAAAATGCTTTATAAAGGTGAAATAAGGCCTCTTTATTCATGTGAAGGAAAATGTGTTCAAACCATGATCTCACCTGATGATGGTGATAAATAACAATTTGTGTATGTGCTAGGAAGAAAGATAAGTTAATATAACTTAACTGCAGTCTCACAGACACTAAAGGAAAAAAAATCTAGGCATTTTCCCAAGCAAACGTAACAGATGCTATATATTGTACTTACACAATAACAGTGAAAAAAAAATCCATACATGATACGGGGGTTAGGATTCAATATATTATGAGATATTGCTCTACCGTAAGCAAGGGAATATATTGCGAATTTTTTTTTTTTAATCTAATCGTAGGAAAATTCTCTTGTCATAGCTTAAAAAAACCCACCACCATATGTATGCGATCTGAATAAAAAAAGTGAACTTTCATTTCCAATCAGAACAGTGGCGTCTGCATTTGCATTTAACACATTCAGTGTAACATCACAGCACTATGTTTCGTGAAATATGAGCACAGGGATTAACGTTTGTTTATACGAGTAAAACAAAAAAAAAAAGAAAGAAATCTAGACACTGTTTTTCGTGTTTTTCACTGTTTTATTTGATAAAGTATCACAAAAAAATAATATCCCGATACTCAAGAGCATCGGCGTTTTCTTACACACTACCCATGATCCCACGCTGCTTCACAACATTACCTGTACTGTTTTGATTGAGACAAACAAAGCGGCAGAAATTCCATGCTGTGTGTTAAAGGGAATGGAGACTTTGTGTCTGCAGCATGAAATACAGTTATTGCAAGAGTTGAGGACAGTAGTTTCAGAAACTGCACAACACGTCAACGCTGATGTTGTGTCGTGTATGACAGCCCGCATCTTAGCAGAATTTAAATAGTGGTGGTAAGATGTCACATGCACTCACTGACCTAATGCTCCTTGTACGAAGGTTGTTTAGTTACCTGGTTAAAGTAGTTCAGGCCCAAATACTGTAAACAAACAACAACGAGACAACGTGCAGAGATATTGAACTTCAACTTAGCGTGCGTTTGGAGAATTGGAATCACAGCTGTCCTTTGAAATAATAAATAATAAATAAATTAAGTTGGCAATGGAAAGGCTAGAAATGCTCTCAAGTCTGTGTTTTGGAGGCTGGTGCTGAAAAGTAACACAAATCTTGGCGGGCAGTGGCTACCCTGCGGTGACCCCCGGGACTGGACTTGTTTCAAAAGAACACAGTTGACAGGCCAGCAGTATCAATGAGCTGACCTCTCTGCAGCCCACGCCAGCAGGTATTTTTCCAATTGTGTGTTTTTTCGTCTTGTCTTCACCTTGCCACAATTTATTCCCGGTGTGTTAGAAGCTGTTGAGGTATGAACTGTGTGGATTTCGACGGTTGTAGTGCTTGAACCGATGGCCGGTAAAAAAAAACAAAAAACCAAAAAAAAACCTCCCCCCCCCGAAAGCCTGTGTTTCTATCCAGACTTTCCACGCGTCTGTCTAACTTCGTATCTGTTTTGTCTGTGTGGATGTCTGTTTGTACGTCTGCCGTGTTGAACTGCAGGTTTGACATTTACCTTTAGTGTAAATTGCAAATGTTGCCGAATGTAAGCGCGCTGTCAAATCACACGTAGGGGAGGAATATTACACGTCAACAGCATGAAACCACCTTTACCGGAATCGGCCCTAATAAGCTAATTGACCTTTTCCCATCACTGGCTCTTTCACTGCTGTCTTAAGCTGAGAGGAAATGTTGAGAAGTGAATGTGTTTTAGAGAGTACATGTGGAGAACTCTGTTTTTTTTTTAACTTCACTTTTTAAGGATGTGAGTTTAATGAGCACACTTTCTCCATCTGGGTGTTCAGGTTTCTTTTATCTCTAAGCTCCCATATTAGATGCAAGCAAACCTGCCTACTAACAACTCTCCTATCTTTGTGTGCTGAGGAGACAGAGGGCAAATGTCTCCTTTCATTTATTTCCGCAGTAATGGTATTGTGGTTCGGGAGAGCATAACATTTATTAAGCTATTTATAAATTGTAGTTGGAATATATACATGTCAGATGTGATTCTATTCCAGTTGTTGTGCCATGTGTTACAGCAACATCCCAGACTGTTCAACAAGGAGGCCACATTATACCCTATAAACATCAAATTTTTACTGAGTCTCCCACTGTGGATGTTTCAGGAAATGCATTTGTGACACCCTTTGGTTTGAATTCCAAAGTGTATTTATTTAATGCTCTTTAAAGCTTGTCTCTATAAGTATTCACATCTGTCTCTGAATTCTCTATCCTACAGAATCGCGGCGCAAGAAATGTCAAGATGGATCTTGACTCCACCTCCGTCCCTACCCCCTCTAAAACCACTTAGCCATGCTGAAGTGCACTTTGTCCGTAACTAGATATAAAGGCCCTTGTTTTGCTCCATTTGGAGAAGCCGCGGTGTCCAAAGCATTGAGTGTAAAGCGCACATCTTCTTGTATATGTAATTTTCTGTGCAAATATGTGTTTTGTTTACGGAGGGGGAAAAGGTTCATTGGCAAACCAAGCATGAAGTGGAAAAAATATGATTCTGATGGAGCATGAGTGGTCAGTTAGAGATGTGTGCTTTCTTTTCTGTCTTGACTATCCTAAGGTCATTTCCTTTATTCTGATAACTCTCGTTTCTAGCCCATCCAGCCATCAAACCCTGTTTTATCTCTGTAATTACTGGCCTCACGAACAGACACATAAGTTATAGAATTGGGTGCAAACAGAGGAATTGCGCGCTCCAGTTTTTTGCATAATGTTTGACATCGGTCCTATGTATGTCAGGGTAATATCTGCATCTGACGCGTGTCGTGCTTAAGGCTGGAGGGCAAAAAGGACATCTATACTTTGAGGAGTGCTGCAAATTGAACGCCACGGGCTAGACTTCTCTTCTGATGGGAGACAAGAGCGTGTCCAAGGGCAGATGACCACTGAGTCAAATTGGAGCTCACTTTTGCAACTGCGTTACCATCACAGGACAAATGTAATCACGTAAATACAGAGCAAGCTGCGGCACATGAATGTTATTTGGCGCTCTCGCTGACAGTAAAAGGGAATTTGAATTTAGACAAAGTCATCTAGGCTGCATTAGATATTAATATTTTCATTAATTCCGATGTTTTAAAGTATTAAAAGTTGTAATTATAAAGAAACGTTTAGACTTGAAGGAAAGTAGCATTCCCTTAAGGCCATATGGCATAACCATTTTATTCACAGTAATTAAACTTGCTCAGCTCTTAAGCAGACACACATATCCCTTATAGCCTGTGGTGTTTTTGCTCAAAGGTTTATCCAGAGGGAAGAGCAGCCAACTTTCACACAACTGTGTTAGGACTCCTCTGTTGTTTATTTTCCATTAAAAAACTATTAAAAGGAGTCTAATCATTATAGTCACCATGTTATTAGAAGCCAAGAAATACAAAGATAAAAGATTAAGCGAATGTTATTACCGCGGCCGCCTCTCGTTTCATTAGAGAGCCCTTCTTTGTGGGTTTTCCTGTGCTCTGCGAGGGCCTTATGGCTCAGACAAGAGAAGCAAAGAGAGCAAACACGCTGTGACAATCGTGTCCTCCTTTTTATTCAGGAGCTTTCACCATTGGCACGATGGTTGGCCAGGTTAATGTCTCCATACAGCATGTCAGCAGAAGCATCCTCTCCACGAGATGTGCACACTGGTGCGACGGTTAGCTCGGACATGTTTGTTATATTTATTCCTCAGTAACCAAAGCACTGGAAATGAGGGGTATTTATGCACATTTTTGACATTATAATCAGAGAAATATAGTTCTGAGTGAAGGTGAGAAAGTGGGTGTTGTTTGCCATGTAGGAAAAAAAATGAAATGAATGCAACAACATACTGTATTTTGACATCGCAGCTATCTCTGAGACACGTGAAAAGTGTCTGCGGTCAACTAATTTTATCGTTGATGTCTTTATGCAGGCCCTGATAAATTCACATCAACGTCGCATGGACGAATCGCATTTCTTATGTCACAGAAAACGTGTGAATTATGGTGTGGCAAACCTTGTTAATCTGCCTTTTTACAGTTTGTTGAGCGGTATCACACTATTCGGGGCTCATGGGGAGAAATGGCGCTGTGTACAGTCCGGTGTAATTTCCTCCCTGCATGACAGGATATGGTAAAGCATTGCTTATTGGAGAGCAATGACTTCTTTAAGACTCGACTGCGTTTTGCCTATTTTGGACGGATGGTTTGACAAAGGCCATCGTTTCTCAAGCTTGCCGCACAAATACTTCCATTTAAGTATTTGGTTGACTTTAAAGGCTCTCGCCACTTCTGACCAAATCTGGCGTGATTGCGTGCCACAAAGCGAGTCCGTTTGCCTCGACCACTGCGCTTTCATCCGACCATGTGTCTGAAATGAAGAGACATTTAGGCTACATATGGAACAGAACTGATGTCACATAGATTTGTTGTTTATATGCTTTGCTGAATGTGAAATTGCATCCTATTTGTCTACGGCTGTTCTGCGGGGTGGAGTGCTGCGCGGACTCAAGCTGTGCCAATACGGTCATTTTTTTTTACACCTGTAAAACAGAAAGAAGAGTTGGTGGATGGATGGTTGGTTGATATTCATTATTTATTCTTCCAAGTCATTAAGTATTGCCTTCCTTGAAAAAAACTGCTCAAGTCTCCAAAAAGTGGGAAGTAAAGTCGTAACTTTTCACACTACATTAGTGCTGTTTACAGGCACAGTGGACGTTCATAGACATTTCTGCAAATTAGATATAGACACAGGCGGCAATAGGATGTTTTACAAACTAGTTGTATCGGTAGAACCGGGTGTCAATGGCGGCTGATTTTAACATCATGCTCAGCTGGAATTATTGACTTGAAGAAAATAATAGCTCAATAAAATGAATACAGCACCTATAACAGCCTAGATTTCTTTAGTTCGACGTTCAGTTCCAGATGTACTGTTTAAGTACTTTGACTTAGATGTTCAGGTCGACAGTTTTCAGTGAAAGATATTTTTTTTTTTCGGGGGTTAATAAATGATCACAACTGTACTAACGCTGTACATAAAACTGAGCGCACTTCATGAGAACACATAAAATACTTGAAAACAGTCACAACGCTACATGAACAAGACAATACAAAAAAACAGAGCATGCTTGAGGTTACCTGATGGTCTCACACAGTGTCGGGAAAGTTACTTATGAAGTGCATTAAGTTACATATTACTGTTTACCCTGTTTAAAAGTAACGTATTAAATTTGATAACAAATCAAATGGATCGTTGCAGTCCTTAGTTGTGATTGTCTAGGCCACGTTTGAAGATGTAACGTACTCTGCGTACACCTGCCACTCTCATTTTTGTTGCTTTATTTCATGAAACCTTTCCAGGTATATGTAGTAACCATCAGCTTTGCTCTGCCTTATATTTTCTGACATTTGGCTAATTTATTTTGAAAAGTATCAGACTAGCTTTTGGCAATAAATGTTCCATTAATACTGATTTAATTATAGGATCTGAAAATCAGTTCTAAACAATTTTCATATTAAAGTCGAAAAGGAAAATGCTTTTCAAAGTAATTACTAAATGTATTTTTGATTGAAATGTGATTTGAACAGGAAACATTTATTTTCTTCTGTACTTTGATCACTTATGTGATGATGAGTCACTTGTGTGAGAATAAATGCTGCCCACAGCCAGTATATCCTCTGGATATCTAAGGTCTTCAGTGATCCCACCAATGTGTGAGCTGTAAATAGAAAAATATATGCCGGGGCACAGTCTCTCAGATCCACCATGATTAGGTTGCTTAACAGTTTAGAGGATGCTTTGAAAGTGAGATTCCTCTTCTCTTTAACTCATTGTCACGTTGTTTTTCAGGTCTATAGATTCTGCCTCTAATCTGTTTAGCTGTACTTAAATTGGCTGCGTTGACATCTCCCTCCTTTAAGGCTGGGATTCCTTTTCTCCCTGCTCGAATACCCTTTCACGTAACTTAATATGCCATTTTGGTCTCCCAGGGACAATAATTGAGTTTAGGCGAAGTTTAAATAGCTTAAAGGACAGGGAATACAGATGGGCATCTCTGTGATTAACAAACTCCAGCCCAAGGTCTCTGTGTTAGGTGCTGGATTAGGACATTACGAAGAGAATGACAGAGCTTTTTGGCACTTTATTCCCTCTCAATAACATTCTTTCACATATTAAGTTAATTCCACCCCTAGGTAGGGACTTTATCATGCAGAAGACCTTAATCCACTGTTGTTGAGTCCATCTCGCACAAGCTTTGATGAAGCCCCCCCTGCTTTTCTGTGGGTGCAGCAGGCCTTGGTAAGACAAAGCACCCGTGACAGAGACAATAAGATGCAGCTTGAACCACAACAAAAAGAGGTTTCATCCAGTGGAGTGGAGAGAAGAGGTGTTGTTGAACAAAAAAAAAAAAAAAACTTGAGTCAAAAAAAAAAAAAACATCAAAGGATAAAGAAAAAGAACACAAATTCACACAGGAGTACCAACACTTCTGATCAAGAAATGTATCATTATTAAGGCTGTGTGTGCCTTTATTAGGTGTCGAAGGCCCGGCCCCACTGATCTGTTGTATAGCACTTTATCTGAGGGCCACCTTTGACCCCCTGTTGAAAAGCCCCAGTTGATATGATGAGCGTAAGCTTTGGGTGTTCTTTTAGATCTCTTATTTGGTACTATCCCGAATTGAAAAGGCGTGTTTGTGGTGCCAGCAGCCAATTTATCCTCTGGCTTCTCTCACCCTGCATGGGAAAAAAGATTAGTAGTTAGTTTCGCCCCCACCCCTTCGAAGTGACCACCAAGGGAAATTGAAAAGTCACAGTTCGACACGTTTAAAAAAACATATTGGGAACGTTTTGTGCTTCTAATAGCTTTGGCTAGCGTTCGTCAGGAAGTTATTTTATATCATATTAAACGAGGACTTTATTATGAGTGGTCGCTTAGAGATGTGTGCTAATTGTTGATCAAATTAAAAAGAGTCGTGCTCTAATTGCTTTTTGAGTGCACAGCGTGGACACAGTAACAAAAAGCTGAGCAGAGCATATGAGCAGTCCATTGACCACTCTATTGAAAACATCTCCGCTGCCACGCTGAATGGAATAATTAATTCAGTCACCTGTCTGAACTTAAGCTGTCCATTTGATTGTCAGTGGTGCTGAGAGGCTCTGAAGGTTTTGATCCTTCTAGCGCTAACAGATGGTTGTTGTGGCTTGGCCTGGGCTGGGAATTGCTCCTGAAGAGCAGACAGAGGGTTGGAGGGGGAAAATCCCCTGTTGCCGTCCCTAAGAAGACCATAAGCTTGAGCAGAGAAAAAGAAAGAGCCTGCTACTGGTGCTAATTACCCAGAAACCACACAGAAAGTGCCCACTGTCACTAACTGAAGAGGTTCACATCCCTTCTTACACAGATAAAAGGCGTAGTACGAAAACATTTCGCAGGGGACAAAGAAGGGAAGATTACCATAATCTTTTGGTTTGTATCCCCTGTAAGCTGTCCGTGTGTCCTTTTCCCTCAATCTTTCTCTTTCTCCTCCTCCTCCACCCTTTCTCTCTAGCTCTCCACTGCTCTCTTGTTTCTTCTTGTCTAAAATCTGGTTTGAAGGAGCAGAAATGGTGGGAATTGGCTTTGCAGCCTAAGCCTGACAGTTGTGTTCTTCCCGCCTTTCTGTGATCATCCCTGTCATTGGTGGGCTGCTGTTGGGTAATCAGACAATGGCAGGCGAAACGAGGTGTCACTGTGCTGACAGACCCCTCTTCATGTTATGTCATTGTTAATCCTCAGCCTTCAGCCTGCTCCCACTGCTGCTTTCATCCAAACATTCTCCATGAAGGGGATAGGGGATAAATATGATGCCTTCATATTTCTACATATCAAAGCGGTCTCAAGCGGCTGTTTTCTCCCTAACTGGCGAGGGATTGTACAGCACACAACTCGGAGCGAGAACTTTTTAAATGAGGACATCACAGCGGCTGCTCGCATTGGCTCCCTGACTGTCCCAGTCACAGGAAGCCTGGACCAAAGCCAGTCACACAGCCAGGAAAACAGCCGCTTTAAGGCGCGGCATAAACGCTGTCTTCTCTGGCTGCGGATCACCCCAGAGGTCTGATCCTTTTAGCGTCGTGGCTGCCTTAGAGCACCTCTGTGAATCTCATCGGAGACTGTGATGAGGAGTCGAGACATAGCGGAGGAAATGGTTTCAATTAAAGGCAGAGAGTGACGGGTGACACTAAGAGCCCTGTGTCTCCGTGAGAACAACAGCAAGTGGTAGAGTCTCCGGCAATCATTATCCAGTGCTTTTATAGCATCTAAAAGCTCAAAACATTCAGATTGATGGCAGAATATGTGCTCAGTGGATAAGGCATCCCATAAATGGCTCCGTTTTCACTCTCTTGCTGTCTTCTTTTTTTGGCTTCTGAGTAGGTGGTTGAAACAGTGACAGGAAACCTGCTAGTTTTAGTAAAATCTCAAGTTTATGAACGATTACACTACTTTTCAGCAGTGTGAGGCACAGCACTTTGCATATTTCTCTCAAGTCAGTGTGAGAAAAGTGACTGTTTTCCATCAAATATCGTAGTTACTATGTCTCCTTAGCATATCTTGAGATCAGTAGCTGTTTGGTTCAGTGTCGAGATTGAAGGCAATGAATTGTTTCTGTTCACCTGCCTAAACGCAGGTCATGGTTTTTTTTATCCTCTGAGCAAACCTTGTTTCGTACCCTTTCAGATGTGACACATTCAGCTAAAATACACTCAGCGATGGTGTCCTTTTCATTCCATTGTTTGGTTTGCCGAGCTCTGATTGCATTTGAAAGCGATGCCACAGGTCCATTCCCATTGTGTGTGCTGTGCTGTGAATCTGTGCCTCGTTTCTTTGACAGCCTCAGTGTGAGACTGATGTTTCAGAAGGTAGACATGTGTGCTCCCTGTAACGCTGTGTTTACAGAGCCTCCCCACCAAGTCTCTGCTCACTGCATACATGGCACAGAAGGCCCAGATGGGATAACACAGTTTACCGCTGCTCTTTCTAGAGGATGGCAACACTAGGAAAAACAACCAGCGGGCATATTACACTACAGATCAAGCTGTTTATTAATAAAAGAAAATAAAAGTCAGATTAATTCCCATCTGTATTATAGTTTTCATGAATTGCCTGTTTAGTTGAGTCATCTCATCATCATAACACAGTGATCCCGATCACATTAGCTCCCATTATCGCCATCAACAATACACATTTTATTTGAACAACAATCGGTCAGAGAAGTCTATCTTAATCCGTGTACATTACAATATATTCTCTCTCACTGAACGGATGACCTAATAAATAACCTAAGTACTAACATATAGTCATAATCATAAAAACCGAAATAATCAAAAGCTATGCACTGTTAAACATCAAAGAAAGAAAACTCACCTTCTCACTGACAGTGTGATCTTTGAAGGAGGAGGCATCCGCCATGTAGGCTGCCAGGTTTCTTTGTTCAAAACGCATTATTCAGGTGAACTGACTTCCTATGTAGAGTCAGTAGGTGGAGCAACAGGATGCAGTCGTTCAGGTGAGGGGAGGAAGGAGAAAGTAGGAGTAGATTTTCCACAGTAGTCCTACTTAATTGTAGTTTTTCAAAAATTTGTAAGCAAAGGGTAATATAATCCGCTGGCCTACACACTGAGCCAGATGTAGTATTTACTTCTCGCTGACCGTTGTTTATCCTCTTCTTGCGTCTACTGTTACACAATGCACTGCTTTTAGAATTAACTCACAGTTGGCTATAGCGACTGCTATTTAGAAAAAAAAGAAAATAAATAAATAAATAAATATATAAATAAATAAATTTCAAAATATGCTCGTCAAAAGTGTATTTTTATTTCACATGAGTATCTTTTATTTCTTAACGGCACATTCATTACTGTGTTATTAGACAATCTCTTCTACCCTTCCCTTTACAGCTAGTTTGCTTTTTTTTTCTTTGACTGCCTTCGCTAGCACGGCTACCATATTCAGCTAGCTAGTTTAAGCTAAAAAAAACAACGGTGAAGTAATTCTGTGTTAGTCAAATAACGTCTATAAATTTAGTCAGTGCTCAGAGACGGTCAGTACCTGCTTAAATGAGGTGTCAATGTCGAGCTTTTACCTAAAAAGAATAGTGATGTTTGTCTTGTGCTGGCTACCAGGAGATAGCAGGGAAGCTAAGAGACGCAAAGCTAATGGCAAGCAGCGAAGGTGAGGACTGACAGTTTTGGAGATCCGCGGATAACGAAAATCCACTCAAGGAGCAATTTATGACATTTACCTCCACCAGTGTAAAGAAAACAGGACACGGCTGTCTTTTTGTAAGTCAAAATGAGAGCAGAGATGTTTGGTGAAGGCCTCAGTTTGCATTGCACTGAACCGAGCATGTGTCTATTTACCCACAGGTTCCTGTTACAGTCAATCTGCATCTCTTATTTAACCTGACCTACCTCATTTACAGGAGATGAAGCAGGGAAATAGAAAAGAAACAGGAGATGTTGCATTTTTAATCCACAACATTGGGTAGAAAATTTTTTGACAACAAACAGCACTTACAGGCGTGTTACACACAGAGAGATTCTTCCACCCTGGAGCCCTGTTGTTGAGAAGCAGACAGAGACGAGCTGGTCCTGAACCAGTCAGCTTAAGATCATTCTCTATTAAGCATCTCTTGTCAGACTGCACTCAACATCTGCACATACAAGCCCAGTCCCCAAACTGGGTTGAAAGGGTTTATCCTTCCCAGCATTGTCAGCAAAAAAAAAAAAAAATCCTGTAAATGTCCTGGAGTCCTCTAGCTATCATCGCTGGAGAATATTTATTTAAATCTCTAATTGTCTTCAGATCAGCCACTTCTAGAAAACTGCAAAGGAAGGAAAACTCTTTAAGAGGCTCTGTGGGATTTCATGGCATAAGTGTTTTAACCATAAACGAGAGCTGCTTCAAAAAAAGTGTATATATAAACACTTAATGTATTTTTCATCCTTCCCAAACTGTAATGGGACTGAACAGAAGTTCAGTGTTTGGGCGCCATCTGAACTAATTACAATCACAATCCATAATTGAGAGGCAAATGCATGGAAACTCGCTCTACATCACATTGTATTTTAGTGACAAAGCTTTTCAGAACAGCGGGTGACTTTTTTTGTGTTGTAGCTTATGCCTGGGTGGTGTAGTGCTTGATTCCGTGACAGATTTTATTGAAATGATTTAGTTTGTAGCAGGCTGCATCCGGGGATTTGCTGTCCAAAGGTGTTGGGTCTGGAATTTGAGCGGCACTTCTTAGTGCTCCATTTTCCTTTGTTCTGTTTGTCTTAACACTTCACGCTTGCCGAGTATCAAGCCTCATTTAATAGAGCACAGTAAGCTGATGCAGTTAGAGTATGTATTACAAGCATGTTGTTTTGAGGTTTATATTCAGACAATTTCCTATTATCACACCATAAAGGAAAAACATACATGCTGCCACTGTACTGTAAACGCAGCTATAGTAAAGTGGCTTAATATCCTCTTAAGTTAATGGCTCCTCTGTATCCAAACCTTGTGAACCTGCAGCATTCTGGCTTTGTACAAGCTTAGACACAAAAGATAGAATTTACTTAATTCCCAAAATGACAATATGGGGTTGTGCTCTATGGTCATTAATCTGTTGTCACCAGATGGGTCTTTTATTCGGTGGATCTTTGCTGCTTTCTAAAACACAATGCCAAACTGACTTTGTTCGTATTCTTTAGCTGCTAAAATGATTTGGAGGCTGCTTGCTGCTCTGTCATCTTGGATTTGTGCATCCGTGCTGGCCTAAATATGCTTTTTCTCCGGTGTGGTCGACGCGCCCTTATGGAACCCTTGATCAAAGGATAATGCACAGACTGTCACTTGGCCTCCCTTAGCAGTTGGCAGGAGTAGCCTGAATTATTCACATGCATTCTCATGAATACTTGTGCAGCTTACAACACTGTCGATGGCAAATAACACTTATCTAAATCGAGTAACATATCGCCTTTTGCAATTCTTAAGGTTTTTACACGCCAAGAGCAGCACACATAAACGATATGAAATGGCAAATGTGTTGGAGGTGAAAGAAGCACAAAAAATAAATATCAGCTGTGATGCAGTTGATAATGACCTGATTCTGACAAGGAAATTCACAAAATGTTGGGTCCACCCCACAATAACAAGGTGAGAACATGGTTTCATAGTCACAAAGTGCTGAGGTGGACTGTAAACCCAGCACTGTGAGAATCAGTCTGTTCAAATATCTGTCACAACACCTTGACAACATAGATATATATATTTATATTTATATATATATTTTTAGCAACAACCATGCATCTCTACAAGAAGGTTTGTCTCTCCATCCCCATTACATTTAAATCCACTTTCTCATCTATTTCAAGTCAGTTTGATTTGAAACTTGGTGGTAAGTTGTAGGTCGTTATAACTGAGATGCTGCTAGTTGTTTTTCATCAAATAACACTGCATTTTGCAAAAGTCAAACAATTAGACGGTCATGTTGATAGTTTGTTTTTTTTTTGACGATCCAACAAGCAAAGTTGTGATTGTTTATTGTTTATTGTTTTTGGTGCAGATGGGAAAAAAAAATAAAAATAAATCAACCTTGAACCTGTGAAAAAAATCCATGCTGCTTTTTCAGCCTGTAAAATCTGCTGAAGTGAAAGGTCTCATTAAATACAGGATATTAAATACATGAGAAATATTACTGTGCAATATTATTATGCATGCGACACGAAGAAATTGGTAGTAGTTGTTTTACGACAAGGTAGCTACTCTGCAGTAAGCTATTTGCGAACATTTGGTACTTTAACTTTTCCTTTCCATAACAGTAATGCAATGTTTGGTGTATTTATGAAATTATAGAACTACAATTAAAGAAAAACATCTGAGTAACTATATGAGTAGCTATGAAAGCCTGGTCTGAGTCCACCTTTGTGTGTGCAAATTGAGTTTGTGCAAAAGTAATTAAAAATGTAAAAAAAAATTTTGTTGATGAAATAATTAAAAATAAAAGTTTGTGCATAGGCAGCACATTTTTACAATTGGATAATGTGAGAATGTTGTGTTAGGCCTACTACAATCATAGCAAGAATAATTGTTCATTCTTTTCTTCTTTTTTTCTGACAAAGCCACAAAGAGCTACTACAGAGGGGCTAAAGGAGCCATGAGCTGCAGACAACCTTCAAAAACCAGTGGCACCAACTGGCAAAAAGAAGGAAAACCATAGGTCATAATTTGTGGTTTAATAATAATTATGGTGCGAGAAAAGTGGACCATTGACCTTGGCGGAGGTCTGCGCTCTCTTAGTGTACTTCTAGTTTGTGAGGTCCCCAGCCTCAGGTTTGATAACAACTGGCCTAGAGAACCAAACACATAACTTAATAAAGAACAGCACAGTTTTGAATAACAGTGGTATTTAAACTGATTTTAAGACAGAACAGCCTTAATGTAGTTTACTGAAAGGTTTAAAAGGTGTTGAGAAAGTTTAAAATGTACTGTGATGGTCCACTAATCATAGGTTAAAATGAAGAATCTAAGATCATCATCTTACCATAACACAACTCAAACTTTTGAACTTTTAGATGCTACTGGGAAACATTTACTGTCGTCCCACCGAAGTGGAAATATGCCTATCTCTATGAGTGTGACTTGTGAAATTGCTTGTGTTTATCTTCTCAGAAAAAGTGAAGCTATTGATTTTGTGGGCATCCAGTGTCTCCTCGTTTTCCTCGAGGTGAAATTTCGAAGCTACTGACAGAGGTCAGCGGTGCCCAGATAGACCGTGTGACCGTGCACAAGACTGTCAGGTCATCTCTTCAAGCCTCCTCTGATCTCTGTGCTCTGTAGTCATCCCACAGATAGGCCAACTGAAAAGATAAAGGTTGGATGTGTCTATGCATGGGCCGCTGTTGTTAGTGCAGCAGGGGGAAGTGCCTATCAAATGCAGTTTTGTGCAGAAAGATTAAATTTGTATCACTGCCTACTCTAAATGTTAGAACACAACTCTAACATTAACAGTGTAGCTGTTTGATATGGCTTTAGGCTACACCATGTGGATTTGGCATTAAAATATACTGTAGCATGTGGGAGTTGAAGTTTGTCTTAAAAAAAAAAAAAGAGAAACTGAATGACCTCTTGGCTGTTGTAATTTGGCTGGCAATCTATCTATCTATCTATCTATCTATCTATCTATCTATCTATCTATCTATCTATCTATCTATCTATCTATCTATC
>JAPQRN010000019.1:15967238-15980279 GCA_037367275.1 Coranthus polyacanthus | reverse complement strand
CCATCCATCCATCCATCCATCCATCCATCCATCCATCCATCCATCCATCCATCCATCCATCCATCCATCCATCCATGGTGAAGCTAGCTGGTAAATTATCTTGCCCATTAGCAGCGACAAGTGCATTCTGATTTTTATTTTCTTTACTAATATTGCATGTAATGCCTCACTCGTTCTGTAGTGATTAAAAGCGTCCCTTTAAGATGCTTCTGGCGTCGTTAGATTCAGTCTAATCATGTGGCCGCTGTACCCACTTCAGTTACCCCACACTGACTGACACACTGCTTTTCAGCTTCTTGTCTTATCAGCCTCAGTTTATATCATATTGTTGAAGAAGAGTGAAGGGAAATGAATATTTCAACAGCTGAGTGAGCACGAAGCACCAGCAGGGCTTCATACCATCTTGTTTGCACTTACTACAGCCATTAACTTTACAAGCAGCATTTGTATTTATCACCAGGCCTAGATGGTTAGAAGCAATCAAAAACCAAACACAAGAAGAGAAATACAAGGTTCAGGTTGACATGTGAAGAAAAACTGAGGTGAAGTGCTGACATGGTGATGTCTTAGCAGATAACACTTAAATCATTTTCCTCCAAAACTTCACTGGTAAGGGTTCAAAGAGATATAGCCATAATACAAATTTTTGGAGTAAGTAGTGGTGTTTGAAGTTATTTTATGGGATTTTGCTGTAAGGCCCAGAATTGATTTGCAGAAGGGATAAAAGGAAGATACTTTATCTTCGGAGCTTTGTCGGAAAAAGCTTAGCATCCATTGGTAGTTCCGCCAATATGCCTGCAGGGCATGGAGGTAGGGTGAGAGGGGGGTTGCTGGCATTGACATTATATACCAGAATGAATTGTGCTGAGTTTACACCTCCTGCTGCTTACGTTCTGCTCTTTCATAATCTTTCATGAACCATACAATGTTTTATTTAATGTCCTGGGTCAGAGAGAAACTTGAGAAAAAACATATTAATAATGAAACGCATAGTACTGGGGAGGGAAAGAAGAGAAAAAAAAAAACTTGGTTTGAGGCTCCTCAGCAAACAGGTCAGAAGGACCTTTTGAAGTCTACTGCTTCAGTGCAGTCAATAGTTTAAGAACTTGTGTTATTTCTGAATGTAAGGCCAGCTTGGACTTTTTCCTACCTGAAAATGCCAAATATCTCATTGCTTCTGCCCAGTGTCTTACTGTGGTCCTTGAAAGGCTATTCAAGCAGCCAGGGGAAAAAAAAAACCTCAACATTTCAGGTTGGTCTTTCAGTGC
Organism: Coranthus polyacanthus; assembly: GCA_037367275.1. NCBI lineage: Eukaryota > Metazoa > Chordata > Actinopteri > Kurtiformes > Apogonidae > Coranthus > Coranthus polyacanthus. The sequence goes on along the minus strand of JAPQRN010000019.1, from coordinate 15,979,011 downwards.
AAAAGAGATTATTCTGTAAATACTCGTAGGCTTTCAGAAATGTAGACTGCTTTATTTATTTCAGATATGACCATATACTCTTGAATCTTAATCTCGATTGGCATTATAAAAGTGAACATTTCTATGACAACATGGAGACTTAACAGTGTTTGTAGTTTTATGTTTTTTTTTTTTATTGTCATATCATAGCACCGGTGCTTGTTCCCTCCAACCCTTTGACATAAGCTATTTCTACCAGTACCAAAGGGAACAAGCATATGCCATAGCCATATTGTTTGTATTCCCCGGTGAATCCTCATTTACCGTCTGTTTAGAAAGCCAGCTCTTGGCCTCTCTGCCTCTCAGGTCTTAATTGCTTAATTACGGTCATTATTTGAACTGGAAGCGAAATCACCTGGCACTGTGACACCATGCTGGCCTTACTGGGAGGGAGGGAAAAAAAAAGCTTTGAAAAACAGGCGGATGATGCAGGGTCTCTAGAGGATGAATGAAGATGCCTGGTGTGTGATCCACAGGGTTGTGATGTACTCACACACATGCACAAGACAGCCCGCATGCATATACAGTATATCCACTTGCATGTATCTGAATTGCCTGCGTCTCCAGGACATTTCGGTGCTATCAGATGAAAAAGCTCCATGTCAGAGCCTCGGTACCTTCAGAGGAAGGTCCAGGGGCTGTGTGACTTATTCATGACTCTCCTGGTGCTCTCCGTCCTGGGTCTCCCCGCTTTGCACTGCACCCTGTGTTGGCTCACACACCAGCTCTTCGCCTTTTCATATGGCGAAGTTCGCTCATCCTGTTTAAAAAATAAACACTAGGTTGCATCTGTGCTAATAATTTATGTGCAGGGAGAAAGAAAGCTGTTTATGTGGGGAAATGAGATGGCATTAACACCTGCTCCACCGCGGAATTAAATCCTGTTAAGTTTACGTAGCTTTAACCGCACACATTTCACCTGAGGCCATTTTTATTATTTGTCTTTTTCGTATGTCAGAGATCCTTTTCTTATCTGTTATAGGCCGGTCATTTTCCACACTGTAATTTGGCATGTATCTCTTTAGTCATGAAAGAAAAAAAAGAAAAGCACAAAAGACATGGTTACACATGTCAGACCTCAGGTGTGAATGTCTGGAATGGTGTTAATTTGAAGCAGGACATTACTGGAAATGAGCACAAGTGGTCAGGTGACACTGCAGAGAGAGGAGAGCCAAAAATACCAGCAAGGAAGAGCTCTGTAAGTGGAGGTTCATCCAACGGTGACTTTAACTAGCAAATAAACTGTCAATTATTTTTAAATAACCTGTAATAGGTTTTTAATTTAATCCATAGTCTGTTTTAAAACGGTGAAAAATGCCGACCAAACCCCCTCAGAGAACCGAACTGGAATCTTCGTATCGCTTTAAAAATGTAAGAAAGAATGCTATTCACAATGATTTATAACAGAGAAAACAGCGAATCCTCACATTTGAGAGCAAGGGCAGATAGACCTGTTCCCTAGAAACTATGTTTGCACACAAACATCAAGAGTAACATTATCTTAATGGACTTAAACTAAGCTAAATGGCTGTATTTGCTGTTACAAATGAGTTCTATATAAACCCAACTTGAGGGAGACAGAGCTGCTCTATTGATGCCAGTGTTGGCAACGAAGTTTATCCTAAATGTCACGCCAGGCCTAAATGTCTCAACAACTATAGGATGGATTACCATGAAATTTAGCTGGGATGTTTATGGTCCCCGGAGGATGAATCCTAATTACTTTGGTGATCCTAAACTGACATTTTAGTTCTACCCTGAGGTTGACATTTTTTTTGTTATTACTAAAATGTTTCAACAGTTCCTGGATGAATTGCTATTAAACATTCATGGTTTCTGCTGTAGTCCGCAGTTATTTTGTGGCAAGTCAGTCCGTTGAGCAGTAGTTTTGCCCTTCTGCCCATACTTACATAATGTTGTGTCATGACAGTAGTCTGGCTCACAGGACGTAGTCTGCTGGAATAACTGGCCGACTGGAATAGTTGCCCATTAGCGCATATCTATATATCATATAGTCTCTGTATCGTGTGTGCAGTGTTATCGTTTTCACAATCCTTCCCGCTACGTGAAAGAGCAAACCACCTCTGAGCTGCAACTGAAAATGGCAAGTTTCAACAAAGACGTGCATCTTTTCACGTGGTGGTTTCTTTTGCAGAGATATAGTACTTTTCAAACAACAGCTCGCTCCTCCACATGCAAGTGTTTCACCCAAGCAACTTCCGAGACGAGCGTGATTCGTAGGAACACAAATTAGCAAAAACAGCCCGGAGAGTTTTGACCTCTGTTCCAGAATGACAGTGGATGGTGCCAGACCTATCTTAAAGCACTGGCGCATCCACTGGATAGTGACATCTATCAGTCCTACAGTTCCAAATTGTTAAGTGATAAGTCGGAGCAAGCTGAGTGATGTAGTTATATTGTGGCAAAGTCACCACAGGGGGGGGTCAACAAAGCTTTGGACTTTAACACAGGAGACTGTTAAACTGCTAACAATCAATCAAATCCGCTCCGCAACTATGGGCTTACTTTGTTACCACAGTTATGACTCTTATTGTAACCTTAACCGTGATCTTCTCCTACAACTAACCTTGTGCCTGAACCTAACCGCACCCTAACCACGACCTTGTCACAGCCAAAATGCAACAGTTATTTTGTACATTTTAATGTTATTTGTGGTATTTTCATATGCCAGTATGGAGCTGATTTATCAAACGCTATATCAGTGAGTCTGAGATTGGAGGACTTTGTTGTGTTTGGCAGCAGTTAAATATTTCATCCACTAATGGTTTAGGTTCTATTCTATCGCGGCTTTACTTATCCCAATAGCAGCCAAATGTGTACTTGATTTAGCATGACAGGTGTTATACCTACTATATGGCAGGGATACACTTGAGCTGAATTTAAATATATCTGGCTAATGCCCCATAAAATGTTCACCCGTTTGCATCTTTAAAAGCCCCACTCCAGACCATTTCTTTGAAACTTCTTTTTAATCGTCCATGCTTAAATGTTAATTGCATATACCTCTCTCAAACGCACTCTTTCTCTTTGTCAGGGGCTTTTTGTTAGAGAAATATGTTACTAATGGCTTATGAATTAATAAGAAGCCAAACTGAATTAGACTTTCATGCAAGGTGATTGTAGAGAGCTTGAAAGCCCCAACATTTTATTCAGATTTCAGAATTTTCTGGACGAGCGGTTTCCTTTTTGCTGCGACCTATAATGCATCCTTTGTCATCATCTCTCAGCAGTGATTTAGGCTCTGGGATGTTCTTGGTGTAATTTACTTACCCAAGCAGAGCCATTAATTTTCTATTATTGTGAAAAGATGATTCGTGTTTTGGAGGCTGTCTTGATTATTTATTTAGATACACAGCAGGGAAACATGAGGCAGTGGCTAATGGAATATAAAGTCACAGGCCTCATTCCCATTCTGACATTTAACTACAGAAGAGGCACATGTGTTAATGTGTCCTCCCCAAGCACCTTAATTCAACTTGAAATTCCTAATGGAACTCGCTATCTGTGCTGGGCCTTTGAGACAGTGCGGGGGAGGGAGGGGGACACCAACTTAACACATAAATTCACTTGTCTGAGTCTTGGCTGTGCGTCTAGCGACTTAAATGCTCCACTGGTTGTATGTCTAGAGGGAAATGACAGCAGATAGTAGCATTTTCACTGGCGCCGTTGCCTCCAATCTTGGTTTTATACAGTGACATGATTTTTGCTTTATTAAGTCACAGCTATTCATATTTGCTCCCTATTTGTATAGAAAATATCTGAAGAATTCATGGAGGAGGTACAAAGTGACAAATAAAGTCTTTAGGAGTCTGTTTTGCAGTCTTCTTTATACAAGGATTTGTAATTATTGGCTTGATTAATGGTTAATATATGATTTACTAATGCTTAAAAGATCAGTTATAAACTATTAAACTATATTACTTTGGGTCATGCTGTGAAAAAAATCACTTTTCCTGGTGAATCCTAAAGTCATGAAGCCATCTGGTCTGCAGTTCTGGACTATAGCCTATAATTAGCCATCAGCAGAAGGCTGCAAGTCATCTGCAATAAATGTATTATCAAGTGTTTTCATGATGCATTTGTAATTATTAACACTACAGTTGCTGCAATTCCTACATGTCCTCCAGCTCAAAAGCCAAACTCAGTGTCCTGCAGAGGGACAGTAACATCAGCCTGACAAACCAGAAGTCGTCCTTATTAATGGCTCATAACTCATCTATTGTCCTTTATATAGCGACGTGATTTTTGTCTCACTAATAACACATTTGCTCCCTTACTTGATAAACTTAGGTGCAGCACCTGAACCATTTTGGGCACCACCACCTTTTTAAAATTAATGTTAAAAGCATCAGAACGACCTAAATGACTGTTCCCAGATCTAATAGTTGGAGTTGGTCAGGGGGGACTTCTGTTATTAAGCTTTTTGTTGTTTATTTATTATCTGTACTAGATTTTCCAATTTTTTGTGTACACAGACATGGTCCATTCACGCACCCAACCACCCACTGTCTTCCAAACTGAACAGATATGGTAATTATGCTAATTGTCTAAGATGATGTGAAATTCTATACTTCTTATTGAAAAATGTAAAATTTCCTTGCAAGAGGATTCCCAAAACCCCTAGCTGCATGTCTACGTCTTTGACAACCTTTGGCTGAAATAGTCTAAAAATGTGTGAAAATTAATGCAGTTTTTAGACAAATAACATCAAACTGTCTGACCCCCCTCCCCCCAAACTCCCATGACCCCCGAATCACAACTGCAGCACCTAAGCCTTCAAGAAACCTAGTGAAAGCCCATCTAATTAATAAAGTGTAATAATCCATCAAGTCTGCACTTACACATGTTGATAAAGTAATTAGAAAAGAGTCCTGGACAAATTCCTATAATTAGTCATTAGCAAGTCATCTGCAAATAAAAATGAACTATGTTTTTATGATGCATTTGTAATTATTCACACTAGAGTTGCTGCAATTCCTACATGTCCTACAGCTTAAAAAACCCAAACCGAGGACAATAAACACCAGCCTGGCAAACCGGCCGTTGTCTTTATTGGCGGCTTATAACTGATCGATAATCTTTCATACAGTAACGTGAGCATACATATTTGCTCCCTTTCTGTATATAATATACATGGACAATTCATGGAGGTACAAACTTTGAAATAAAACCTTTGGGAGTCCATTTTGCATTCTTCTTTATACAAGGATGTATAACTAAATGGCCTTATTAGTAGTTAATTTTTTTTTTTTTTTACTAATGCTTAAAAGATCAGTTATAAACTATTAATAACAACAACCATTGAGTTGCAGTAGTGAAAAATCATATCTTTTCTGGTGATTCATAAAGTCTCCAGTTCTAAATGTTAATAACTAATAAATAATAATAAGTAATAATCCACCGTCATTATTCCAAAGGGGTCAGGAACTCTGTCCTGCAAGTCATGTGCAATTATAAATGCGTGTGTCTGTATGATGCATTTGTAATTATATCAGCTTAGCTTTTAATTAAGGTGCCTCGTCATTTGTTGTCTTTGTTTAGATTTAATGTGAGTTTTGCGAGACTTGAAGAATTTAGCTCTGTTTTATTTGAAAGCTGCTCTATCGTTAAATAAACTCGGAAAGGGTTCTGTTTGTCCCACAGCTCAAAAGTGTCCCGCTGGGCGACAATAAACACCAGCCTGGCAAACCAAACCTTGTGGCTTATAACTGATCTATAACGCTTTATTAACCATTACAGCGTCACTCGTTAAGACTTTTTTTTTTTGTCAGTGCTCCTTGAAGATGTTTTAAAGTTATGAGCAGTTGAAAAGTTGAACAAAATGCTGCCACACGTGATTGAAACTCTGCTGAGTGGCCAAAAGTCTTTGCATGATGCGTCGGCTGTGAATCAGAGCCTTCACACTCAGTTGTTATTACAATTAATGACAGCGTCTCGTCCGAATGAGTAACATGTGAGCAAGTGGAATGACTCGTCCCTTTTTGGCTTTTCTCCAGTGGACTCAGTCGGCCTTGTTCACTTTGCTGCAAAGGACATCTAGTGGTTACACACCCGACCGACTCTCCACCGCCTCGCAGCCGTAATTGTCTAAGGTAAGAGTTAGAGAGAGTAATATCCTGATCATGGAGTCCTATGTTCTTCAAGGATGAAAATAGCTGTTAATTAAACAGTGTCTTTTAGAGTAAAGCCAATAGAAATTGATCTCGTAAAAGATGTGATGGGACAGAGAGCTGACTGACACAGTTGTAATCTCGGTATGAACGTGGTGCAGGCCGCCGGATAATTAAAGAGACGAAGCAGTAAGGACATGGCTATTAGCAGGTTAATTAGGCAATAATGAAAGTGATACCTCAGGTTACTGTGGGCTTTAGCGCAATATGATTTCTTGCAGAACGATATAAGGTGGGTGTTAAATTTAATCCTTTCACATTAATAGAGAATGGCGTACCTTCCAGTCAATTATTGCCAAAAGACTTCACCTGCTCTGCACAGTCACAAATGGTGAATTCAGAATAGATTCTATTTGGTGGCTGTCCACTCCGATTAGTTTGATGAAGCTTACAAAGCTTTTAGAGGGGATATTTGCGAATTTAGCAGGTGGCACATATCATTCATGGATCTCCTTATTAAAGAGATTGAAGTGTTTCATTTAATGAGTAATTCATTTCCTGCTACTTTTTGACCCACTTTGACAGAAGTAGAAGAACAGCATCTGCCATAAAAAAAATAAAAATTAAAAAATTAAAAAAAAACCCTAAAAAACGACTTAATGGTAGTTTCATAACCTTGACCTAGTGTTGTCCCAGCCTCTATTTGGCACTGTCATCTTTTGTTTTTTTTTTTTCTCCTAAATATCCTGTTTAATTATGAATCGGTGTCTGTTGTGATCAATACAACCACTGAGTCGGAGCGTTTACAACCTGCCAGTCCAGAGAAGTGACCTGCAGATGTTAGATGTCAGATGACGGCTGAGGCCAAAGGTCAGTGTCCAGCGTTATCCTCCTCAGGTTAGAGTGACAGCAAAACCATGCGCTTCATCCACCCCCTCTAATTGACTTACAAATGCCGAGGTGCGTACCGTGTCAAGTAACTCACAGCATTAAGGATGGCCGTGAAGTCAATATGACTTTATTAGCGGCTAGGTCTCCATTGACAGCCCCTGCTTGCACTTTTGACCTCGGGTAACTGTGATCTACTGTCCAGAGACTGCTCTTCTCCTCCATTCTTTCCCTCCCCTCCCTTTCTCTTTCACTCTGTCATTATCCCACCTCTCAGTGATCATGTCACCCTCTGACTCCAAATCCCGGAAGAGCCCAGGCGGCCAGGAAATTCAACATTGTTGCTTCCCCTTTTAGGAGTCTATCGGTAAACCTTGCTAATCCACAAATCCAACCTTGGATTTGAGCTGCTGAGTCTGAAGGGAAAGTAATTGGGTTGTTGCTAATAATTGGATTTTCTGCTGCTTGGTCAAAAAAACAGAACCAGTGTCCACACAGAATGAGCCCGCACCCCTTTAAGCTTCACTTCGTCGGTCCAGGCAGGCCCCAGGTTGCGCATATAAAATGATTAACATTTAAAACCTGCTTCCAGCCTCTGTGTTTTAAATAGCGCATTCTGAAAGCTCTGTAATTTTTGGTAAGTAGGTTGTAAGTACTTCATTATAGGGACTGAAAGGGTCATTAATGAAAAAAGTCATTACTTGCAGGAGGCAAGAGAAAGGTGAGAAAATTACTGAAACCTTATCCGGCTGGGTTTTCCGACGCTGTTCAGACTCGAGAACATTTTTCAGTCTACTTAAGGGAATTGTCTTTTGATTATTGTGTTCATTCATTTGATCAGATCTGGTGCACTGCTGTGACAGTGTGGGTTTATTAATGTTGTGACCAAGCTCTGTGGACACCTCAACATAGATCAACACAAGGGATTCACGTATCAAGGACCATTTTGCTGTACGAGCATGAGTATTGGAATTTGTAAGTGGATCGGTTGATCAATATGTATGCCATTTATAATTTCTACAGTACTGCCTCAAAGCTAAAGTATTGTTTGCACTGTTTACATTCCCACGGACCACTGACTAAAATAAGTTTGAAAGTGTTGATATTAAAATAAGTAAGTCTAAAAATGTAAAAAGGATTTATTTGATATAAGTACCACTGTACAATAAGACTTAAGGTAAATGGTTTATAATTTGGTGATTAATTATGTTGTAAACACTTTATAAATAACTTGATCTTGCCAAATAGCGAGCCTGAATTGATGTATGAGAACTGTGTTACAACCACTTTGATGATGATCTATAAAGTGTTTACAACCAGATTAATAACCTAATATTTTATAGCAGTCGTTTTATTGTAAAGTCAATGTTGAGCCATTACTTAGGCTGTAATATGTAAGAGACATTTAACAGATGAGGCAGATCCTCATTTATAATCTTAGTTTAATCAGTTGAATTAAGGTGAAGTTGCTATCCAAAAAGTGAATACACAAAGAACGACTAAATAAAATTAGGAAATAAATAAGAAATCAATTGTGGAACAGAAGTTAATAGAGGAATGTGGCAGATATAGTCAAATAAAGTACAGGAGGTTGACCATTTCTTTCTTTCATTTCTTTTGACATATATCAACTAGGTAAAATCCTAACCAGTCACCAGGAGTGTTTTTGTTGCTGCAGCTATCGGCGCCTGATCGTCTCAGTTTTAGAAGCCGTATTCTCTGACTAGTTGAAAAAGTGTGCAAGAAGCTGTGGGCAGCTACGGAAATGAGCAGCGTACCGCATGCTGAGTCTGAGGATAGACCGGGGGAACAACAGTGTTCCCTATCGTGACTTTGAGATCCCAGCTTAGATTGTTGGAAAGAACAAACTTCACGTTGCTTTACGGGAATAGTGGAGGGAGCTCACAGAGCTCTTCCTGCAGCTTACCCCCACCCTGATGATACAGTGAAGTCATCCTGATTGTTTTCCCTTGTGAAGCCATTAGATCTGGACACACTGGGGCTTCACAGTACACTACTCTAACAGACAACATCTCCCAAACAAGTCCTCTATACAGCGAATCCATAGGCTCCTACAGATGTTATTGCGCCGCGGATCCCTGCTGTGTCCGCAGAAATTCACATATGTGTTGGGAAAACATGGATTCACACCGATCTGTCTGACAAATGCACAAAAGATGCAAGATTTCATCCTTAATGTATTTTTTAGTTTTGTTTGGTGAATTTGTAGACTTCTGTGAAACATGCTCATTCTTCCATGAGGCTACAGAAAGTTTGTGTGCTTCTTTTGTTTTTATGCGTTTAGTGGGTCTGTTTGAGTTTGTTTGAGTCCTTAGTGGGAAAAATCTAGAAAGAAGCACGTCATCATTAATGAACGTTATTCAAATAATAAATAGTCTGCAGTTTGCAAATGCACAAAATACAAGATTGTATACAAGGAATTGTATTACACTAATTATATACCACAATTACTGCACTAATACTAGTACTGATAATATTAGTCGGAGGAATACTAATAGTATCAATATGGCTAAAGAGACAGGTCTATCCTTCAAAGATTGAGATGTGGATGAGAGGGAGAGGAGGCTCAGGCAGGAAATCCAGTCCCCATCATTTTCTGTATTACTGCACACTAAAGGTCAAAGCTAAAAAATCTTCATGGAGTGACTTCAATTATATATAATTTTTGCAAGAGCGGGAACAGAGAATTGAAAGAGCACGGGCCCTTTTCTCTGCAGTTATTTTCAGAAAGCTCTAATTTTGTAATATAAAATAAGGGCAAGTTAGAAGCACTAGATGATCCTTGAGTAATGGAAAAAACAGACCGTAGATTTTGGAGTCTTGAAATTGGTGTGGTGTTGGAGTTGTATTAACACAACAAAGGAAGGGGGTAAAGTGGATAGAGAGACACAAGAATGTGCATGGATGCAAGCACACATGCACATACGCAGAACATTTGGAAACGCATGCACATCTGTGAGGACGTTGCGGCGTGTGTCCTCCCTCATTGGAGATTCTCAGTAACGGTGCATTCACTGTACTATATAAAATGTATGTAAAATGGAAATATTAGCCCGCAGACGGTCTCTATGTGAAGCAATCATAGTTTATATATTGTGTGTTATGCAAAAAAGTGAAACGGTAGCATTTCTTCCTACCCAAAAATGGCTTATGATATGTTCATGACCATGCTGTGCTTCTTATACGGTTGAAAATGAGTTAAATCAACACTCATTTCTACAACAAAAGTAATCTCTCTAGAAAACATAACAGGAAAGAGGGTAATAAGGGTACAATTACACTGAAAATAGGTGCACCCAGGATTTAAATGGTGTGAAACATAGAATATATTAATGGTGTCACGTTACAGCTAGAGATAAAGTAATTAAAAACTACTTGAAAGTATAGAGACAATTAAGAGAATATTATGTATAATCACTAGTACTTTGCATAGTGCTGGGTGTTTTTATGTCACATTTATTGAACACATTATAAGAAGTGCTATATTGAATGAAACGTTGAGGAGGAGTTTCATGTTTCATGACAGTTCATATCTACTCGTTCTCTATCCACCGGTGAAGATGATAAAAGTCACTAATTTGAACGGTCTGAATTATTGCCATTTGTCCCCTATGGCTCCGTTGTGATATGATTATCGGCGAAACTTCATGTCAAAAGCACCACGTTGCCTGGAAATAAGGTTGTAAATGAGAACTTTTTGATTTCCTTTTAAGCAGAAACAACAGAATGAGAGCGACTTTGTTCTCCCACCACTGTCCACCCAAGTTCCCCTCTTTTCATTTTCGTGTCTCAAAAGCCCGCATTGTCTCCCAGGACACAAATAAATCAGTGTTCTTCCCCTTTTCATCTGTGTTGGAAAATAATTAAAAAGGGAGTGCTGAATTGTGTACAAGCTGATTCCTCTGTTCAGTAAGCCACCTTCATCTAAGAAAAGCCCCTTTTTTTCTTAATAATATGTTCTGCTCTGTTTAAGATTGAGATCAAATACTCTCTCATAGAGCTAGGGTAATTAGATTTCACTATGTAAATGGCCTTTAAAGCGCACTCAGAGTGTGAGATGCTGTGCTCACATTTGTTCGCTGCACTGCTGCCTCCCTCAGGTCATTTGTGTATGAATCACTTGGCATCGCCCTGCGCTGAAACACACAGCTCTGCCACAGAAACTCGTCCAAATAAACACTGATAGGAAAGCATTAGTACTAGCTGTTTAGTGAGTCTTTTTTTTTTTAAAACGGGAGGAACAACACTTTTTTTTTCATAATTACTGCCGGTGTTCACGTATAATTTCTATTAGTTTGTCTTTAGCGAACATATTTGCCAACATCATTTATAAACTGAAGCCAATTTATTGTCCTGCGATGTGACTTTAGTTTTATCTCATTTGAATGTCGAACGTGGCATTTTCTTAATACATTTAGTAAAGCGTCCTTAAAAGAATACTTGTAGCATCTTTAGATAAATACTTCTTTTTCTGCCTGTCCCTAAAATCAAGTCATATTTTATGCACTACAACTTAATGCATTTTTAATTCATCATAAATGGTTGTTTAGCAAGAAGAGGAAATGGAAACGGACGAATCCTTATATTTGCGGTTTAAAAAAAAAAAAGAAGCTCATATCACTATACGTGTAATTGAGATGTGTGGCAACAACAGAAACATTTTTCCGAGGTTTAGTAAAAAAAAAAAAAAAAAA
>JAPQRN010000019.1:15935107-15956288 GCA_037367275.1 Coranthus polyacanthus | reverse complement strand
AGCAAAGTTTGTGTTAGAGTGACCCTGAAAAGAGAAAGGGATGACCCAACTAGAGGCCAAGACACTGGAATAAAACACAATAAAACACCATATGTAGTGTACTGTATAATATCACTAAAAAACAATATGGCAGCAACAACAATGTCAGTACGTCAAAAGCTTCTAATTTCCTGCCGATAAGTCATTTTTAACTGTGCTACAAGTGTAGCCAGCAGATTTAAGCATCTTAAGAGCGTTCCTCTTTTTGGCTCCCACACTATACTATACTATACTATAATCTAGCCTTTCTCACGGGCATTTTTTTTTATTTTAAAAGGCACTGAAAGTTATCTGACGTATCACTCTTAATGGAAGGGATGTAGGGAAAGCTAATGTTATGTTATAAATAGTATTAACAGTATTAGTAGTAATAATAGGTAACTATATGTAACGTGTTATGTAATTAAATGACAAAATCAGTGTATTTGTGTGCAGTGACAGTTAGATAATATATGTAAGTGAATTACAGTTACAGTTTGTACATATACTGTAGAATATAACAGCCAACCATGGTAGTTCGTTTTGCTTTTCAGTGCTGAACTCTGAATTCAACATTATTTTCCTTCTGACATCATAAAAGGACTCTAACATTACTGTACAGGGTTGGTTTAAACCAATGTTTTTAGGACTTTTGAGCTTAATTGCCCATTTTAAAACATTAGAAAAGTAATCAGTAATAGATTACATTACTTTGATTAGGTAGTTAAAACAGTAACGTTACTTATTATATTGTAACAGGGTAACTAGTAATCTGTACCCTATTACAAAGGTAATACACGTTACATTCCCAATACTGGTTACAGGCTACAGTTCTGAAATTCCACTTTATTTCATTTCATAAAACAATCGTCAATTGTGGTCAATTGCCATTTTACAACTGAGTATCAAGAGACCTGCACAAATTCCCTGCCTAATGATTCATCATGTCAGTACAAAACTACAGGAACTCTAAAGAAAAAAACACATTGATTCCTGAGACATAAACAAATACAAGAGAAGAACTTGGACTATATAAAGAGAAATGTTCCTGCGTGCTGGTCATTTGAAGTTTAACACCAGATCACTGCTCCCACCCTGCCGCAAAAAAGCACACTTTAATAACACCTAAGCGAATCACCCATTAAACTGCACTGACTTCTGTTCTGATCTGCAGTATTCCCAGTTTGGGGGGAGAAATGGGCTTGGTTTGGACTCTGAAACTCATCACTGGGGCCAGTGATAATACCTCTGAACCTGTGGCTGTGCCGTGCTCGGCTTTAGCTCCCATGAAATAGAATCATCACCCCCTGCAACAAAACAAATAAATCCTTCCTCCCAGTCTGTTTTGATATGTAATGAGTCGGTGTTTCACTCTTCTGAGATCTTGTTATGTGGCGTATCAGTGATGTGTCTCTCTGCGGCCGCGGTTCATCTGTCAAACTGGATTTTTCCACCTCAAAATAATGATCCCCTGCTGCACCGAGGGCCTTCCTAAAGTATCTGCTTATTTAAGATGGCTTTGCACCGTTGTTCCATGTAGGTAACACCTGGCCCTCAGGAGTCGTCTGCAGTGGGTTACAAGTGGAGAGGCCCCTGACAGAGATGGAGACACAAACAAGCATAGTATCAAGAGGTGGTGGGTTTTGGGATGTCTGAGTAATGCTATGGTTATTGTCTGTGGATCTCCACCAATGATGGATGTCATAAAAATATATACCATACTTAGCAGTTGTGTTGGGCTCCAGTAACCCAACAAACAAGAGAGCCACATCTTGTCAGGAGACATTTTAAGGAGGTGAGTAAGTCCAGGATGAGTTTTTCTGCAAAGATGGGATTTTATTGCATCTTTATTCTCACTGTGCACATTTCTTTGACACTAAGAGACATTATGAGTCTGTTAACGTGCTTTGGGCATTTGTACTTGCAGTTTTATTTGAATATGCTCAGCATATAGTGAAAGAATGTGTTTCTTGTGTTTCTGAGAAGTCTGCAGAAATGATTTTTAAGCAGTTGTACGCATGATGAAGACAGTCCGTATGCTTTATAAAACTATATAGTTATTTTGCTATCATGCTAAATATATAAAATAAACCGACAGCCCGTGAGTCAGGCAACCAGTTTTCACAGCTTGACTCTTGTTCTGTGTAAACGTACAGGAAGTTTGAATACAACAAACATGCACGCACACAAAAAATGTGTAATATCATACATAATGTAAGTCTCCAACAGATCAGGGATGTGGTGGGTTAGTGGATCCGATACAGGACTTTCACATGGGATGCTGGGGTTTGATTTCTGCGTGAGACCTCGACTTTTGTTTTTACTTTCAATTATTTTCAGATTTCAGTTGCAGTCTGATACGTTTTAAGCACCAAAACTATTTGATTAAGTTCAGAAAAAGATCATGGTTTGGGCTAAAACAGACCTTTCTGACAAAAGGCTTTCACTTGGATGAAATATGCAGTACGGTATAAATAACATGGTATAAATAGCATGGTTGACTATGTACACCTGGGTGCAAATAGCATCTGCCAAAAAGAAAAAATTATATGGAATAATGCACTATAAATGATTTTTATTTTCCTGCTTGCCTCCAGAGGTAGATCTAAAGATCTGATTGTCCTTGCTCTGGATATTATGCTGCGTATGATGTCTGATTTTCTTTTTTTTTGTTAGCTAAGTGACAGTAATTTTCTATAAAATAGCCTGTATCTTGATAATAATATGTCCTTCCACTTACACCAAAGATCAAAGTAAAATGTTCAATGTAAAAATGAAAACAGATACACTTTATCAAAGCTCTACATACTTTATTCCTGCTTCTGATAGATAGATAGAAAAGACATCTGTCCAGTTAGATGAAATGAACTCAAATAATGTATAATCTTGCATTATTTATTCATCATTTCATTCAAAAAATGCAAATGTGACTGATCACACGTTGTACGGAAGCTTTATTCTTGGTTATAAACAGGAGTTGATGATAGATCAGTCATTCCATTTAATTTCCCATCTTATGAAAGATTTTTTCTCTCCTTTTCCTTCACCACCCCACAGTGCTTTTAACTTGTCTGTGAACAGCTTTTTGCCTGCGTGGTTTTCGAGAATAGGATGGCTTGGGGTCGAGTGTGAGGGCAGGTGAAAACAGTTGGTGCTGTAGTCTTGAGAAACAGCTTGCCCTTGATACCTGGCCTGTTCTTCATTGTACTGTCAGACCAACGGAGGAACCTTCCCCCGTGACCGGCCAAGGCCAGGAAGGCCCACCTCTCTATCCACTACTCTGCTCTCTGTCGTAATTGAGCGGGGCTTTGAGATTGTTTTTAAAACCCAGTGTGTTCCCAAGATGCAACCTTAAGCCCATCTTAAATAATCAGAACATTGCATGCTGGGAAGGCTTTTCTTAACCCTAGCAGGTATCCAAATACATAGGATCAAGTGAATTGCTGAGAGAGGGAAAGGAGAGTTCATGTATCTGCCGATCGTCCTCAGTATTATTATCATCCATATGTATCGCCTTCTCCTCTCTGCACACTGTTCATCTTACTCCCTGCTTTGTCCTTTTAAAAGGAAATTAAGGTGATGATTAAGCTTCATTAAAGAGGTAAATAAAGATGAGTAGTGCATGGCCCTGGAGCTTCAGTCATGTTGCTAATTGGCACGGCATGTGGGTTTGATGTGGAGCGCCGCAGAAGGAGAAGACGTCAGGTGCAGGCCAAGCATGTGACCCGGGAGCTTCGCCAACCGCCGAGCAGCCCTCTCTCGCTCCGTCTCCCTGTGATCACGCTGTGGTTCTCTGCGTGTTTGTTGGGTTTGCTAAGTCAAGGTCTTCTCATTCATTTTAATGACTCCACTTGGATGTAAAAAATTAATTGATATTCTTACAAGCAAACACCTTCGGGCTCATTAATCAATGTGTCAGTTTCTCGCTGCCATAAAAATGTACTTTACAGGATAATTAATTTTCTAATATCCTCCAGTCATCCTGAGTGCCCTCAACTTAAAATACTTGACATTTAGCCCTTCATATACAGCTAACTGCCTCCAAAGGGCTCTTACTATATTGTACATGTACTGCAGAAATAAACTAATGGACTTAACAAAAGAAGAGGGATCTATTCTTAGAATTGCTTCACTCTCTGCACTTTTTTTTTTTTTGTAATGTCATTTGAAACATGCCCACGTGTGCCAAATTAAGTGGTGCATCTCTTAGTTTTTGCACTTCCAGTGATTCCGTGCAATTTTAGCATCTTTTTGGTATGAAATTTCGCATGTTCCTTTGCCAAATAAAGCCACATCTCAACTCATGCTCTACCCTGCAGTGGTTTTATGGCTGTCAGCAGATGCATTATGGTGCGCGACAACATCCCCACTCTGCAGGGAAGAGTATGTTAGTTAGGTGTTACAAGTGCAATTGCAAGTGACACCTCGTACCAAACCACAACTTGGAGACACCTCCTGCATCATTTAGTGCTGAATCAATATCTGTCAAAATCATGGCAGCATCCTTTACTGTAACACAAATCTAGTCAGTCAAGCAGAAGTGCCTTTTGGTGGTATTTCAATGTGGTGTCAAAGTTGTTATATTACAATGTCTATTATTTACCCAATAGAAATACAATGGGGCCCAAAATGCTAATGTTCTCATTCACAGAAAAAAAACGAGCTAGTGAGCATTTGTCAAAAAATAGTATTAGACAGTCAAGATTTTGAATATAATATGTTTTCACTGACCAGATTAACACATTAGACATTAAGTAGGCAATTTGTATTAAAAGGAATAGCACAGTAAAACTAAATTCAGTAATTATACATTCTGTAGATATTAACCTTGAATTAAATTATGTAACAATTCGTAACTGAAACAGAAGGGATTTGTGCTACCTATACAATCTGATCCTATCAAAATCAACTCTGGAAGGCCAAATGAAATTACAGGGGAAGCTTGAAGAGTTTCTGCATCGATATGGCCTTAAACATGATTAGATTTTCACACAAATCCCAAAAACTAGATGAAAGGAATCTAATTAAAAAAAACAAGACAAAACATTAAAAGTATTCCTTTATTTACTGTGGAAAATAATCCAATCTTTAATAGTTGTGTGCCGAAAAAGTAGCTTTCTTTACAAAATCAGCTTTCTTTTAGTAGATGGTGTGACCCCATTTCTTTTCAGCAATAACTTCAATTAAACATTTCTGGTAACTGTTTCTTAGCTCTGCTCATTGGCTTGGGATTTTAGCCAATCTTCCTGCTTCAGGTTCTTCCACAGTATTTCTGCTGGATTAAGGTCAGGACTTTGACTGGGCCACTCCATTCAATTTCTTGTGCTTAAACCAATCCTTGGCAGAATGACTTGTTTGTTTAAGGTCGTTGTTTTTGCTGCATGATCCACTTTTGGTTGCACTTCATGGATGGATACTTTGACATTTTCCTGTAGAATTTTCTGGTGCAATTCAGAATTCATAGTTCCATCAATGATGGCAAGTCATCCGGGTCCTCAAATCATGATACTGCCACCACGGTGTTTAACAGATGGGATTCGCTTCCCATGTAGGAATGAAATGTTTGGTCATCGACAAACAGCGCTTCTCATTTAAGTTCCGTCCACACAACATTCTTCCAGTACCATTCTGACTTATCCACATGGTATTAAGCAAACTGTAGTTGGGCAGCAGTGTTGTTTTTGGAGAGTAGTGGCTTCCTTCTTGCAACTCTACCATGTTTTTCAATGTCAGTGAATATTGACATTAGCCAACAGTAAGGCCTTTAAGTTCCTGGACTTTAAACTTGGGTCGATTGTGACCAACTGGACTATTACATGTCGTGCTCTTGGTGTGAACTTTGCTGGTTGACCACTCCTGGGGAGGGGAACAGTATTTTGAATGTTCTCCATTTGTAAATCATCTGCCTGACAGTCGACTGGCAGAGTCGCCGCTTTAAAAACTCTTTAAAAAGTAACTCTTTCAAAGGAGCATCAACAACTCTTCTTCTAAGGTCTTGAGGAATCTTCTATATTTGAGCCATTACACATTTTCTCAAGCCTTTGTTGTCAAGAGCAGACAGTGAAGACCCAGATTTCTCTTTTGTAAATAAAGTAGGACCTCCGAGGCTCAGATCTGATTGTCATCCCATTGACTGAAATACCTAACTCTGATATCCCCTTGAAATGATAAGATGACGATAAACCCAGAGGTTCGCATACCTGTGCCACATGCAAACATTTACAATGGGATCATTTTTTTGTTTGATTGGGTTCCCAGTGGCTAGTTTTAGTGCATGCAAAAAAAATCTAATCTAATCATGTTTCAGGTCATATTTATGCAGAAAAAGGCAAACATCCATGCACCACTATTTAAAATGCACTGTCAGAGAGTAGTAAAAAGTTTTCTGCCATTTAATAGTCAGTATGGTGGAGGTAGCTGAATAAACAGCTAACGTGTTATTGTGTTTGATCAGGATATATAGTGGAATTTCATCAGCATAAAAATGGCTATTTTGTTTAACATAAATAGCAAGATTTAAACATAAATTCTACACTATGTCTTCCAGCTAAACTGGCTCAGTTGACTTTATATACAGTCTGCATATCTGTCTATCCTTATTTGCCAGAGTCTCAGTCGCTCACTGTTGTTTTCACAGCATCATAACGTGCTGAAAAAAGTCTCCATTACAAAAGACAAACCACTGCAAAAAAGAGATTTTATTTTATCCACTCTTAAGACTCTCAGCAATGTGAAAGACGAAGCAGCAGCCAGTAGCTAAAAATAGTCCATGTGAGGCATAATACTGTATACTACAAACTACATTGTGTGATGTCATCATTTGCAAATGTGGATTATAAATTTCAAGTTAACTCCGTCAGGTGGTTTTAGATCCTTTTAGAGATAGTGCCAGAGAAAAGAATGCAATTATGGGAATGTCTCCAAGAATTAGCTTAAATGCACAGGATAAATGTTACTATATCGGTCTGAGGCACACATGCTGTGCGAGCGTGTTCGAGCAGGAAAGGATTTTTCACTGCTGTTGATTCTTGTTGATAGCTCTGTGGTAAACCGTTTGGGAGAAAAGGCATTTATCCCCGCTCGCTGGTGTAAATACACTAACTCCAGTGCTTTCTTGTGTCCCACACCATAGCATACATCTGACTGCGAATGTAACGATTCTGCACTCACACATCAGACAGAGAGGCAGGAGAGAACATTGGATTATTTGATTTCTCGTCACGCAACTAACCATAAGTAACAATCCGGAAAATTACCAGTAAGTGATGTACAGCGCGCCACCCTTACATCACTCGCACTTAAACATGTCCACTAATTTTACTCTGAACGTACTATAGATGTATTAGATTGTCACGCTGTATTTGGTTGAATGTATTGCGTGTGATAAGTCGATACAGCGCTCCCATCAGCTCCCTGTGGGTATACGTACTTCAGGAGTTATAATTGACACTCTCTTCAATCATTCATGGTGGACAATTTAAAGGCCATTGCTGTCCCCTGCTGCAACACATTTTGGTCAGAGCTGTGTATACTATAACAGCTGGTGTGCAGTGGATTAATTTGATTCATGTAACGTTGGCGCTACAAGGTCATTCATTAACAGTTCTTCAAATATATTA
Organism: Coranthus polyacanthus; assembly: GCA_037367275.1. Lineage (NCBI taxonomy): Eukaryota > Metazoa > Chordata > Actinopteri > Kurtiformes > Apogonidae > Coranthus > Coranthus polyacanthus. The sequence continues at coordinate 15,948,651 of JAPQRN010000019.1, read as the reverse complement.
ACGACACCACGTGAAGATTTGAGGGATTTTGGGACTTACACCAGTTAACTGATTAAAGGTACAATATGTAAAATGTGAACAAAATTGACATGTATTAATTGTTTTTTTTTTTATTTCCAATGCGTGCATGGATTGTAATGCACCACAAAAAATGAGCACCTTCCCCAATTTTCTCAGTAGCCTACATATGTGTTAACAGCCTGTAAACTGACTTCTATGTAGAGCACTCGGCTTGGATTTTCTGCAAAAATCAAAGGGTGATGTTTATGCTCACCCCTGAGTCTGTCAATAGCTGTGGTTCCATAAAATGTCCAGCAAATGTGAGAGTGAACTTGTTTTTGTTTTATTTATTTTTCATTTAATGTGAAAAAAAAAAAGAAATATTCAATGAATTTAAAAACGCAGGTAAAAACAGGTAAAAACAATCCTAGACCAAATGTACTCAAACGGGGGATCAGGCCTATTAGCCTGGATGAAAATCTGTGAAATGGCAAACTTTCGGATCTGTTCCTCTTCAGTGGTTTTGCGCTAAATGCAAAATGCAGTTTGACGTCTGACCTGAAATTTCAAACTCATCGTCTGAGCTGACAATTCTCTCTGACCATCCTTGAGTAGCATCTGGACCCTTTGTTTCAAAAGATCTCAAAACGATGTCCACATCACTGTCAGGAAAGATGCCACGGCTGACGCAAGCAGAGAGGAACATGGCCATGAGGAACATGGTCTGCTTCCGCCTGGTCATAGAACCAGAGCTGTATCTACAAGGCTGGACGTCAGTCATTCCGCCATCGTGTGTCTCCAGCTGTCGTTGCGAGACTGGGTCAACTGGTCAATCTGAGGTACGGGAAGCCATTTTTAATATTTAAATTCCATTAGCATATGTAGGCCAAATAAAAGCCAAAAACAAACACGATTATTAGCGTCACATTATGTTATATACGATATATATTCAAATACGATAACCCATGTTTGAAAAGGAGTGAGAAGAAGTTGAGAACTTTTCTCGTCCCACTCCCTTTGTCTAATTTTATACATTCTTTGTAGACTCAACTTTAGAGTTAACATAAAAAGAGAACTCAACTATCCACTACCAGTGTCCATCAGATCCATGTCAGACAATCAAAACACGAGAACAGTTTCTGGCTAACCAGGTAAATAAGTAAAAAACCCTGCGTGCGTTTGGCCGTGGCATCGAGGTATCAAACCCAGACACACCGGTGGCGAGCTTGCTAGTTAAAACATGCAACATGAAGCCTTTTTAAAAGTTGGGAGTTTTTATTTTGGATGGAGGCTCACAGTTTTAAGCTAGGCTAAACATGTCTGGACCTATTTCTGAAAGTATCCAGATATCACTTTTTATGAGTGACTCAAGTAAGACAGCAAATTGACTTTTGTCTTCTTTGTACATCTTTAATGTCTTTCCTCATATCGTGTCAGAGTTCTCACAGCCATTTGCTTTGCTGCTACACCACGTTGTTTATGGAGTTCAATAGTTTCCTAATTTGCCACAGCAACAGACTTGTGCCGGTCAAATGGATGTAATGTCTCACTTAGGGCAGGCTGCGGCTTGTTTACTGTACATTTGCGAAGGCTCCGGCAGCCCACTCAGTGTCTGAAAACCTCCTATACAATAGCAACTGCACGGAAAAATGTCTGCCTCCGAGTAGCACAGACATTTAAGCTAGATTGTACTGTAACACGTCCTCCTACTCACTCCTCAGAAAAGTCAACTGCTGAGCTGTATCTGTGTTGACTTTTTATGTCTTCACGGATTATGTGCATATGCTTCCAACTCAGAGGAATTACATCTATTCTACCCTATCTATTATGTCATTTATATACACTGCTGTGAGAAGAATACTGAGTTTTGAGCAGATAATTTGTGACAAATTCGTTGCTTGAAACGTTAAATACAACAGTCAGCCGCAGCGTGCTGGTGTTAAAGTATGAAGCAGGTCCGCGAGAGCATCACGGTGAAAGCGTCTGCTAATTTCCTGGCAGGGTCCAAACAGTTAATCCTCCTTTTAGCTCTGTGTTGTGCATCGTTATACAGTTAAGAGGAATATTTACTAAAGCAATCCACAGTAAATCCTTGGCTTGGGGCTGCATCACCAGGTTTGTCACCATATGGCGTGAGCCTGCAACCCTCCAGTCATCCACCTAAACTGTGCTGTCAAGCTGCAGCCTTTTAGAAGCACAAGACAGAGTTTACTGATTAACATTTTCAAACTGTGCAGCTCAGAAAATTAGGCCTTGGCTTTATGTACAAAATCTGTTTCTCTTAAATGATTTATGCCCTCCAATATGTTAAGACTGGGAATTATACTTCTGATATTTATTTCATGGTATCATGCCCTTGGAAACAAATAGAACTTTATGCTGAGAATGAAATATTAAAATCAGATCTGTAAAATAAATAAGTAGAAAGACCAGTATACATATTTACAAGAGACATGGTGTGATATTTGAAAATAAATGAGGGCTCATCTAGCATACTTGGAAAATGATGTACAATGAGGCAAAAACTGCTTTGGGATATTTTGATGAAATTATTTATGAGTTTAAATAAATCATTTATTCACCCGAGCTTCAACTATTTATCTAAAATGAATGCACCCTGGATTAGTTTTCATAGCTCAGCATTTAGAGCTGTTTTAAAGGAGGAACTGTGGAATAACCAAACTCGCACAGAGAAACAGGCAATGTCAATAAGGCAGAACATGGTGTTACAGCACATGTAAGCCTCGGTGAAGATATAATCTGATATTTTTTTCTTTTTGGTGTTGTTTTTTTTTTTTTAAGGATACTGACAACCTCTGACCCGAATCGCTACTTATTTGGTGCATTTATCGTAAATATTTCAGCACTCCTTTCTGCGAGTCAGCAAGCAAGACAGAATTTTTTATTTAAATCTTCTTGAAGCGATGACTTCTGTTTGAATCTAATTGAATTTAATCAGGTCAAATGCTTATAAGCTTATTTTTTTGTGTATGTGTTATCCCTGTGATCTGAAAAGTAGGACAGCAGTCTATATAAAGTATACCGTACTGTTAAAAAATAAAGTGATGTGCCCAATTAAATAAGATAATTACTGTGGAAATTAGCGTGCTGATGATATTATTAGAAATGATAAGGAGGCAGAAAACCGTGAGAATTAGCATAAAGATGAAAAACCAACGCGCTGTTTAGTATGGATATACTGAATCGTCACACATCTTACAAATAAAAACTGTTGCATTTAAAGCATTTAACCCATTTTGCTTCCCCATATTTCACATATCAAAAGGCTGTTTTTGAAAAGCACTCTGTTTTATAACTGCAGGGTACACTTTGTACGCTTTTTACCCTCACCCCCTTCCCTGGCCTGCCACCCCTCCACTCTCGTTTTCTGAAGAAAGCTAGGTGTTAACACTACAGAAGCAAGAGGAGTAAGAAAAAATCCTGCAGGTACCCTGTGGGTATCTTTCAAATTAATCGTCTGGCTGGTCTGTCTTATGTGCAGTTTTGAAACATTAACAAGACCTTTGAGAGCAGGAGAGGAAGGGAGAGGGAGAGGGAACGAGAGCAGGACATGGCATGATGGTCTTTAATGTTTTATTGAACAGATACAAATTATTTTGGCCCTGGCCTTCACTGTTTGGTGGAAGTCAGCGAGAAAGCAAGTCGGGGCATGCCATGGGCGCTGAGTGGGGACAAAAGAGGAGCTGTGTGCGATTGAGGGTCTGAGGCTTAAAGCCACATTCGTTTTAGTTATTTATTTCTTTTCTGGTGAAAACAATACTATGAGAAATTCTCAGAAAAACAGCAAATGGAAAGCTTGAAAGCAGGCGTAGTCTCAATAGAGCAAATCATGCTTCAAACAATTTGATCATGAAATTGATATGATCTTTTATATGAGCTTGGGAGTTTTGTTGATGACACAACCTGTATTTAAATAAGTTTGTGCTAATACTCGCATAAAACCTGCATAATGCCATGAAAAAAGGTTGACCTAACCATTAGCTTCATGCTAAATTGTGCAGTAAATGTGCAGTTGAACGCAGTATGTATGTGATATTCACTGCAGAATGCAAATATAAAGATATATTGTTTCCAGCTGTTACTGTATGTACTAGTCAGGTGACACTAGTAATGTTATTGCTCTTGTCTCTGGCTGATTGTGGGATTTTAATAGTAAATGTGTTATTCATGTACTGTAATACTATTTAACTGCTTGAAATCATGAAATTATCCATCATGTAAAATATTTCCTTGATGTGAATCAGTGCACTTTGGGCACTCAGTGGTACATTTAACCTTGTAAGCACTTTCCACTGATGAATGGCAAGTTAGGATGAATTATTAGTGTAATAATCCTCTTTCATGGAGTGATATAGATGTTCTGCACTACACACATGGCCTGAGAATGTGCGGGTCAGGACACGGCAACATGGAGGCATGGGTGGCCATATCAAAGTCAGTCGTCCCTCTGTAAGATTACAGAATCTGTAGTTCAGTCTGCCTGCGGTGACAGCTGAGCCTCCAGCAGAAACTACACAATGATCAACAGCTTGCTTTATAACCAATCTTGGCTTTGTTTGTTGAAGTATTACTGAATATCTGTGAAAACATTTAAAGACGCATGACTGGGATTCAAATCATTTGCTCATTGTCATTTCTCGTCTCTCATTTCAGGGCTTCCAGAAGGTTTTATCGAAACCAGGGACCAGGGTCAGTGTTGACGAGGAACTAGTTACACGTGAGAGTGTTTTATGGTTAAATAAATGCAACCATTACAGTTACTACAAAAAAATCTGTAATTAAAATACGTATAGTGAATTCTTGTTGGTAAACAGCTTGTACATAATGACGTTAGTGATTATCCTCTCGGGACAATGACCATCCATCAGATGTCAAACTCTCTGAACCAGACATGTAACATTTGGACATGTCTCAATAGAAAACCACACATGTAAATGCAGTTTTTAGCTGCTTGAGTTGTAGAGTCGACTGGTGTTGTGCATACACTGGCTCACACTGTCGTGCCACGCTGGGCCACTTGAATATAACACAGCCGTCTTTAATGTATTAACAATGCTTGTGCTTTTCCTAAAATGACAGATTGTCTGCTGTGAAAAAGACTTATTGACTGACATGCAGACATCGGCGTCTTCGTGTCCCACTGCTCAAAAAAAAACCAACAAAAAAACAAAGCCAAAACCAAAGAGAAAATAATTCCCAAATAAAAAATACCTAAACTATCTACAGTATATAAATGAACGTGATATTGTACATTTAAAACACGCGTAAGCTAATGAGAGCCTGTGGTGAAATAAGAACAGACCTGGTTGATAAAGCTCCCTCTAAAAGGAAATGACAACAAAGAGAATCACTACCTTGATTTCACTTGTTGTCCTTAGAGTGCAGTCACTATTTATGCATGATTAACAGACCTGCTAATTCAATTAGTGTAACAAGTCATGGTATTTTCCCTTACACGCACTTGTTTCTAATGTGCAAATGATACGGTTACATTGTTAATTCAAGATACTTTTTCATGTTCAGCATATAAATGATTCCTTTAGGATTGAGTGCAGCCTGTCGTCATTAAGCCTGTTAGAAGGTAACACTCATATTAGACTAGGCACCGAGTTGTGGCTTAATAGGATAGAGTACCTGCTAATGCATGTAGTTATGAATATAAGAGCGTCCAGTTCTGTCCAGTGTGTGCTAACATACACTGTGACTATGTCAAATGTCCCATTATATTAGCGCTGTTTACATGACAGACCGCCCTACGTAATGAATAACTATAATAACTCTGTTCTGTAGACTTGCATGTGGTTCAGAAAAAGCAAAGTTGTGTTAGTATAAATCTATCCTGGATGTCCAGGTCCGTACCCACGCAGGTTTTTCATCTGTTTCTTGCCACAATAACACTCAAGACGAGGTGAAAGACAAATGAATCTGATGTCCACATATGATTTATAAAATGCCAGCAGTAGGAATCTATCACCCAGCTCAAGACAGAGTGCGACTGCTGACAGAGAATTGGCTTCTTGCTCTGAGACAAAAGCCTCCGTTTGAACTACAGATTCGCTGCTCAAAGAAAGAGGACAGTGGATGGGATCACATTGCAAGTGTGTGCTGGATGGTCTCCTTTTGTGGCGGATTGTGATGTAGTATGAAAAGGCAACACGAACTCCACGCATGAACTGACCAATACATACATTAATGAGGATGGATGATATGCACATCATGCACTTTCAGGTTCAGCTTTGTGGGGTCCTAATGGGAAAGCAGAATAGTTCACTGGTCATGAAAATTTCATCATCTACCATAGAAATGGGTGTAAAGTAGCCATTAGACAGACTATTTTAATAAGGCAGAGAAAAAAGTAGCTAAGCTGAGCCGTTGAACATGAATTGACTGTAGTGGTTTGGGGTAAAACTTTGAATCCAGGTTCTGTAGGACTGCAAGAGTGATTACATTTGGAGGTTTATATGAGTTAAATGCTGCTGATCTCCATCAGGAGCACTGATGGAGGTGGTCACAGCAGTACACTAACTGTTGCAAACTACTTGTCAGCCACATGCACACATGCTTCAGCAAATTTCTCATTTAATAAATAGGTTTACCCATGAAAATATATAAAAGTTAAGCTCCAAAAGGCAAAAATACCAGTACATTCACTTCACACTGGTGTCTGAAAGTCTGCTGTAGCTTCCTGTAATTGGTCCTGAAGTTTGAATCATCTGAAAATGTGTTTTCACACTAAAATGAAGACACCATGGTTCAGTTTGATCCAGACCGTGCTGGGGAGGGTTCACACCTGCAATTTTGGTTCAGATCAAATTGAAAAGTCAGAAAGTCCAGACCAAATGAATTACGTGTGAAAGCACCCTCAGACAGCCCTCTCAGCCACCGTCATCACCAGGTAGAGTCCATGCCAAGGAGCACTGAAGCTGTTCTGGCAGCACATGGTGGTCCAGTGCCTTAGTAATAGGGATGGACCGATTGCAAAATCCTGGGCCGATACCGATATTTAAAATGACAGTGATACATTTTTTTTTTTGTGTTTGTTTGATTTCTTTGTTTCCGCCCTTTTTGTGTCTGGAAAACAAAGAATATATTATATATTCGAAATTAGGTAAACTTAACTTTTAGAGTTCAGCCCTTCAGTACATTATCTTTGAATGAGCACAAATTGAGTCATACAAATTTATGAAAAAATCTTAATATAACAGCATAGATAAACATTGGCCTCTGCCATCAGTGAAATGACATCTTATACCAATATTGGTCGATATCAGCAACTATCGGCAGATACGATGTTTTGCCGATATATCGGTGCAGCCCTACTTTGTAATACATTTTATGTTGGCATTTCCTTTGATTTGGACTAAGCTTCAGTGAACTATACTTTCACGGCATCATTGGATACAAATTTCATAATGACCTTTCACCATATTGTAATTGTAGCGCATGGTGTCATTTTTTGGGGGGGGGGGGTTAAAAATGCGATTGACAGCTGTAATTACTGATCGCTGTTAAGTTTCCGTCAGATGTGACTCTACTGCTCTACTCCGCCGCTCTGCACAGAAGCAACATGGCAGCTCCCACAACCGTGAGATTTTGGCTTCAGTTTTCCATCGCGCCAGGAAACAACATCGTATCGTTTTTACATCTTTATATTTAGTCTTTTGATTGGGACAGAGAGGAGAGAGTTGCAGAAGGAAGGTGTGTATTTTAAAATCTTTCCCATGATTTCCGCCTCTTTCAAGGCTAAAGTGTTTAAAAGATATATCACCGCTTCATTTCTGAGAGATAATAGCATTAATTATTAATTTTTAGATCAATAACTCATGTTTGAAAGCCTTATCTTAGTCTTTTCTCTTTGTTGTCACTTTCAGTTACTTTACAACAGTAGCTTTAAATCGAGCGGCTCCCGTCGTGGAGTAGAAGGGACTGTGTTTAGTGGGAGGAGGGCTTTTGTAGTCGTGATGTGACTGGAGGTGTATGAAGTGTGTCTGCTTTGTGTAGCTCACCGCAGCCTTGGCTCTTTGCTTTGAATACTTAAGACAATTGATTCTCCTTACAGTGGTAAAAAGAGCAGTAATTAAGAGCCCAGGCCAGTTCATTGATTTGACTTTTCACCTGAGACCTCGCACGGACAAATCATCGCACCTCTTCCCAAGGGCCGATCAGCTGAGCCAAGGTTGTGCTTTAACCGCCCCAAGAAAAACACAAAACAGACCCCAGATGCTCGCTCCTCCTCCCTCTGCGCTAAACGACGATGCGATGAAGACTATGGTAACAATTAAAGTGCAATAACAGCACAAGTTGTAATAGTTGGGAACACTGTTGCTACAAAAATATTGTATTATGATGACAGTAGATGTGAAAGCAAACATATAATGCCAGAAGCTTCTTCATTACAAAGACAGAAAAAGTTGCCACAATTTCAATGGAAACAAACATTGCTTTGGGCCCCTTTGTAAACAGTACACAGCTGCTATTTCGAGTGATGGGAGCTCCACCTTGTCACAACAATTCCCTTAAAGAGGAACAGTTTAATGTCAACAATATTTTCTCCATCTGCCTGCTCATGAAAACCTCCCAATCCACAGGGAAAATGTTTCTCCCTTTTTCCAAACGGAAAAGCACAATAGAGGAAGACGAACTGGTAACATCAAGCGTGGATGCAGTCAAAGGCGTAGTATTAGCCCGCCTCGGTGGCACACATCCATCTGTTCACTTTTGCATTTTTCAAAGAGGTGTCATGCCTTTCCGTTATTTAGAAAATTCAATGCAATTTTCACAAGGAACTCCTTCCAGCGCCATGCCAGCTGACTGATTTGCATGGCCACGTTTCCACTGAAACAGGGGTATTCCACCTGCCAGGCTCCCGTCCTCTGAGTAGTTTGATCGCTCAGTGGTAATCTGATTGGGAGAGATCCATCCAATTTGCGCTGGTAATGAGACAGCTTGACAGGGACACAACGGCAATTACTTTGCAAGACATATAGTGTCATAATCTAATTAGACAAGGTTATATTTTTCAGTTGAACCAGCTGTATTATATATCATACTCTTACTTTTCGCAGAACAGAACTGAATGCAGAGTACAACTGTTGCGGCAGCTCTTGCATTGTTTTCAACTGTTCTATAGTTAAATCATCTACATTTTCAACTCATGCCACTCACCTTTCTTTACCATTAGTGAACTATTGAAAATGGTATTGGTAGCTAGCAGCGCCCTAAGGCTGCAAACCAACTTGGGTCACAAGATCTTCTTCTACTGGTGTAAAATAGAGCACCTGAACGGAACAGCTGAAACTTTAATTCACTGAGCCGCATGCGAATTTGATGGCTTTGTATGCCCTTGCTCTTAACTCCCCTGAGAGGCAATTCAACAACTGGAATGTCTGTAAAGATGGCAGAACCCTATTGATTTTAGGTCACATGATGGGAAACAGACAACAGTAGAGCTGAGGATGAGTACATTAAGCTAGAGAGAATCTAGCATCTTGTCAGTGTGCAGCGTTCCCACGGGTCCTTACGAAGTGAATGCACAACGCAAAAACCTGAATTCTAGGCCTTAAAAAGTCTTAAATATGATTTTGAGAGGTCTTCAAAATGGGTTTATTCTGAAGTTAATGTTACTTTTATAAAGTTGCATTAACTACAGTTTTGCAGTACAGTAAATGTGTTTTTGGGAAAAACTTGCACTGATCACACTGTAACAAAAGCAGGAAAGAACCGATAACCACTAGTGCAAACTGTGCTGATGTGTCAACTCATAGAAAAATATGTTAGAATTGTTTCTATGCAAGTTAAGGGAGTTCAAGGGGCTCAAGAACAGCCGGTTATTTCTTAATTGAAGCCTTTTGAAAATAATGAATTTGAAGGCAGAAAACACTCAAATTAGGAACTTTAAGGCATTGGAGTCACATGGGAAGTCAGAATGCCCACAGGTAATTTAAGAACTCTGACCTTCCTTTGATTTTCCTTCAGACTTTTTGATGATAAACTGAATTCATAATAGTCTTAAAAAGCCTAACGTGTTTGATGGTAGTCTAGATGGTACAGAGATGCGTATTTGAACAGCGATGGCTGTTATCTGGTGCATCTGTTGTTCAGCTGTTTAACTAATGCTTAGCCTTCGCCTGATGCATGAGCAGTGTGCGACACGGGCTATGCAGATTTTATGATCCGATTACAAACCAATTTATGTACATCCTTGTCTCTCTTTACCGTCCCTGTTCCCCTCAGAGATCGATGCTAAAAGCCGATACTGCACTGTGGCACATCAGTGTCTAATTTAAAAGATTTTTACGACGTGTGGTAGTTTAATAACTGAAGATGTGTTACATTAGAAACACAGCATGGATTTTGAATATATGACTTTCGGCCACCAGTTTGTGCTTTTACAGTACTTATGACGGAATTAAACTCATTCTGACATATATGGATAACATCTAATTGTTAAACTCTCTATGTGGAAAGTCAAACACAGAAGACGTCCTCAGATACTGTGATTAAATACAAGTGGCATTATAAACTGTAGGAAAAAAAGGAAGAAAAGGTTGAGTACAAGTACTTAAGAATTAGATGCAAATGATAATTAAAGTTAAAAGCAAAACAAAACAAGTGGGAGGCTTTGGGATGGAGATAACGGCCACTATTTTCATTTATGTTATTCTTACCTTCTCATTTGTTCGTTTCATGCCTGAGCTGTTTTTTTTCTGTGTTGTATATGAAAAATGTAACAATACCCTGTTCTTAACAAACAAATAAAACAAAAACAAGTGAAATATTAATATATATCATCATTGGATTACAATCATTGCTGTTGTAATGTGTAAAGTGCATTATAGTCGGAGCGGAGCAGATTTTTTACTACTTTCAGTCGGAAAGTTTAATGTAAAACAATGCATTAACTTCATAGGTTACATGCGTAAAATGATAATTAGTGAGGTACAACTTTCTACTTAAAATACATGCAAAGATGAGTGTTTATTCACTGAGAGGTCCATCTGGACAATTAAAGACATGACACCACTCCAAAAACTGACAGACCTAATAAATTACCATACACACTTATATACGACATATAGTTACAAGTATAAAGAAGATGGATCGAGTTTTTGAATAGTGATTGTATCGTAAATAAGTGCAGGTGCAAGGCCTGCGTATTAACATTTCAGTTCGAAGCATAATTGAGAAATGCCACAATAACTCCGGTCTAAACCTTCAAATATAGAATACAGAAGAAACTTTGCGTGGTCAGGTTAAAGTCTACAGTTAAGACGTCCTTGATCGAGGAATGCGACTATATGAGTCATTTTGACTTGATGGAAATGGTGGCCTGTCAATTTACGCAATTTCTATTGAAACGCTTCCCATATTAACATATTATATGCACTTGTGTTGTTGCTCCCCCCAAACAGTGGGCCCATCATAAATGGCATGTACTTTTAAGTTACTTGTCATCCACATAACATGTGAAGACCGACCGTAATAATCAATTACGTCTGTAGCCGCCTCCTCCTCTGCAGTTCAGCTGCACCCAGTGTGAGGCCTGCTCAGATATGAAAATAGTATGGAGATTTACTGAAATTTGCAATATTTAATTGGAGTTTGTGTGCAACTCTGTGTATGTCTCTGTATCTACTGGCAATGTGCCTCACAAAATTAAAGCAAAATTCTTTGATCTGATATAAGATTTGAATAGCGGGGATTTAAATATTTAAAATTCTTCTGCAGTGTCACTTTGATCTGTGAAATGATTAATAGGGGTTTGTTATAGAAAATACACTAAACGGATCTGGGAGAGCCAACCCACCGTAATTGTGAGTTGTCTCGCAGAGTGAGGGTAAATTACACATTTTAAAGTAACAGGGTAAACAGTTCATTTGAATTTTATTTCATTCTTTTATGTTTAATGAGACAAGAAGACAGAGAGCGACTTCAAACACCCCAATCTAAAGTGGAAAAGATTTTCTCCATGAGAGAATGACACTTGGAAGGGAAAAGTGCTTTCATCGTTTATCATGATGATTAGGAAGAGGAGGCTCTTTGTCTTCCATCTCTGCCTTATTTAACTGTGAAGTGGGAGAAGTTGGCCAACACCCAGGAAGACAACATCACCAAATAATGCTGATAGTGATTACAGCGACTGTTGATTGTGTGATGCTGTGGTAGCAGCTGAAAGTCTTGAATTTACTCACCTTAATACTGCTTAAGAGCAGCAGTACATTGATATTTTGATCCCCCCCTTTTTAAACCCGTTTATTCAGTTCACTGTTAGTAGTTGATGCAAAATGTTTCGAAATGTTTAACTGTGAAGGATGAAATCTTTTAAAGAGTTTGCTGTTCCGTCAGTGAATGGAAACCTACTGCACATTTTGTATTCCATAATTACATTAATATAATATTTGCTCTGAATTAATGTTTAATTCATCCCCATCACATTTAAATTCATTAGCATGCAGAGAACAGAAGAACTGTGTCCAGGTCATCCTCTAATGCTTCAGTGGCTCTGCCCAGTTGATTATAATAGCCTTGTAAACTGTGCATTAAATTAGCATTGCTCCCCTTACAATACAGTGCATTTATTCTTCTTATAAATATGCACAATTTTGATCGGTGCAGAAGCAAATATGGGACTTGTAGCAGCTAAATTGCTGTTTAAATTCCTCGGAATAAAAAGAAGTTATTTAAATTCTCTCTCGGTTTTGAGCTGCACCTAAAATGAACTGACAAAAAAAATTCAGTTCTTTATTTTTTACATTCTCTCTACATTCATTTGTTAAGAGTAGAAAACTAATACTAACTAAGTGTAGTGTATTCCCTACCACCATGCAGAACATTTACCTCACGTTGCATCACTAAACACTTTTTCTGCTCTTTTTCTTGATTCTTTTCCTTTTTACAGCTTTTAAAAAAAAAAAAAAAAAAATCGTAACTGGTCGCTGGTGGGGGGCTTGCGCTTTCGTGCATGAAAGCATGCATATGTACGCGCATAGTGGGGGTTTATGCAGCGTTCCTTTTAGTGGTGTCCACAGGTCAGTGAAGATGCGTCTTCAAAAACTGCTGTTAGCGGCTGACAGGTGACCTACTGGACCATGAATTGTCTGTCTAACATTTCGGGCAGCGTTCCAACCAGTGTTTCACATTGTTGTGGCACACTGCAAGAGAGCCACCTGCTCTCCGACCACAGTGATCAATGAAGATGATTCTTTTCTTCTCTTTTTTTCTGTGACACAACCCAAAAGAGGCGGTATTGACATTTGAGGCTGGGTGCAGATCGATGGCAACCAGTCAAGCCGTCTGACTGAGCAAAACCCATAAACGTCGAGCCCTCTTGTAGTGGTTGGAGGATTGATTGATTGTTGGAACGGTGAATATTAAGGGTTGGCTGTCGATCCATGCGTTATTTTCTTTTTATACAATTTGCGAGAAAGTAGTTTAGGTTGATTAAACCTTTTAGTTTTTATTCAACTGGCAATTTGTGCCATCGAAACACCTCCAGTGGTATGACATAATGACAGCAGTGGAAG
>JAPQRN010000019.1:15914674-15935007 GCA_037367275.1 Coranthus polyacanthus | reverse complement strand
AGTAAAAATATGTAAGTATTATTAGCAAAAGATACTTATTATATACTTACTGATACTTATATATGAGTCATTGTGCAGTAAAATGATCCCCGTCAGTGTTTTTTCAATGTTTTAGGATTCATATTACTGCTGCATAAATGTGCATGTTGAATTTTACTGATGCAGATATTTTTCGGTTGAGCTCATTTGAACTAGTTACCCAGTTTAATCCACAGCAATGCATCATATTCTATAAGATCATCTTATGTTTGTAGCGTTGCTGTCGCGTGAGAAAAACAGCCCTGTTTTCAGCATCCAAAGGGGTTTTTAAAGAGTTTATCTAGATTAAGAAGGAGGATATTTTCTCAACTCATAAAGGAACGCTCAAAGGTTCAACTCTATCTCCAAGCTAACAGCACCCTACATCCTACACTCATGATATCAGCCTGGACACTGATTTCTATGAAGAGGACTTGGGTCATTTTTTCTGCAGAGATCCTTATGCTCGCTTCAGAGTTTTTCCGTGCCTCTCTTCTACAGCGGCAGCAACACTAGCTGCCGTTCGCTTAGAAGTGGAGTTAACTAACGGCCGCAGACAACCGGGTCTCAGCTTTTTTCTTTATCACGAACATTCAAAATCAACGCATTGGGAGATGCAGCACATGGTTTTCACTGGACAGGAAGGGGATGAAAAACTGGAATCTGAAAAGTAACTAAAGCTGTAGCAGAGTAAAAAGTACAATATTCTCCTCTGAGATGTGGTGGAGGAGAAGGATAAAGTAGCATAAAATGGAAACATTCAAGTACAGTACAAGTAACCAAGTCCACCAGTGCATAATCATAATGCAATTAGAAACAGATGAATTCAGAATAACTGAATAAAATATGAATTTAGTGAAAAGGAAATGCTATGTTATCTGTCTCCAAGCAAAGCTCTGTCCTAAGTAGCCACCTCCTCGGCTGCCTTCGCCTGTCTTGTCAATATCATCCCCTCAGGAAGTAAAAGCCACTGACAGCTCTGATTTAGTCATTGTGCCTCTCAAAGTATCTTTCCACACTAATCAAAATGACTCTCTGTTAAATAAAGCATGAAAAAAGCTTTTCCATGAATGGTGTGCTGGAGCGGAAGTCATCTTGCCTGTAACACTAGATGATTAATCAACAGATTGGATTCCGCTCACCATTGCAATTCCCTCTTGCAGCACTCACTCTGACCCGAACATCACATTTTAAAAAAAGGAGCGTGTGAGATTTTTTCTTTTTTTTTTTCTTTTTAGAGAAATTAAAAGGTACGCTGGTGGCGTGTCTTGATGTGTAGGTGAGGTTTTAGAGCTGAGACCTGCCAGAAAGTATCAGTGAGTGTTCCTGGTTGTGTCTGTCAGCAGGGCTGGTAAATGGTGTAACGCCGGTGGGGGAGGGATTGGCACTGTGCATATTAGATTGTGGTCTGAATGGAAAGTTGGCACAAATGGTGTGTGCCTTCACTTAACAGGGTGTGGCAGGTATTTCTCTACCCTCACCTCTTGGTTTATGGGTCACTCAGTGATGAAATGTAGCATGAAATTGCCTGGATTCTTGCTTAGTAGCTGTTGTGACAGGAAATAACCACAAAACAAGCATTTGCTGACATCGGACAAGGCCCAGGCAAATGGAAACTGCTCCATTTTAGAGTAATGATCACCTGTCTCGTTCTGGTGTTTAACTCATAGCGTCCGGTACTGTGTATGTTTTGGTCACTGCATAGATTTTCTTTTTCAGAAGCAGGTATTTTAAAAATGAGTGGTTATTTGAAAATGTATACAAAATTGAAAGCCGGTGTGTTTCCCTTTTTCATGGCCAAAAGGAATGTGCGAAATTTGAAAATGGTTTTCTAGTGATTTGAGTTTTTGTTCTACAAAATGTAAGATGAAAATCAAGCAGTTTTTAAAATGTCGCTCATTCCCTTTTTACCACGTCAAGGAAAAAGCCTTGTTTTTCAGTTTTGATTTTGATAAGTATTTATAAACTGTTTCAGCTCTGTGTGTATTTAACAAAAACTGAGCATTTTCGATGCAGTTCATCATTTCCAAAACAATAGAAGGTAGTAATAATCATAATCACATTTTTGGAATCAGTTCTTCTTTGGCTACTTACACAAATACAATGAACTACTGTGGAATCCAATGACAAAGTCCCTTTCACACAAGAAAAATAAGTCTTTTTAGAATTGATTACTTTAAAATCTAACGACCACAAAATTTTGTTTTTTAATAAACGATTCTGAGAAGAAACTCCAACGACCGAAACGTACGAAACGGACCGATCCACATGAGCTGTGAGATGAAAAATAAAAGTTCTTCATCCTACAAAAACAGCTCTTTAGGAAAGAAAGATTCTTAAATCCTAAATAAACCAAATTGTGTTGAGCAAAAAGACACAAATGCATGTCGGCGAAGACATTTTGATTCGCAAGATTTCTTAAAATTAGCATAAAAGTCTAGCAGTGACAAATTAACGACAAAAAACAGACTAGAAAAAAGGCAGAATGTAAGCAAGGTGTGCTTATTATAAGCAAAGAAAGCACACTTATTATTCTTAAGTTGAGAAGTTGCGCTGGTGGTTTCACTGTTACAATAAAGAAAACAATCTGGACCTCTGCTGGGATATTATGCAAACCACTGTTTTAGCTTTTTACTAATATCTTATTAAGACAAAGTTAGGTATATTTTCTTAAAATGACATTACTTTTCTAATGAGCACTATTCTTGACAATACTATTTCTATTTTCTTGAAATTCCTATTTTGCAGAACATGAACCTGAAATTGATTTTTTTTTTTTTCTCACTTTTCTGCTTGTTTACTGTAGCATGAGAGGGGTAAAGGGCATATTTTTGGAAACGGAATCAGGCTTGTCTTTTTCCGCTCACTGCGTGAAAATAGTATTGATTAATGGTCATCGCCCCTTTTTCCACGCAGAATGATATAAAGACCCTGTCAGGTACCATCACCTTCTCCGAGAATGTGTTCCATCAATCGCCACGGCCAAACGGGCAAGCAGTGGCAGGTGGCACATATTTCACCTGCCCAGGCAAAATGGGCCAGTAAGTGGGACAAGGCAGAGAGACAAAAGTGACACATAGGAAGGTGACAGCTCTTCGCACCTGGGAATAATGGTTTTGATAGGCGTCCTGCTTCTTTCAGCGCCGTGGACCAGACAGAGACCAAAAATGTGTGATAATATACACAATTAGCTCATGGCGCAAAAAAGACCCAGGGCCTTCACAAGCCAGGGCGAATCTAAACTCTACCTTTCAGAGATTTCAGTCTCTGCACAATACTGCAAGAATTTTGACACATAGAGGATACAATTATTGGACCCTAAAGCAATGCTTGTCTACACATGCACCCCAGACTGCAAAAGCTGCCCTAGCTAGAAAGAAGCTATTCTTAAATACAGCAGTGTGCAAAAGTCTTAGGCCGTCATTAGGTTTGTTGTTTTCAGCAAAGTCAAAATGGCCATACATATATGCATTTCTCAGTGTCTGTATCATGGTACAACTGGGATTATACAGGAAATATGTAAACGTTACAAAAATTTGAGAAAAAAAATCCTTTCTACAGACCAAAGTGTCAGGTATTTAGTGTCGCTTCTCAGTTAATGTGCCTTGAAAGCTTATTTTCAGACAACATCAGGTTTGCTGCACTAATCCTTCATTCAAAACACGTTAAACGTTTCTTTTTGTTTTTTCGGCTACTTTTTGTCAAGGGAACATTAAAAGGTCACATTAAATACTGACTTTTGCCTGTAGAAGACATTTAGTTGTGATTTTTTCATGTGTTTTTATAATGCACACATGTTGCCTGTGTTTTCTTGTTGTACCTTAAGAGGCTGAGAAATATATATGAACGCTCATCACAACCCTGCAAAAACAACACAGCTAAAGGTGGTTATACAGTACTTTTGACCAGTACTGTATAACCATAATGTCTTGTTTTAAGCAAAAACATCTGCCAGTGGGATAAACGAATTTTGCTTGGCTAGATTTCTTAAAACTAGAGTAAAAGTCTAGTAACTGAAAGACATAACGGTCCTCAAGATTTAGGGGGATTGAGGGCGATGCAACTGCAGAAATGGAATACGATATTATGTTTTCGTGAGTGTATGAGTTAGTGTAGAGTAGTTTACATCTACAGAGGGAGCGGGGACTCTTCCACTGTGTTCACCATGTTCACCTTGTCTTCTTTTTTCCATTTTATAGTGGGTGGCATTCAGCGTTAAGGTACATTAACGTTACCTACTACAGAACGGACACTGTTTCTTATGAGGAGTGTGTTTTTAGTGGCCACCATAAGGGAGGGAGAGGAGGGTATTAAATTGGTTGCAGTCTGCAACTTCGTCACTAAATATTACACGATATTTACAATAAAAATAGAGAAAAAAATGCCAAAATGTAAGCAATTCGAGCTTATTCCTCTGCTGGGGTATAATACAAACCTTTTTTTTTAGCTTGTTGCTGGTTAAATCCAGCTCGATATTAGCTGGAGTATCTTATTATTTCCTTAAAATAAGATTAGGAACAAGGCTTTTTTACTTTCCGCACATCCTTTAATTTCCACCATCCCAGCTCCAGGTGTGTACTCTATATATCACTGAAAAAGAATACAAATGATAGCTATTGCTTTATAAATACACGTATATGGTGTCTATATTTCTGTGATATCCCTGTCTTGTCTGTTTTATGTCAGCTGATATTACACATGTGCAGCAACTTCAAAAGTAAATCAGTGTTAATACCACTTTGGATGTCCAATTTATTCTGTCACTGTTTCTCTCTCCCTTGTGTTTTGTAAAGGAAAAGATGGCCCATCAACAGGAAAGGCTCACCAATTTATGTGTCATTATCACTGCGAGTACACGCCGAGCTATTTTTGTTTTTCATCTGACCATGTTGACATGCTCGCCACATTAATGTCCTACAGTAGCTTGACAGAACAGAGGATGTGTGTGAGCGGGATGGGACGTTTTGATCATCTCTATGGTATATTATCTGCATACTCTTCTCGCAGCTTGTCAGTGCAGGACAAAGTTGCAGCTCTCTCTCCCTCTCTCTCTCTCTGTAGGGTATCCCTGAGATACTTCAGCCTATTATCAGCCTCTTAATGCTTCCCAGCGAAACCCAGCTGCTGGCCCTGAAAGAAACAGGAAGAAATCAATAAAATTGTGGCTCTAATAAGGTGAGAGAAGGATTAAATATACATGGTAAACCCCACGCTTGAAAAGTCCTAATGGTGTCCTGAAGCCACAGTCAGCAAAAAGGACCTGAAAGCTAAACATGAAATCAAACAACAATTATGTTTAGCATGTATTAAGATTTTTCAGGCTGTGAAAATGCTCCACACTAACAAGTAAATTTGGCAAATAAGCCCAGTTTATTAAAAAGTCATCATAAGATGATTCATTTCTCAAATTAACTTTCACGGGCAATAAAACGGCTGTATTATTAAAGCCACACTGTGTTTTATAGAAGCCTTACAGACTGCTTAGTGTGTAGCTGATATACAATTCTCTGCACTATTTTTATCACTATTATTTAAGGTTAATAGGTATTTTGCTTCTGTGTTACAAAATATCATAATATGTACGTCATAATACATAATATGCAAAGAATACAAAAAGGAGAAAGTGGCAGAAAAGTGGGACGGAAGCAGAGGAACGCATAAACTTTCGTCTGAACAGTTCGGACACAATGCCACATGCACAGATGCAAAGAGCAGTTTCTTGATGAAAACATGATACGAATCTGAAACGTGTCGAAATAAATAAATGAATCAAACCCCGTCTTGTGGACAGAGTCAGCTCCAGATGTGTCATGGTGTGTCTGGCCACTGTCCACGTAGTTTCTAAAGAACCCTGGTTTGTTCCTGGTTTGATCCCATACGGCATAGTATGGTTTTTGATAGGACGTAAGGTTTGAATGAATTAAAAAGCCTTGTGTGTTTTTTGTAAAAATGTGTTGTTTTTTTTGGGGGGGGAAGCTCATAGTACAGTCTTGGGAAAAATAGCCGTGTGTTAGGGACAGTATGAAAGGCAAGAACATAATATCTTAAAAAAATGATTCATCACTTTTAAGGTGCTCAGTGGTTATATTTCCAAATTTGTAACAGTGTCTTAAAAATAATTCCTTCACGTGCGCTGCAGAAATGTGCAAGCAATGACAGCTTGTACTTAAAACACACAAACAAATATGTAAACTAGAACTACATTTGGTGTACAGATGGTACTCTCTTTTGTTGTTACAGTAATAATACAGTTTAATGTCACGGTAAGTTAAATAACACTTAAAACAATAAAAGTGACTTTTTTTGTGGCAAAAACTTGAGAGGAAACCCAGTTCCTCTCTCAAATATGGCAATATTCCTTATTTGGATACTCTGAATTAGGCCCGTCTATATGATGTCGATATTATTCAGGTTTTAGGAGGGGTCTTGGTGCATTCAGAGCACGTTTGTGACACGTGGGATCTTGCCTGTTCACGGTCAACACTGCGCATTGTACCCAAAAGACGAGCTCACCACATTTCTGATCGGAAGGAGAAACACACCTACTTTAAAACATTCTGAAAGACTTGCATGTCAACAGGTTTTTGGATATGTGCAAATATCGCAGCGCCGACCTTTTTAATAAGGAAAGAAAGAGTGAGGCTGTGTTTACATGGATGAGCACGTTTGCCAGCAGTGGAAAAAAAAATCTTATTTTGATGCAAATACACAGAACAGCACAAGCAGCTCCAGCTTCCAGTTTTCCATATTTTGACGTGATAAACATGTTAGGGAGTCATTAATCGAAGTATGCACAGCTGCGCGTAAACAAATAGTTTATTAGGCATCCTGACTTTTTCGTAATGAGAGCAATATTTTGTGCATTTATACATAGTTAGTGATGATGTAGTCACAAGCCTCCATGAGTCCTCCGTCCCTGGGTCAGATGGTGGAGACCAAACCCAACTTGCTGTTTCACAAGGCTTCAAAAGCTGAGTCTGATAATGAACCTGTCGGGACATGGCTGCTGTCTTTGCCTTCCATTCGTGGAGTTTAATTATTTGGACGGGGGCAGCCAGGTGGTTCGGCCAGGCGGGAGCTTCCTGTTTCTTTGTGAACGAACGGCTACAATCATGCAGTGGCTGGAGGAGTTCAGAGGTTGGGGTGCGAAAGTAGAGCCATCAAGGATGAGCTGGGTCAAGCCATTTAAGTCAATATTGCTCACCTCACCTGACAGCCAGAATAACACCTTCCTGAGCCACAAGGCCAGTGGAGAAAAAGGAAAGGAGGCAGCTTCGACTTCTCATCAGCAAGGGATTGTGGGCTTCAGTGGCTGTGGTACAGCTGGAGGGGCAGAGGCATGTGTCCGAGGGTCCCTGTAGAGCACAAATTACAATAAAAGACCTACTGTTGTTGACCTAGCCCCAGGCCACATGTGTCACTAGCATAGTAGCATCAGTACTAGCATCTCATTTGCACTTCAAAGATAAAAGACACAAATTGATAGATTCTTTGGCCATTGTTAGAACACCAAGCAAAACCAAACCGCTATTAACAAGGAGATGATGAGATGAGATCATCTGGAGATGATTTTAGGTTTGTTTTAAACAGCCCTGTTACTTCAAAAACTGTCTCTGTTTCTACAGGATTGTATCGTATCGAATGATATTTGTACAATGTATGGAATACATTTTATATGTTGTACAATACAATATGAGATATACCAGTTACAGACGATATATATCATATTGTACATCCATATATACAGCATATGTTGTATCATACAATCTACAATGTATCATATCGTACAATAACTAAATACTGATATTTCTATTAAAACATGCGGTGCTCCAAACAGATTTCCCTGCCAATTTGACTCACCAGAGTCAGAAGTAAACCTTAGACATCGCGATGTGCGTAGATTTGCAGTGTATCAAGTGTCACATAAATCGCTGTATCATGATACCATGGGCAGCGTATTGTGATAGTATCGGACAGTGAGTGATTCCCCACCTCTACAACATATATAACAATTAAAAATATTTGTCAAGGCAGTTTTACACTCAAGCACTTACAGCACAAGTACACTGAGGTTAACACATAAATATAAAAACACATGTTGGAGTGTCCTATATCTGTCTGCATACACTGTGATGAGGACACAAACTGTACACTGCGTCTATATACTTATATATAGACGCCGTGTAGTTAATGTAACAATCTGCAACCTCTGCACACAATATCTGCACCAGCACTTGTGTGGGGTCAATCGTCCCACCTTTTCCCAAGCTTATAAAATGTCCCTTATCAATATTTTAACACATCAATTGTAACCCTTGGTAAACACATCTCCTCCTGAAAAGTAAATTATCAGTGGACACAGTCACTGGGGATTGACTGTCTGGGATGCTGTCAAGGCTTTCTCTCTTGTGTTTGCTCTATCTCACACACTCTGTCAATTCCATCTTTGAGAGGTGAACCAATAGAATCCAGCAAAGCTCTTGTTGAGGATTTCTCAAACTAAACAATGCCCTGGGCATATTGTATCCTCAGGAGAACTGTTGGCCAAAGTAAGACATGCTTCAAATCCCCGAATGCTGTACAGTATACTTAGAAGTTCATACATTTATAGAGCATTATTCACATATTAGCTCAGTGACAGCTGTTTGTGCTTCAAGTTCGTACAACAGAGCACACAGGAACTAATGATGAGGTACATTATATTGCCGTGGCATAGTACAGAAATATATATAATATATGTAGCTGTACAAACTGCAGCCAATGGGTGCAGTGGTGGGAAACAAACCTGCAGAGCAAGAGAGCTTCATCACACTGAGATGATGATGTTCATCGATGTGTGAAGTTTCTTCAGGCAGTCAAGAGCAAAGGTAGCATGCAGAAAGATTAGCTTTTAATCTTAGAAAGTGCTTAAAAACACAGATTATCATTTTATACCAGTCTCTGGCAACTTAAAGTCAGAGGGATGTTATTAATTTGTAAATAGAATCGATGTAAAAATGAAGAAGCAGTGAAATCTAGTTTTTAAAATGTTTATAACTTGGTGTGAAATGGGGAACAGTGAGCGCTGTCAGGAGAAGGGAAGGTTCTTTCAGGCCTTGTTTTTAATATTTTGCTCTGTAGGTTTTGAGCAACAAGAAATAGATCACACCAAAAAATACCTTAATATATGTAATGTAGTGTTCAATCCACACACATGCATGAGCATAACAGCAAAGAAACAAAAGCGCACACGGTGTTGATTATTTTAACATGTAACACAGTGTCTTACCAGTTGAATCAATTTATCAGTAGTGGTGATGTTGAGCCACAGCCATGTCATATCGCACATTACTGTCTTAGCTCTGCAAAACCACCTCAACAGCCACAAGCGAGGCATTGCTCATGTCATCTGCAAATCACAAATCGTAGCTCCTGACGCGAACCGCTGCACAGAAGCCAAGTGCCAAAGGGCTCTGGCCAAAGCCAGCATCAGACTTTAAAGTGATTTGAAACAGCGAGCAAAGGAGGGGCAGAATTTGCCTGGGAGCCTCACATAGACAGAGCTTCAATCTTCAATGGAATGGAAAAAAAAGAAAGAAAAAGATGAAAAAGGGGAAGAAACAGTAGCATGGCCAGCTCATCCATCATTTCTTTAAAAGGTCAGGATTTCGTAGGTGGAATTGGGAAGAGCAGCGAATTGCAGATGCACAGAACAGCAGGGTATTTTCCGCTGCCATGACCAGCTAAGGAGAGCTCCTTTAAAACACATCTGCCAGTAAACATTTTGGCCTGACTCTGGGTCATCTCTCCTGTCTGGACAAGACTCAGCCGAGCGTGAAGATGTACCTGCACAAACCCGAAGACAGACGTAGGCACTTTTCTATTACCTTGCTAATTGTTATGATGATACATTCTGTTGGAAAATGACACTTCCTGAATGCCGATGCTTGTAGCTTCCTTTTCTGACATCTTTTAGAAACTGAAATCAACACTGCAGTCCAATACATTAACCTCAACCAGTACCGATCTTTTTAAACCCTGCATACAGGTCACAGAGACAGGCTTTAAATAAGAAAACAAATGTATTGATTTGAAAACAAGTATCTGAAGCAGGATTTTTGTAGACGACAAGAAAATATGTGACCATAAGAGAGCAAATGAGTAAATAAAATGTCAATCCGAATGATATGTAATCATTTAACTACATGTCTCA
Source organism: Coranthus polyacanthus (assembly GCA_037367275.1). Classification (NCBI taxonomy): domain Eukaryota; kingdom Metazoa; phylum Chordata; class Actinopteri; order Kurtiformes; family Apogonidae; genus Coranthus; species Coranthus polyacanthus. Next base: position 15,924,797 of record JAPQRN010000019.1, on the reverse strand, counting down.
GAGGTACATTTGGAAAATCGAGAGGAAATGGGGCAAAGAAATCACCAGTGAGGCCCATCTGAAGTTAGCCCATCATCGGCTAAGTGCCTCTTTACCTCCTCCAACCACTAGAGACGAGGGGGAAAAAAAAAAATGACCTTCTGGCATTATGGATGGGGAGAAACAAACCAAACACACGTCACTCATAAAAGACACACACTTTTCAGAATGTACTGTACTTACAGAGGAATTCAGTACAGTCAGAAAGCACTTTCTCTTCCACTGTCACAGTGATGAAAAGGTTGCTCACTGAGGGGGAAAAAAAGAAGAAAACGATGGCGAGCGGGACAGATGTGAGCTTGGTTATAAGTCTCTCCATCAGCCCTGTAGATGCCGCTCAGACACCCCTGGGACACAAAGAAACATCTGGAAAGAATTGTCAATGGGACTGATACAGTACCTAGAGTAATAAAATATGAATTTCCCTGCCGCGATATAAACACAAATGACCTGAGCCATGATGCATTTGCTTAGATCCGCTTTGATCCCCCCTATATCTCCGTCTCTCTCACTCTCCACTTTCTTCAACAGTGTGCACGCCGTCGACTATTGCACGGATTGTACAGATTCATCCCCAGTGTTACAAAAAAATGTCCAGACTACTCACTAGTTTAATACCTGGCTGAGTCTCAACACCTGTTTAAAGGTGATATCATAATATCAGAATTTAAAAAGCAGATGGTGCATTATTGCCTTTCTCTAGCGATACAACAAGCACTTTAGCTGCTGAACAATCTTTGAACAGCCTCCACGGATGGCTAGACAAGTAAAAGAGGAGTGATACATTAAACATGAATTGTTCGAAGGACACAGACTACATAAAAGCATGTGGTGACAGGGTCAGAGGCATTGTGCGCGACTTGAGTGGAGGGGACAGATTTGCAGAGAGTCTTTTAATGTGCGTGGTTGTGCTTAACATTGTTTAGAGCTCAGTGATTTGAGATTACTACCACAGGGGGCGGCCTGAGGGCGTTTTTATGATGAGCTTTGGAAAATGTTGCCAATAATACGCTTTGCTCTTTAAGGTGGCCATTGCTTTCTTCTGCTTATCCACAAAGGGAAAATCTTTCAGAACTCCCTCAATGTCTGACTTTGAAGGTACGATATGAATCATATGTGAAGAAATTTACATGTATTGATCTTTTTTTTTTTCTTTTTTGTGTGAATGGGTCGTGACGTACTTTAAAAAGTGAGCCCCTCACTGGACTGTCTTGGTTGACTACATCCATGGTAACAGTCTGTAGAATGATTTATATGTTGAAGAAGATGTTACTCACTGCCGAATGCCTCAAAAAGGTGTATTTCCATCTAGCTGTGCAAATGCAGACAATTCGAAATGACGTGAAAGGCAAATGGAAATAAGTGCAGTGACAACAGATTCGGAGAATAAATCATGAATAAACGTGTGTCCGCACGTGTGGAAGGAAGAGGAGATCATCCTTGAACATTCCTTGAATTAATACATGAAACAAACACAAATGCTACTAGATGGGAAACTCCACCATAATGCTACAGAAGCGACAAGGGTCCGATGTCTACTAATGGCTCAGATGATGAAATAGATGCATTTTCTTTTTCTACAAATTCATCCAGATTTTGCAATAGGTTTGGATGGAAATGACGCCTCTCTTTTGCTCCTCTGCAGAAGCAACAGTGTGTAACACTAGCTGCCGTTAGCTTAGAAAAGGAATCTGTTAACGTCAACAAACGGCCGACTCCCAGCACAACACATGAGCACAGGCAAACGTTACATAATATTCCTTTAAACCGATAAAAAGCTATTGCTGAGGGTCTGCTTATTCAGATGGTTATGTTTAAAAATGTGCAGCCTTTCTGACAGATTCAGGTTTAATGCCCACATCAGTAATCTGCACCAGTGTTTTCCCCCAGAGGAGCTGCTCTGCTGCTAAAGCTGTCAGTGAGGTGTTTAAGTTGTGGCCTTGAAAGTTGTGCTAAGAACCTCAGGATGGCTTCTGCTCCACAAATGATAAGAGTCGGGTTCAACCCCGCCAGTCCGCCTCCGGGGACCTCTTCATTATCTGTCATTAAATGTTTTTAAGTTTGCATAATTGATCTTCTCCAATAAGTCTTCATTGATTTATGGAGGTCTGGGCTGAAGGAGGAACTGGTTAAAAATTCATAACCCTGCTACGCGTCTTCACAATCCATTAGCTGCTCGTGGACCCAGAGTCCTTCCATTGATTGACCTTGTGCCGAGAATCTCATGGACTCTGCATTTTTCCCTCTTTTATTGCACTGTGGGAAGAGTTATGTTTCAGCTTTTTCCCCAGATAGGTCTTACTTTGATTTTCTCCCCCTCCGTTGCCGTATGTCTTTCTCTGCGCATCTCGATCACCCTCCCTCCGTCTCTCTGTTTCTCCTTCTCCATCTAAACTGAAGACCTTACTCTGAGACGATGAATAAATAAAGCATGTTCCATAAACAGCTTTCCACTATTATTTAAGCTTCCAGGACCTCGCACTCTGACAGCCTCCTTTCCCTGCCATCAAATTCAAGTGTGTAAATTTTCTAAAAGGCTCTGAATGTTTTATGATGATTTCAGGGAATGATGGAGTAATAGCTGAATAGTGAAGCTATTACTTTTAATATTTATATTGAGTGCTTTGAATCATTAATGTGACAGGATGTAAAATCAGAGCTGCGGGACGTATGTACTTCACAACCACAGCCACTTGGCAAAAAATATTTGTTTTCTTGAGCAGCCGTTCCAAACTGTTGTGAGCTACCCATCAGGCCGTGGGGGTGATGCTACTTTCCATTAATTTTAATCTTACCTTGAGAAAAGGCAATTCTTCGAAAGCGTATGGAGCATGTCTGAAAACCTGCAACAAATCTTCTAGTGCTGTTTGTATTGTAAGTCAGAGGTCACGTTGCTATGATGATGTGCGTCGACTTCTTTTAGTCCTCATACACATAATAGAGTAACCTCTGTTATGTAAAAACAGAACATGTATCAAAGGCCATTTCTGCAAAGAAAACAAACTCTGGACCAGTGACAAAAATACTCAGTACCAAAGCTGTGACTCATAACAGTTACTAAATTGTGACATGTTTGAAATATTTAGTATCTTATACTTTTGACTGTTGAGTCTAAATCTTTACACCGTGTCTTAAGAGTTAAAAAAAATTCAAGATGTTAACATGATTTTTAAGTACTGCCTTATAATGAAATGAAGTAAGTCAAAAAGTTTTCTTATTACATCATAGTTTTAACTTTGAGAGTCAAAGTTGACTAAAAATCCCAGTGTTGATTTACTGGACTAGAAACTTTTGGGACCACCTCAAGTAAAAATACAAAAATACTGACTCAGAAGAGAGATTGGGCAATGTTTTTGACTTACTGATATGAAATGTAAAATACTGAATAAATGTTAGGATATGAGGTGACATTTTCAGTTAAATATGTAAATATTTCAACTTGTAAAAATGAAATAAATTTAGTATCTGATTATTTCCACTTAGTTAAAAGTTGGTGCCCTTGTAGACTGCACTTGTTAGCAAGCAAACACACTAACAATGACAATGCTAGCACGATAATGCTGAGCAGCTATAATAACAGGTGTAATAATTGAGTTAAGCTACTAAGTTTAGTTGCTTTTATTAAGTGTAACAATGGACAATGTAGCCCTGTGTCGTCACCCATTGTTTTATTGTGTTGCCATGTTGAAGCCTTGAGTTTGCATTCATCTTGGCTTTTTTTGCTCCAGAAGTGACCACATTTGGACAAAAAGGTGGAGCTTGGGAAGAGCGATGGGGGATGGTCCAAGCTAACACTAAGGCCCTGTTCAGACCTTGCATTAACATCCATCCTGGCAAAATCGATCACATGCGGACTCTAATGCAAGGTCTGAACACACCCAGGATGCATTTCAGGACGCATTCCTATCTGGTCACTCAGGATGCGTTCGGAGGTGGTCCGGGACGTATTCGTACATATTCTCCTCGCAGTCTGAACGGGTATGTGTCCTGTGAATACTCAGCCGACGTGCTCTGTGTAGCCAACGGCATCATATTAAAGTGTTTTAAAGATGCCTGAAATTTTCAAGAAACCAACAAAGACGTATTACTAGTGCTTAATATGTGTGGTGCTGCCTGAACGACGCTCCAACTTCATTACTTTTTTTCTTTGTGAGGAAATAGAATATCCACAGTTTACATAAACCATTACAAATTTATAAGCGTATTTAAGAGCTTGAAGATTCTCATCGTTAAAGTGTATGCCATGCAAGAGATTCAATAAAAACAAATAGAATAGTCAAAGTTGTCATATCAATATTTAAGGTGCATTGATTGGTTCACAGCGTCCCCTCGTGCTTTGAGTAAAGGCAAAAAAAAACACTCCACCGTAAAAGTTGCCAGCGGTCGCCTTCAAGCAACACAGTGAATTAAATAAAGAAACATTTCAAAGCCCGTCTGTTCAACTTGCTCTATGTTTAAGGCTATAGACGAGCTTTTTTATTTGCATTTTGGGCAGGGAATTTCTGAATTTCAGACCTGAGAGAGATACTTCTACTAGCACTAAAATCTTATTAATGAGAGAATAATTCACAAAATGACCACCAGTCCACTGGTGATTGTCCAAATAATGCAAATGAAGTGAGAATAACTTAGTAATAAAAAAATACTGACTTAGTATTTCTTTCTTTTTTTAAGTAAGCTGGAGTCAGTGTTTGTTTCAGCCAGCTAGTGGCCGTCAGTGGTATTACACTTTATGATTCTTCGCTGTGATCTCTACTGTCACCTACCTTACTACAAAGTTAGTTTAAATTCAGACTATTATTTGAAGACTCTGTAAAAATATTACAGTTATAGTTTACTGCTTTGGGGTAAATTTCATCTTATATTATTCATGAAAATAATATGTTTGATTGGTCAATGGCTGCATTTTACTATTTCTGAATAACAGACTGTTGCGATGTTTTGCCCATTTTTATTTTTTTAATTATTTATTGTATTTTATTATGGATGTGTGAAGGATAATGTACAGCGAGCCAGTCATTATTGCAAAATAAACCTCGACAGGGTGATACACGCAAGAATACGACATTATCCCTTACATACGCATATCATATGTCGATATTATATTTATTGAAACTGACAAGAGATGAAATGATAAAAGCCAGTGTGCCTACAGGAGATCAAGGGCTTCATGTTGTCATTAGTTTTCAGAAGGCCTTATTAAGACACTGGTGGATGTTATGGTGTGAGGTCTTCACAGATTTATAGCCTCGGCTTGGTGCTGTTTTGTCCCTTTAGCACAGGGAGCTTTAGTCTGTGTATCTTGTGCCGCGTGGAGCTTGGCAGTTAAAGGCCAGTTTATTCTTGCGGGTATCAAGCAGCCGTGTCCTGAGGGAACAAGCTCTTTCATGCACAGTTAGTGCACTTGACTCAGCATGGAGATGCTTTCAGATGGAAAAGCCATGTTTAGAGGACGTCTTATGAGACGTTAAAGCACTACTGTTCCATTGTTTTAGCTCTTCCTAAATGTCACTTTCCTCTCCTGAGCCTGCCTTTCACCGCAATACTGTGGGACACATCACAGAGAAAGGCCTCCTGTCTGGTCCCACTGAGGGTCCATTTGAAGACAGGAGCACAATCTAAACTCACCGCTCTGGCTATTACTGTCTTCTTCTGTTTACTTACAATGCAATTTTTATTTAAACAGTACAAATCAGACAAATTGTGGCCACTTTGGGATACATTTTTGTACGATTTTTCTGCCTCAACGTAGGCAACAGCTGTGGCCAGAGAGGCATTATGTTTTTGGTCCGTCCATCCGTCCGTATGCCCGTACGTACATCATTCTCATGAATGCGATACCCTTGGAGACAATTTTTTTTCAAATTTGGGACAAATTTGTCAGAACATTTCTTCAAATATGGCACAAACATTCAGTTGAGCTCAAGGCTGATTAGAGTTTGGTAGTCAGAGTCACGGGGATTTCACAAAATATGTTAACTAAAATAACTTAAGAATTCATAAGATAATTATGACAAAATTTCACACGTGTCGTAATAGGATCAGGGCCATAAATATAGACTGTGTGAGGCCCAAAGACAGAGCACATCCTGTTGGACCTAAAATTCAGATTACCACCTCGGAAGTACAGACGTTAACGTTAAACACAGCACCATATGCTACGTATCCTCTAAAAGACAAATCCATCACTGTCTTGTTTTTTCAAGAATCAGTAGCAATCAAAACAATTAAGTGATATGCTCATGCTACATCACCCATAAAAACCACACATAAACTATAAAACACTGTTCAGTCGAGTGAATAATTTCTTATTTTCCTTGGTACTTTTTGACATACAGTACATAGATGATGACTGCTTTGTAGTGTTTCTGCTGATGGTGTCCAATGTAAGGTCTCTATTTGATCATGTGATGAGACGATGCCTTACAGTAGCTAGAGCTGATCATCATTGTAAAATAAACCCTGGGTGATGCAGGACTTTCTTTCTTTTATTTATTCTACTAAAAACAAAGTCTCAAGTCTGCTAGATTCTATGGTTGGAACTGCGTACAGCTGTGCACAGTAACATCTGTTACACAGAACAAGAGCATTCAACAAAACCTGTGTAATAAGTGAAGACGTCGTGCTTCTCACTGGAAATTATTCACCTGAATTATAAATGTAATTTTGTTCTAATTCTTTAATTCTTTTTCCGCTCGGTCAGATTGATCTACTTTTACTAACTCTTATGACTGTTTTCATTAAATATCAACACTGCATTCTAAAAATAACACACCAGTACACAGCACCAAAATAGGGCAATCAGTTGTTGTTGTTATTCTAGCAAAAAAGCAAGATTCACTCACGAGTTAAAAATAGTTTTATGGAAAATAACGCATATATATGAAAATATTACAAGCTGCAAAGTTAAAAGGTCTTTTTCTTTTAATAAAGTGGAAACGGCTCCATTTGTACTCATGTGTTCATGGCCTTAGACGGTCAGTGGGTGTTTCATAAATATCCAAACTTAAGAGAAGTTCTCAGCCGTGGACACTTAGTGGAAATTCCACTTAGTGGAAATGCAACAATCTGAGTGTTGAGAAAGATGGAGAGAGGACACAGATGAACTGAACTCAATAACTCTCAATGCTTCTTAAAGTTTCTGTTTATCCACTTAGAATAGCAATCAGAAACAGACTGTTGCAGACTAGCGGAGGCAGAACCACTGACCCAATGCAGTGAGTACGGGTGGGTTTCAAAATGAAATTAGATTTACAACAACAAGAGGCGTGGAGGTGTGTGCCCCTGTCTCTGCTGGGTAATGCTGCCTTAGGTGAACAGTAATGATTTGTGTGGATTCAAATGTTGGCATAATTGAGAAAGAGATGCCGTGACTGGAACAGATGTTTCATATAGTCTTCTCCTCAGACCTCTGTATACTCGTGTGTGTTCCAGGAAGTCTAGATTTGTGGGGACCCATTTGGACAGTCCACCGCGTTTGTGAGGCTTGGGGACGGTGAGTTCTTCGGTTACAGGTAAGCTTCATCCTTCGGAAATCAACACTGTACGCAAATACAGGGCTCTATACATAGCAAAACATGTTTGTATGAGTGTGTGTCTGGGTGAAGTGAGACCACGGCTCACTCTGGATCCATGAGATCAGATTTTATATATATATATTGGGGGATTATTCAACAATGCATTTTCATAACAAGTAGCAAGTAACGCTAAAGCGGGAGGATCATTCTGATAGACTGAAATGTATGATAATATAGTTACCTAAAAATAACCTGTTGTGTCGACCCCCATCATGTAATTGCCTTACATGCATTGACTTTGCATCGCAACTTTGCTGCAGTTGAGGGACAATCTCAGCTATACTGTGTAGCTTTGGATTTTGACTGATTTATTACAATACTCACGTGCTTATCATATTATGTGTTATCATTCAATATGGCAGCATCGGCAACAAGTGAAGTTCTAGCTCAGCATCGTGAATTAAAAGGAATGTTTAATGACATCTAGAGATGCAACCGACTGAATACCCAGAAGTCCCTTGTTCGAGCTAGGAAGTCCATTCTGAGCTGCTGTAGAAACATGGCTGCGCAACACGGCGGCTACCCGCTGCTTCTGTTCAACAGCTCATTATAAGGCGATGAAAACACATCAATTCTCTTTTTTGTGTGCACACTGTGAGTATTATATTCATTTTTGTAATTACAAATCTATTGTTATATGTTGCAAGTTGGGAAATTAGCTATATGCTATATTACGCCAATTAAGTTCTACTGAAACAGTAAATGTGCCGTCTTTAAGCATATGCCGTCTGCTTAAAGAAGACATCCCTTGCAATCACTTATGGAAGCAGAGAGTCAGATGCACAGAGGGACTCAGGACACATAAGAGTAAAAAGGTCTTTACTAAAATTCAGAAGATCATACACAAGAGGTCAGTCCAAAAACAGGCAAACAACTCCCGTCAGGGAGAAAACAATAAACCAACCTGACACTGAAAAAGTCTGACACTGGAAAGAAAAGCTGGAAAGCGATGAACACACAAAGATAAACAAAGACAATCTGACAAAGGATGAGGTGAAAACCAGAGAGTATAAATACATGGGGATGACTAGGGGCAAGACCAGGGGCAGGAGCAGCTGAAGATAATCAGGTATTAGGAAACACACGTTGGCAGGAACTGAAATGACGGAGTATTTCAAAATAAAACAGGAAGCGCAATGAAGATACAATAAAGGGATGTTACACCCATAAATATAAAAAGAGGGATAAAAAAATCTTGTAAGACTTTACCATCTTACTAGGGACAAGTCACAATAGTCTCTATAACATGACCTCAGAAATCTAAATTAGCTGGTTTAAAATTTCAAAATGAAGGTTATGTTGACTCAGATGTTTTAATCTATACATCAGTCTTCATTTAAGTTCTGTTAACATTATTGAGAGTCTCATAATCGTCCTATTAAGAGTCTGACAGCTGTGAAGTTTGTTTATATAGGTCTCAGTGCATAGTTGTTGCTTAATATGATGGGAGTAACAACTCGCGCTTTGCTTTGTGAGCATTTTCCTCCTAGCTTTTCTAGCAAATGCATCGCACATTGTAATGTTTGTTCACAAGATGGAAAAAGCTGGGCAGGGTATGCTTGTCACTTTGAACTCTGGATTGCTAAGAAACAAATCAAATTTCCCGCAAATCCCTTCAAAACAAGACGGCACGTAAAAAGATGTGTGTCTTTGTCAAAACTCGCCATTTTTAGGGTGCAGTTGCAGTGCGGAAATTGTCGTTCTTTCATTTAGCAAGAGGGACTTTCAAAAACGATAACACACAGATAGCGTGAGGAAGGAGAATGACAATCCTGCTACTGCGCAACGGAAATATTCACCCTCATTACACCAGAGTACTTCCAGCAAGCCGGACTAGCCCAAGCTAAAGATAATAAACCTTTTCTTTTAGTGAATAAATAAAAGGCTATTTTTTTAGCTCCTTTATAAATTTTGAAAAAAAAAGGGTTTGCAATTGTGATTTTTTGTAAAGGAAGGTGAAAATGCGAACATTGAAACAATTAAGTGCCCCAGCCCAGGTATCCCTATACACCTATATGGGAGAAGGTGCAGAGCCCCATGGTGACATGACAGGCCTGTCTTAGAGCCTGTATAGGCCTGCACACACTCTCTCTCTCTCTCTCTCTCTTATGTCTTACCCTGTCTTACTGTCTCACCTTCAACAGTGTCACCTCTGACTCACTGCCATTTCTCAATGCTTGTGTGAACGCACACCATAAAAAGACACAGTTACACACAACACTGTGACACTGACACGCCTCCTTTCTCTGTCTTACATGGCACAGACACAGACCCACACACATGCATGCGTACAGGGAGATGTTTTCATGGTGTGAATATAGTAGCGTCCCCTAGCGGCTGCAATAGTCATTTCTACCGCATCATGCAAAAGTGTAATTCCTCAATCTAGTCCTTGTCCTGAGGTTAGCACTCAGGACAAGAAGTTGGATCATTACATTTGTAAGATTTTCCGGATCATTTGTTATCTTTAATATACTTTACCCATTTTGATGTTTCTTGTGGAAAAG